>WAAD01028693.1:3562-228789 GCA_013389945.1 Fregata magnificens | reverse complement strand
CAAAAGTGTTGCAAAAGTCTAGGGAGATATCAGTCAGGTGGAAAGGTTGTGAGGAAAGTAAGGAAGGAAGCGTTGTGAATTGAGATGTTATGCTGGGCTTGCTTCTCTGATGCTCCAAGTAATGTCTTCTGATGTTATTGACCTGCTCTTGGTCCTGTCTCTAACCTCCCCACCCATTATCCCCTCTTCTCCCACCATCCACCCCTATTTCTCCTTGCTCCCAAACTGAGATCCCTGCCCTGAGCGCAGAACTCTGCCCCATCCCATATGACCAAACCGTCCCTAGTGTTGCTACCAAATGAGGCCAAAGCCTTGAATATGTCTTTTACCAGTGTTCATGCCCCACCACTCTATCCCTTCCTCATCTAGGACTCCACGAACAAACCCCACTGTTGTCCTGTCCACAGGTTCTCTCTGCTTGTGCTGTTCACTGCGCCAAAGGCCAAGATGTGCACCCACCCAGAGAGCAGGTTTAGGTGCGGATTAGACATTTTGTCTATGTTTGACAAAGGGCAACTTCCACTCCTGACACCAGACCCTGTGTCTATTGCACTGTCCCACCAACTCTCAGTGACAGTCCAGTTCCTCATGAAATGTTTTTTTTCTTGGTGGCCTTTTCCCAGTGGGGTCATACTATCTATTTGTGTTCACTGAGACAAAACCTTATCTTCTAGCCACATTGAGCTTGATGTATTATTATCCTAAACTAAGTTTCTTATTTAGTTTCAGGAACATAATTGTGTGATTTGTTTGGAAGCTCCTGTTTCCATTGATAGTAGCTACTGCTTGCTGTAAATTACATAGTGATATCTCATTTTTGTAATAAAAAATAGATTGTCACCATCCTGGTCTTCTGGTGCACTGATTTAGTAGTTAAGCTCTGTGGGTAAACTGGGGAGAGTTTACAAGAAGACATATCATCCTTAATATTTAAAATACACTTTAAGATGAATGACTAATTGTGTGGGAATAATGTCATCTGTATGTTTGCATTATAGCTCTATGATCAAAGACAGACTTCTAAGATATAATCTAAGCTCACTTAAATCCTAATGAGAAATTACATGGGAATGTTGGTATTTCAACAATCCACAAGAGTAGGTGAGCTCAATTATCCCAATGTCATAAGGGATTTGTTTGGATAATTGAGACTTCTGACCATTGAGACAATGTTCATTGTAACTAATAGACATGCAGGGATAAACCTCTATTTTGAGGAAGAGGGAATTGTGGACAGCTACAGCTTTGGATAATCAAGTTGCACTGTAAACCCAGTTTGGATTCCCATGGATCCTTGTGGTTAATAAATAAGTAACAAGGCGGGCCTGGAACTCCTCTGAGGGATTCGTCAATTGGTTCATAAACACGATCAAGTTAGTGCAGAGATAAATGGCTCCACCTGTTACCCAGCCCTGCAAAATTTATCAGCTCGAGATTAAAATCTCTTTGCCTATCCTTATAATGAAGTTCATAATTATGAAAAAATGTATCATATATTACTCACAAGTCAAAACAACTACTATTCCTCAGATTAGTGGACCAGCACAATTACACAAGTCTGCCTAATACTTTCTCCTTGAATTAATTAACAGGGTGAGAAAATGTACTAAATTCTTTGTAAGGGTGAAGTCTTTTTACACTTGCTAAAGACATTGTTATCCTTCTGGGTCTCTCTGAGCCAAAGGAGGTTTTGGGGCCAGCTGGACAAGATTCACTTCATGCTCCCATGGTTTCAGAGTCATCCCAAGATAATAGAAAACATGGAGATGGGAGCAGAGATATGGGCAAGGAGCTCACTGTGTTTCTATCTGAAGACTGTGAAAATAGGTCAAGTAGGTTTGTTTGTCTGTTAACGAAGTCTGTAAGAGTTTTCCCATTTCTTCTTCAGGAGAAGGCTCTTCTTGTAACACCTAATAGCATCTGACTGGCTAAGAGAATAAAGCAAGGGCTGAAATTTTTAAAAAGATGTGTGATTGTGCATGATAATGCAATTTTTAAGAGCATCTTAGGATCACAGCTCTCACTGAATGTTAGTAAAGGCTGTGTTCACAATTAACCTCAACATTTCTGAAAACTCCACTTTAATTTATGAAGATTTTAACATCCTCTATTAGTGTTGACAAGCCAACAGTATAGAGAACAGAACAAGTCACAGAAAAATGAAGAACATCTTTCTGCCACTCTGTAAATCCATGGCACTTGCATGTCTTGTGTACCACATGAACTTCTGGTAACTCCTTGTCTAAGGTAATAAGAAGAGGAATAAAAATTACTGGAAGAATGAAACAGCTTGCATACAAGCAGAGACTGAATAGACAAGTTCTTTCAATTTGGACAAGAGAAGATAAAAAAAGGATATGACAAGAGATCTAAACATCCATGAATGCTGTGAAGAACATAAAGAGGAAATGATGATTCATTATTTTCCTAATGGCAGCAGGTTCAAAATTAAAAAAGGAAGAATTTTTTCGCACAATAAAACAGTACTAACCTGTTACTACAGGATGTGGTGGAGCGTGGAAATGCGGTGGGTTCAAAAAGGCTAGAAAAATTCCAAATGAGACAAAATCAAGAGTGGTGGCTATTAAAAATTATGATCCATGTGCAAATCTGGTTAATGGAGACCTTTATCTACCGACTGCCAGAACTGGAGATGAGATGACACGGTAGCATTATGTTGTACTTTGTTTCTTAAGCATGTTCCTGAATACCCACTCCTGAAGGCTGCTGGAGGCAGCAGAATACCTTTCTGACCCTGTGGCTATGCCTACACTAGTAAACTAGACAGGCCAAGACACAGGCAGGAGGGCTGTCACAGTTAATTTATCAGTTTAGTCCCTGGTATGGGTTTGACCTGTGCCAACTATGAGAAAATCTTCTTACCAAGAAAATCCACAGGGATAGTTTGGGTTGTACAGCCCAGCAGTTATTCACAATGGGCAGTTTCAACACGGCCACCTGTTTTGGAGGTAAGACTCTGCCTTCACGGAAAGCAAGCTGGGCAGTGCTAGTTGGCCTCAGGGTGCAGAAATGGTCCCTATCCAGCTTAATTTGCTAGTGTAAGTGTAGACAGTATGGCTGTCCTTACATGACTAACCACAACAGAAGATCCTGTAAAACAGTGTGAAGGAAACCTCTGAACATGACCTTCTGAAGGCTTCTTTCATAAGCATGAATTTCAATGGGAAGTAGAAGATGTCACCAATAAGTGAGGCCAGGGATTTTAATTTATAGACAGGTGACCTCAGAATCCCTAAGAAATGACCAGATTTCAGGAGACAAAATCAAGGAAATGTGAGTGCCTCATGAAGAAGGCGGCAGCAAAAGGTTATTTAGAACTTGTGACACATTTTTCAGGAAAAGTAGGAAAATAGATGAGTCCTGAACACATCTTCAAAGTTCTTACCTGAATCAGTTTGAAATCACAATTAAAATCACAACTGATTGACCGTGGATTCGTCTGGCTCCATGGTATAAGGCTCAGAAATTACCAGGGGCAGTATATGGCACAGCGCCTGTGCCACCCTTGGAATTAACTAGAGGAACCTGATTTTGCACTATGTACCACTATACTATTAATAATATGGGCAGATATGTTAGACAGGACTTGTTCCCACTTGATTGATCTTGGCTCTATACTATTTTGGAAGCTAAGTACTTTAACCTTTATCCCATTGCTGCTTGGTGTGATGTAATAGTAGAACTCCTAAGTGCATTTCTTGTCAGAAGCATCTTAAATCATGCACAACTGAATCGAGTTATTAAAAAATAAAATTTCTTCTCTTGCTTAGTCTATTTTCCATCCTCAATGACTGAGATACACTAGTAGGAGTCAATCATATTAAGGAGCGATTGGCTTCTTGCCTTGGTTTGCCTCATGGAACCACAGCCCACATTCTCTGGGTGTGCTTCTTGGTGGTCTGGTCACCGAGGCTGGATCGCAGCAACAGGCTAGAGGCATCACTTCAACTCCTAGGGTCATATCTGGGACTATTCCCACTACGACATTACTACAGACTCACAAAGGCAGAGTTTGGCAGGGAAGAGTGGAATGGCTGGGAATTTGCAATGACACAGTCACAAAGAAGTCCTATTTTCTTTCCATAGTCTATGTAAAGCAAGCAGTGTCCCACCAGCGGGCTCTGTTGTTTGACTTGCTTTTAGTCCTTCAATTTCCGTATTGCTTTTCTTCTAAGGTGACCACACCATAGATCACATCCTGCAATGTCTCATTCACTGTTATGAAGGGCTGTGGAGGAGTATATTCAGATTACATGCAATGGCACTTCGCGTTGAACTTGGTACCTTCAGTGTCATCTATGTTCAAGAGATTGATGAGGCAGACTACCTTGCCAATCTGCCAGAGCCTGAATCCTTGGTCAGTCAACCCAGAAAGATACACACAAATTCTGAGTTACGTATTGAGCCTAGGTGATCTGGTCGCAACCTCTACTTCTCTCTGGGACCTGAATAGGTCATGATATCTCCTTTTCAGTTTATGATTATGGTTTACGGTGTATCTTAACTTTCTGGCTTGCATTCAAAATAATGCTCTCAATGCCAGATTTGCCCCTTTTCTGTTCTAGTCCATTACGTCATAGTGGAGGATATGCATCACCCTGGAGATGGCATCATTAGTTTCCACTCTGGGGTCTATGAGAGGCTCATCAGCAGAAGGCACCAGATACTATTAAGCCTTCAGTTGTCATGGCTACCTTCCTTCCACCTCACTCATAGAATTGCCTTGGGAGATTTAATGGAGAAGACACTGGAAATCTTGCATCACTGCAACTTTTTAACAGATTGTGAGATCCCTGGGTTTCTGCACCTTCCCTGGGAGGAAATTTCATCCTCAGGTTCCCATCGGTCACTCCACAACAGGAAGCGAAAGGTGAGGCTTGGCTGAAAGAACAGCTCTGGAAAGAGGAGGAAAAAGGAGGAAAAGGCAGAAGAAAATGGTTGAAGAGATAAATACATCAGTAGAGAACAAAGATGTAATGATAAGGAGCAGGAAAAAATGCAGGTTGCAGGAGAGAAAATGGGGAGCAGGTTGAAAGAAGAGCAAAACAGATCAAAAAAGAGGAGAGCAGTGAAGAGTGGATCTACTTTTCCCATTCTGGCAGTGTGTAGCACATAACCTAGGAAGAATTAAGATTTTAGTGTTGTACAGCAAAGAAGATGTCCTCTCCAAAGCTGCAGGAATTGGGTCAAGTCTGGCCCTGGATCCCTCTCATCCATTGACAATCACGTTTGAAACGCAAGGTGAGATCACTGCACTTTTGCTTGTTTTCCCGAAGTCCCCAAAGGAAGATGGGAGGGGACCTGGTGCCCTGGATGGCTTCAGACAACCTAAGCCCATGAGCTAATTACCAAGGTTAAGCAGAAAGAACAGGAGAGTATTGCTTCTAGGTGTGCTAGCCCCAAAGATGGGCACAGATAAATGGTTTCCTGCTTGATGAGGAGCTGGATGCCTGGTATTATTCTACATGAGCCATAGAAGAAAAGCAGGAATATGGACATTTGATGCAGAAGACCTGGTGTGCTATGAATTTACCACTTTAGCCTAATCCAATATGATACATTCACAGAATCACAGAATCACAGAATCATTAAGGTTGGAAAAGACCTCTAAGATCATCAAGTCCAACCATCAACTAACACCACCATGACTCCTAAACTAGGCCCTGGAGTGCCACGTCCATACCTTTTTTGAACGCCTCCAGGGTTGACGATTCCACCACCTCTCTGGGGAGCCTGTTCCAATGCCTAACCACTCTTTTGGTAAAGAAATTCTTCCTGATGTCCAATCTAAACCTCCCCTGACGCAACTTGAGGCCATTCCCTCTCGTCCTATACCCTATATTCCTATACCTTTATCATGTCTGTACAAAATGTTTGTGATGCATTTTAGGATTTAGTAACAGAAAAACACGACAGGTGTTTTTATTCAGTAATAAGCTTTTACAGGTTATGTGGGTTATATAGGTGTTATTCAGTAGTAACATGTTACAGATTCATTTCTTTGTAACACACTGTTTGGAATTCTTCATTTGGGGGTCATCTAAGTCTGCAGAAAACATCCGTGGTTCTCTTCTTCAGACGCTAGAGCAGGTGCTATTGCTGCTTTTATTGTAGATGCTGGCCCAAGCTTGGACTTCCCTGAAATAAGCTTTGGGCTCTCATGGACTCTCATGGGTCTCTCTCCAGCAAAAGCACTTAAGATGCAGGAATCTTTAAGCGCTGAAACTTTAAGCACCGAGATCACTGGGACAATGTGTGTGTCTACGCACGCATTGCTTGACAAGGGTCATAGGCAGCAAGCAAGCCCAGTCAGTATAGATTATCTCTCCATCTTTCTCGTTGACTAACTCCTAACCTGATTGCCTACTGACTTCACAAATGATGCAGTTACCTTGGATTAGGTATAAGGAAACCTTTGATAGGTTTTTCTCTTGTAAGACAAGCATTGTCATTTTAAAATTTGCTGTAGCAGTGGCAGGATGCTGATGCACCGAAATGTTTGAGACAAGTTTTTTTTTTCCTGAGGAAAAGACCCTCCATTGTGTGCATTTAACTTATCTGCATCACATCACTGAACAGAAAGTGCCTCTGAGTGTGCAGGATAAACAAAGAGTATGCAGACCTATTTTTAGCCTTAATTTGGTTGCCTGTTTCCTAGGCTTGTTCTGTGGTTGAATGATTTTTTATTTATTATTTATTAGAATATTAATTAACAGCCATATATTTTCTTGAGATTCGTTTCCTTTTCAGATGAAAACACGGTCTGCTCCCTTTTTCTCTTAATGTATAAACCATTTGCTACATGTTTACAAAATGATATCAAGTGTAAATCTAGTCCTGATAAGCAACCTTGACAAGGAAATAACTTAGCATTCAGTGTTCGTAAGAAGGGAGGGTGGGAGAGAAAGAGAGAGAAGGAAAGAGAGAGAAAGGATAAGATCTCAAATGAAATCAACACAATGTGCTCCTTTAGGATTGGTTCTAGAGCAGATAAGGTTTCCATTCCTCCATAAACAGGTCAAAGAGTCTCGGCATCAAAACTGTATTTACCAAAGTTTTCTGTCATTTGGTGAATTGATCACACATACAGTAAACAAACCTTTGTAAATATGAAACCAGATTAGCATTTTCAGGTTTTTCAAATGCAGCATTCTCTTTAAAATGGTTGGGTATTTTTCTTAGACATTTAAATCCTATGCAAATAGTTACAGCAAATACATGAATCAGAAAAATGCACTTTCAACTGCAGTGACCACTCCTTTCTGTATCTCCTTTTATTTGAAAATAGGCAAACACAGTACTGAGTTATTTCTATTTGCTTTTTCTGTTGAATATTTTTAATGGTTTGTACTGACGGAGGGAAAAACTGATGTTTAGTTAAAGTTGATACAACCCACAAGTGGACATGTCAAAACAAGCTATAGAAAGTTACTTTTGATGTGTTTTATTGAGATATCTATGGTACTTTCCAATTACTTTATGCCAAAAAAGGTAGCTCTACTCAAAAATTATTTCTTTTGAAAACCACAAATACAGCTTGTCAGCTTTCTGAATGTGCTTCAGTATATTTAAAGGGATCTTTCTTAAAGTAGCAATTGTCTGCTACTAGGAAAAATAAGGTGAGTAATACAATAAAATCCATTCAAAAATCTTTACCTGATGTTCATAATCTCATTAAGGTGGTGATATCAGGTCATTGTTATTTTGTGTGTTTGCAATGTGTTTTTGTCTTCAGTAGCTGCACTTGCAGGAGTTAAAAAGTAACTGTGTGTACAGAGCCACGTTATTAGCTCTGTGATTGCTAGTGCTCTGAGCCAAAATTACAGAATATTTGATGACACTCGGGTGTCCTTTCTATTTTAGGATTCTTCCTCCTGCTGCAGAGATGTAATCCAACCCAAGATTTTCCAGGATTTTCTGTTTCCTCCTTTTTTAATCAGACCTTAAAACTGCTACTGAGAGAAAAAAAAATAGAAAACTCGTTCTTTTTCCATACACAGAGATATGGTTTTCCCCACCTTAAACATACACAATTTGAGTTCAAAGGCTCAGCTTCCTGAGTGATAGTGAAGGTCTGTTGTTTAGCCAAAGGATCAAGAGGATACTGGGCTCTGAGACGTCAGAGAGCATGTCTAGGCAGGGGTGGGAGGTTTCTCAGTGGAGGTGGGAGGGATGGTAACCTTGGTACTTAAATGTCCTGTCTTATCCATGGCTGCTACAAGCACAGGGGGAGAAAATGGGAGGAAAAAGCCTAATAAAATGGCTTATAACTTTTACAACTAGAAAGTGGGTGAGGCTGGGTGCCCATATATTCCCCCTCCCGCCATGGTAGAAAGCTGTGGGCGCTGCTTGCCAGAGCCCTGCCCTTCGAGGGAGCGTGGCTGGGTGTGGCAGGAGTCTCAGGAGAGCTGCCCTTGCCCCAGGATGCTGATGGGCAGAGTGAACACACACAGCCCTGCTCAGCACCACCAGGACATCCATTGCAGGTGCCACCAGGGCTGAAAGAGAAGCCAGAGGTGATGCCCAAGGAAGAGTTGGACATCACCAGCCCTCCAGAAATATCAGCCACAGAGTAGAAGCATAGAATCATAGAATCATTAAGGTTGGAAAAGACCTCTAAGATCATTAAGTCCAACCATCAACTAACACCACCATGACTCCTAAACTAGGCCCTGAATTGCCACGTCTACACGTTTTTTGAACGCCTCCAGGGATGGTGACTCCACCACCTCTCTGGGCAGCCTGTTCCAATGCTTGACCACTCTTTCAGTAAAGACATTTTTCCTAATATCCAATCTAAACCTCCCCTGATGCAACTTGAGGCCATTTCCTCTTGTCCTATTGCTAGTTTCTTGGGAGAAGAGACCAACACCCACTTCACCACAATCTCCCTTCAGGTAGTTGTAGAGAGCGATAAGGTCTCCCTTCAGCCTCCTCTTCTCCAAACTAAACAACCCCAGTTCCCTCAGCCGCTCCTCATAAGACTTGTTTTCTAGACCCTTCACCAGCTTCGTTGCCCTTCTCTGGACACGCTCCAGCACCTCAATGTCCTTCTTGTACTGAGGGACTCAAAACTGAACACAGTATTCGAGCTGCGGCCTCACCAGTGCCGAGTACAGGGGCACGATCCCTTCCCTAGTCCTGCTGGCCGCACTATTCCTGATACAAGCCAGGATGCTGTTGGCCTTCTTGGCCACCTGGGCACACTGCCGGCTCATGTTCAACAGTGGGGGTGCATGCTCAGGCTAGAGAGAAGAAACTGCTGCAAGGATGGGAGCTTCCAGGGAAAGATCTGTAATCCCTGAGATGTATATTTATCCAACGTGAAAGATCAACTCTTTCTGAAAAATGAGGATCTCAAAAAGCCCTTGCATTGCCCAGGAGCCTCTGCCTGAGTGAATGGGAGACACCCAGGCCCGGTTACCCTACAAAAACTCATTATTAGAGCTGGACAAAGGGTTTGTGGTTACTCTTAGAGGAGGCATGCAAATATCAGTCTAGGAAAAGCTTGCCTAGATTATTCAGGGCTGGGATTCTTGGGCTGAAGCCCTAATTCTGCCATGCCACCATTACACTCTTAGGGTAGCTTTTCCATATCATACTTGTCCTCATTACCCATGTCAGAGAGTGGCCCACATTCCCGAGGCTGAATGAGTAGATACACTTGTACCTATGCCGTACACCAGGAGCAGATCCTGACATGAATAATCCATCTCTACTGGGAGTTTCCTGACAAAGAAACTGAATATGAGGAAAAACTTCTTTACTTTGAGGGTGACAGAGCACTGGAACAGGCTGCCCAGAGAGGTTGTGGAGTCTCATTCTCTGGAAATATTCAAAACCCGCCTGGATGCGTTCCTGTGCACCCTGCTCTAGGTGTACCTGCTCAAGCAGGGGGGTTGGACAAGATGATCTCCAGAGGTCCCTTCCGACCCCTACCATTCTGTGATTCTGTGATTCTGTTAGCCAGTGTGGAGCTCAGGTGCAAATACCCATAGTCATGATGAGGGGGGATGAGGACCCTGGAGCACAACAAGAGGCAATAAAGATTCCCCAATAGAAGGTCAATGGACATGGCACCATACAAACCCATAATAGGTGGTCTGTATCCTGAAGAGCTTCCTACTGAAAGAGATATGAGCCAAGGAGAAGGGAAGTCATGGCTTCAAGGTGCAAATTAGCTCCATTAAGCTTTGTATCTCTTTGCTGTTTATGCCCAGTCTTATTCTGTATTTATCAGACTCCCAGTCTCCATTGGATTGGTGCCTGCTGGCAAACCCTCTGTGTCCTCCTCCCATCCACAAAGTGATCCCATCCCTGTGAGTGCACTCTGGAAACATGCAGACTTTTAAGGTTCTGTATCTATATATATGTGTGTGTCCTTCAGTGATGAGCCCTGCTTTACAAAGAACGGGAAATAGCTAAGACATAAAATCCATCATAATAGGGAAGGGTGGAGAAAAACAAGAAAAGAAGAGGAAAAATTGCAGATGACATTAATTTGTACAATACGTTTACATGTGTTTTGAGAAAACTACTGCCATAATATAGTGCAGCCTCTGGTAACTTACACAACATTTAGTGCACTAACGTGTTGTCATTTTTACTGTTTTCATTGCTGTTTTACTCTTTTACTAGGTTCTTTGTGTTATATCTTTTGATAGATGTTGGTACCTTTCCCCCCTTTTGTGCATCTGAGCCTCCTGAAATATAAATCTGCTGGTTTAGAAGATATAGTTAGAGATATTATGATAGGATTAAGAGCACTTTTTTCCCCTTAATACAATCATTCATTAAAATACTTTTTCATTAAATTACAAAGTGTATGTTGCTGACTTTTATAATTTGTTACTTTTGGTATCTGCAACTGAAGCCTTTATTGACTCTGCTATTACCATGTGTTCACGAAGAAGGTTATGGTGGGTTGTACTGTAGAAGTGGCATTAGAAGAATACAAACATCTCAGGAAGAAAGAACTTAAACCTTGATAAATGAATATGTATATGATATTATACCTAAAGAAGAATGAAACGCAGCCTCAAACATATTCTTAAATAAGAATACCTGAGAGTTTCTATCAGTATCTGAGCAAAAAGGGTTTGCAAAACACTAATAGGTGTAGCATTTCCTGCAATGAATTATGCCTGTGGATTTCTGTGAGTAAGGACTTTGCCTAGTATTAAATGTCAGCAGGATTGGGCCTAACCTGGCTCCTCACGGTAGAAAAGCATGCTTGCTGCAAGCCACTAGTTGTCAAAAATGAGCAACCTGCCAGGATATGGGTGAGGTTTGGCTCTTCTGTGCAACAAGGAATTCGGAGGACATTGCTATTTTTTGACAGTGGAAGGAACCAGATCAGGTTTTAACTTGACTGCAAATTAAGAGCTCACTGGGCATAAGAAGAATACTCCTGCAAAGACCAAATAGGCTGAGCAAGAAGTGTGTGCCTGATCTTGCAGTGAGCCTATTAATGGAGTCATTAAAAAAAGTCATGTTCTGCTACTGGTGAAAATGTTGCCCATGACTCACAGGCTCTATCAGTACAGCATGTGGTTCTCTGCCCAGAGCCAGCTTAGCCTCTGTGCTTGACTTCTGTGCAAGTGTTTAGCTTCCATTTAAAAATCAGCCTGTCTGCCCAGTTACTCTGGCTGTCTGCAATTACTCCCTGGCCAGCCTGCATGGGTTCGGGATAGCCAGGAGATAATTTACTCCCATCCCTGCTACTGTGCAGTCTCACAGTCAGCAAAGTAGGTACATCCAGCTGTTAAAGCCAGCTGTTGAAAACCACCTCTGATGCCTCCAGATCCCTGCAATATTGACTCCTTTTCTGGGAGTCATGCCACAGGGCTTGGCTCAGCCAGCGTTTCCTCCTTCTCACCTGTTTTCTCCAGCTCAGTGCTGGAAATCCCCATGCAGTTCCCCTCTCCCCCAGCCCATGCCCTGGGGCCAGCCTGCACCCAGCTACCCAGGGTGATACCTTCCCCCCAACGTTGCTCTCAGCGTGGTCCACACTTTCCGCGCAGCTGAGACTGCAAAACCTCTGTGTTTTCTCTGTGAGTGCATGTTTGTGGAGGGCTGATCCATCCTTCAGAAGGGAGTGTGGGTGAACCAGACTGGCCAGGAGCTGCAGCGACATGGGTTTCATCAGACGTGAAGTCCTCACATCTGTTTATTCTCTATTGTCCTCTCCCATCTGTTTTGTTCAACGCCTGGTCTTCTGGATGGCAGGAAGGTCAGAGGCCCTCCCTGAACTCCATGTCTTTATGCATATCCATCTGTTATTGTTATAGCCATACAAACCACTTTTGATAAAGTTTGCTCTTGATACCTCAGTATGGCCAATGTAAAATGTTGAGAGTCTGTGAAGCTACCAATAAATGGTAAGATTTAAATTTAACAAGCATCCTTTCAGGTCATTTTATCTGCTGCATAGTTTCAAAGTCTTTGAGATACATTCTGATCATGTTTTCCATCTTAATCCTTAAGTCTTAAGGGCTAGACACTTTTATGGAAAGAGAAAATGGTTATTTTGGAACAAACTCTATTCCAATAGGGTAAGCTTTACGAAAGCCGCCAGCAACTGTGAAACGTAACAAAATACAAAATATGGGCAATTCTGATACGTGGTAGCATAACTTCAAAGCAAGTTCAACCAGAACAACAGTACTTTATTTGATGAATCTCCTAAAGCTTAAGATGAGAACTGACAAAATTGATCAATTATTTTTCCCTGGAAATATTAAAATATATTTATTATTTTTTCTAAAACAGAACTGCTTTCTTTTGACTATCAGATTTTTCAGCCCTAAGTAAAAAGGCAAAAAAAACCTAAAGCAAACTTAAAATATAGAAAAGTCAAGTTAAACTTTTAAAATACAGACAAAAACTTTGTTTGATGGAAAGTGCCTTTGATCAAAAATGTTTAGGGAAGCTTTGTTCCACCTGGTAGCCAAGTGAAGCAGCCGTGTATTTGTTATTCCTGTTATGCTTCACAAGTCAGCCTGGGCCCTATTGTTGTCTATATACGGTATAAGCACACCTGTATATGTAAAATGCTAGATAATGTAGCAAAGTATTTGTGAAATGTTGCTGCTGATCGGGCATATGCAGAATGGATTGGAAGTATGCAGAATGCTGATCATTATAATAATCTCCATAGACTCATGCCTGTGTTCCTTTTATTAAACTTTCTTTCAAGTTTCACTATTCATTTCCAAAGACACAAAGATAAGAACTGAGAAAATATGAGCTGTCTGCCCACATTTATCTATGAAGCCATGTCTTATTTGCTTTTTGTGCTGGAGTGCAGGACCAGATGTGAAAGAAACATAGGCACCAACTGTATATTTGTCAGAGTTTTAAACCTTTCAAGTTTACTTTTACCAAGTAGTCTTCCTCTGAGTCACCTGTCTGAAGCAGAGCAGAGACACATGGAAGAGGACAAAAAGCCTGTGCATCTTCATCCTTGCTGAGGATTGTTGCACCTGTGTGCAAGGAAAGCCTGTAGCATGGGCAAGAACCTTAATGCTCCCAAACCCAATGGCCAAACAGAGCTGGTGGTTATGGGAGGCCACAGACATGCTCTGTTGCAAGACTCACTTCCCTCCCAAAGCCTCCCTGCTGGTAATCTACTGCAACTGACGGCAAAGGAGGATATTTTAAAATTGTCTGCTTACAAAAATATGAGAAAAAATGGTCAGCTTTTACTTATATTTACTTAAAAGAAAAATTGCATGAGAGGGATGAAATTGGTGATAGGGGAGGGCAGAGAAGTGTCAAATCATTTCCCCCACCATTTTACAAGCAGTAGAGTGAGAGATGGGAGAGGACCAGGGACATAGATGGTCCTCTGCTACACCTTGCCCCATGGGGTTATAAAAATGGGAGAACTAGTTACAGGGTCAGTCAACGGACTGCTGGCCACCTCTAGTGGTCGCTGGGAGTTGCAGGTAATTCATACTTTCTACAAACATGCTCTCGACATGTCTGAAGGCATTTGGCACTGACTGTTTTACTCTCTGAAATCTGGGAAAGATCCAATCTGCCTTGCTCAGGGATGCTTTAGCAGTACGTCTGAGCTGGGGCAGCTCCTTGCTTCGGTTTCTCCTCAGGCAAGAGGAGAAATGGTCATTAAAGTTACAGTTACTCATGAGTTTTATGGGAATAAGATGAATTTTCCAGCAAGCAGAAGTCATCCATTTCCACCCTCTGCATTGCTCTCGGTGGGAACCCTGCAAACAGCCCGCAGCATGGAAACCACAAGGTGGACAGACATTTGGAGACATGTACAATAAAGGAAAGCATTAATTTAAGAGATTCTGCCAGAGTGCATCAACAAGACTGACTGCACTTAAAAGAAAAAAAAAAAAGCAAAATAAGAGCAAAAAGAAAAAGAGTCCATTCCCAGTCTATGGGAAAGTAGGATAGTCTGAAAGGAATTGTCAACTTTGGTGAGAAAGAGAGCTGCACACAAGAAAAATGTAACTTTAAAATACACAACCACATGATGTCGGGTATGCTTAATGGAGGAAAGGACTATATTAATCTGTTTGAATTGCTAATTGGGGATTTAGTTGGCTAGATTGGGGGTTATAAGATTAAGGCTTTTATTCTGTGTTTTTGTTCTTTTCCAAAGGTAGGAATCCTGTATAGATCCCTGCTCTTGGGAATCTAATGCCCTCAAATGCACAACTCGGCAGCCGACAAACAAGCTGATAAAGCATTCCTCACAGATACTTAACGGGTACATTCTGTATCTCTGTCTGCATCTTTCAGTCTGCCTATCTTTTTTTTTCCCCCTTAGCACGCTTGGAGGAAGGTAAGCAAACAAAAAAACCTAAAAGAACTACCTCTTCCCTTCATGTTTATAGTTGTTTTTCCAGAAGTCATTTCCATTTATGGAAATAACTCTCTAAATTTCTCCTGTTTCAACGGTTAAGATCCCTATTTTATTTCAAGTTGCTTCAGCTGAATAGGACAAAATGGAAAGAGGCCCTCAGGACTCTACACATTTTGCATTACAGCTGTACATCAAAACACACTGGACTCCTTGGAGGATGAGGCAGCTTCGTGCAAGACAGGTCTGACATCGCAGAACGCTTCCCACGTTGCCAGATCAGCTCCATCACTCGCTACGTTCCTTTCTTGGGCAATGATACCAGAGTTCACTGGAGGAAGTACAGTTTACATTACTCTCCAAAAACTACAAGTCCTCACCACAATTGTTGCAGTACAATAACTGAAATAATAATAAGGATGTGGGGCAAAGGAGAGCCTTTATTTTTTAAGATAGCAAGGGGCAGTTGTTTGTTGTAAGGTGGTTTATTTTTGTGCAAAGGGAAGCTGCGAGGCTGCGTTATTTGCACAGCTTCTAGTGGAGAGCTATGACATTTTGAAATCATTGACTCATTCTTTAAAGAGGCAAATACAGTAAGAATGTATTATGTAGTAAAATGATTACAGATGTCCTGAGTTCTGAAGTATACACAGAAACCCTCTTCAGAAATCTTAATAATCTTAATCAGAAATGCAATAATTATCTGTATTTCCTCAGAAGTTAAGTAAACATATCTTCAGAATTGTTTTTGTAGCAGTAACATCAGAACAGACATTTTTCTTACTCAAGGAAAAACACTGTAAATTCTGTGTTTGCTGAAAACGAGGTAACTGTCCTCAGCCAGAAGGCAAAAAACAAATTCTTCAGCTAGTTTCTTATTTACTCTCACAGGGAGCTTCTCTGCTGGGTACAAATAACTGCCAAACTCATTTGTATCTTGCTGCTTGTGCACTTAAATTCCCCAGTGGTTTGCAACTGTTTAAAAAACTGTGACCATTCTTATATTGGTAGAGTACTCCTGACTCCCAAGTTGCCTCTTTACACCCATTTTGCACCTGTAAGAATAGTTATTTATGGAGCAACTGTAACGATGATCTGGCTTTAAGATGTTAGCAAAGCTGGGTCTCACATTTTTCCTATGGGGTCCAAAATCTTTATTCTGTGTTGTGTGGGCATATTCCTACCCCGATCAGAGCCTTAATGAAGTCAGAAAAGGACAAGAAATGCTCAGGGATGCACCAGCTTTGATAGTAGATCAGGGACCCAGCAGGTCATGGCAACCTGCCCACTTTTAATGGGATGAATCTCATAGGAAATTTTGCGTAAAATTCATTGTCAAAAGAGTGCCAAGTCAGATCCTTCAGTTATAACAGAAGAACCAAAATATGACTCTGCAGGGAGCTAAAAGCACGATAGCAGATGATGCTGCTGTGTGGCTGGAAGTACCACACGATGCGGTGAAGAGCTGAGAGGGGTGGTTTTGAGAAATTGTTGTTAAAAATATTGTGCATAATACAACAGTGGGAGAACTCGAGAAAGTTTGGGGCACGAGGAGTAACACGTAGATGAAGCTGATAAACAGTTCCAGAGCTGGGAACAGCAAGAGGAGTATTCCTGGTGAGAAAGGGTTTCAAATCCATTTGCTGTTCAGGCTTTTTGGATTTAGAGGCTCTAAGAAGTTACAATACAGGTGGCATACTTTTGCGGTACACTTTACCTCCACAACATGTCCACCTTGTTGAGATGGAATTTGTGCTTCTTGAAGACTGAAAGAGGAATTGCTGCATTTCTACTCAGCCAAATGAGCCATGCTGGGGAGAATCAAATTGCTACTCCTGGAAGACACTTGTCTTCACTGATCCAAATTTTAAAGCGTCTTATAGAATTCACTCATCACCCTACATCTGTCCCCTTGTCAGTTGGGCTTGATCAGTATTTCTCGGTTCCTTTGTAGAGATTTAAAAGCTTCCCATTCTTCCTTTGAAATGTGGGAATAAATCGCATATTGGGTTTTGCAAAGTGAGTGAACGGCCCCTTTCAACTAGTCAGCAAAAAGTTTCAATAGGGGAATTAAGGCCGATGGAGGAGGAAATGTGATTCTGGGCTTAAAAGTTGTTTTTGGTGCAGACTTCTAGAAACCTAGTGCATACATTCATTGTGTGAGTAATAATGGAAAAGAAATGTCTTAAACAAATACCTTTTGTAGGATAAGTTTAATGCCACAATCATATTACTTGGGTTGACTGCAGAAATGGGAATGCAAATGATAAACCTTTCCCAACAACACTAATCTGAGAGGAGCTCTCTGGGAAGAATAACATCTGAAATATTGTACACAATGAAATATTGTGTCCTTCCCTACCCCCAAGATTGAGGTCTTCTTCCCTTCTTCAGGCAAGTGACACTAGTCGGATTACAGTGCAATGATAACAACTAAAAATGGAAAAAGCCACTGGGCCATTTAATCTCTTCCCCTGCCAGTAGAGGATTACTCCTGAAGCATGTTCTTCAATGCCTTGTCCAGTTCTGGGTGACTGGAGCAATAGGCTTCCATCATTTTTTAGGGAGATTATCTTTTAGATAAGACCTTAACGACCTATGTCCTAACTACTCTGCATGAATCCTCAGAGCTGGATTCCTCAAAGTTAGGCTTAAATACAGCTGTGTGCATGCATTTGCCTGTATTTATTTTTAAAATCAAACTTAGGGCTGTCACAGCAATTTTGATTAAAGTTATTAACAGTTCTTTGGCCAAAAATCCCTTCACTCCCACATCTGTGTTTGTTACATGTGAAGAAACTATTTGGCCACTTACTTTCAATCCACCTGTAAGTACATATCAGAGGTTCTTCTGCAAATTTTTTATTTGTAAAGAACTTTAGGATCTTTAAAATCCATGAATGAAGTAGTTTTTGACTAAAAATTGCTGTCTACTTCATCTGGCATAATTTGCTCTTTTAAAGAGCCTTAGATAAATTCAGGCTTATTTATTGATTCATTTGTAACTTTTTTATTATTCTGTCTATGTATTCAGATTTTTTTGTGTGAAGAGTTGTTCTGTTATTTTGTCAGGGACTCACATTTTGCTTATCAAATGATAGTTGTAAGGTTATGGCTATTTTAAAATACAAAGCTTGGTAAGACATTTTGTTTTCCTACTCCTTTACTGTATTTCCTCTGTATTATTATTACTAGTGTACTTATTATTACTGAGGTACATATGCTCTTGTATGTGCAGGAATACATATAGGACCAACAATGTCCTAACTTCTCTGCTTTGTTTTAAAGCAAGTGCCCAGAGAACTCCAATTCTGCAAATGTTAGAAACTTGGTTTACTTTGAACAGAAAGAGAATAACAACATCTGTAACACAATGTACAATGAAATAATGGCTCCTTTCTCCCCTAGTGAAGAGGGGTCAGTTCTTCATCCATTCCTCAGGCAATGGAGCAGTCAGATTATTACTATATTCTAATAATGAAAATAGGGGTGAAAAAGTTAATTTAAGTATGAACTGTCATGTATTTAAGCTTGTAGACATGTAGGATCAGGATGTAAATTGATACCATACTGTTGAAGATTTGATGAAAGGAAAAGGTGTTAGGTACTCAGATTTAACAGGAATCTTTTTGATGATGTTCTTGTTTTTGCATCTGGATCTGTTGATATTTATTAGAAAAGAGGACTGGTCCTTTTTGTTCCTATAATAGAAATTACATTTAAAGGAGGATTCAAAGGGAGAAATGAAACAGGAATGTGATTTAGATTGGACAGGCGGCTTCCAACAGACATCCTGCCAGAGAAGAAGGTCATAGGGGATCGTGGTAGAAAGATGTCAACAAACTGTGATGGTCTTGCATGTTGAGTGGCCAGAGCTTTGTAAGATGGAGCAAAAATGATGAAAAATGCAAGGTCAGTAGCAAGTCAATTGGACAAATTATTTCCTTTTTTTTCTGAAAGGGAAGAGGAAAATGTACATGAGGGTGAAAGTGTTTGTGAGTATTCTTTAATCATTAGTTAAGGTGAATATAGTTTGTCCATGCTGATTCTGGCTCATTAGTTCATTTCTTTAACATTACAGAACCTTCATGATCTTTATCTGATGATTCAATTATTTACCTATTTTCACCTAAATCGTCAATAATTTTTGTCATTAACATTACATTACATTAACATTAATATATGACAAAAAGTCTAAACTACTTTTTGCAATTTTCCATTGTAAACATTGTTTATCTAATACAGACTTGACTGTTAAAAAGAAGTCCGAGGTGTATCTGTGCAATGCCACAGAAATTTCAGACAGCTGAATTCTTTGTCATGTTGAATGTAGCAATTTCCAAATGCTGAAAATCAAGAATAACAGGAAAATGGGTGCCAGCGATAGGCAGGACTGATTGATTTCATTACAAGCTGCTAAGACAGCCTAAACACTTGTGTGTAGAAGCTAGATATACAGTAGTAAATAAACGGGAGTTTTCTTCAGCCCAGAGGCCAGCTGGCGTGGCCTGCCATGGCTCAAACCCATGCGGCTTAATTTTCTCTGTCCCCCAGAAGAGTAGCTGCATCCCCTGCTGCTTATTGGCAGTGGTCCCCAGCCTACACCAAGCCCTGAACTGTGCCCAGACCTTGTCAGGGAAAAATGAGACACTTGGCACAGGTCAAAACTGTGCCACGTGCCGAGCCAGCAGTTTCCCAGCACGGGTGATTGCTGGCCGGAGCACAGGCGTCTCTCCTGGTCCTGCCTTGCTTTCCAAAGCAGGCTGCAGTCCTACGTGCCCAGCCTTATGTTAAGCTGCACATGCACAATTTTATTGATTGCAAAACTATAAAAGAATAAATAATTTGCTCTCTTTTTTTTTGAAGCTGTGACGACTTTACAGGTATTCCTGACGTAAGGTAATAGATAGTAAGTGGAAAGACTGGTATACTGGCGAGAGCAAGCAAAGTATATAAATGATGCAAGAGATGCTTTGCTTAGGATATATAAATAGAAGGATAAATGCAATGAGAAACACATAAAAGCAAAAAATCTGGACCTAATTTCTCTATTCCTAAATTGTCTCTTCCAGGAGAAAATGTTCCCAGGAATGTTAATACTTTTTCTCAGATCTGCTTGAAAATACTTAACAGGTCTGATTAAGTCAAGGATAAATTTAGTTATCCCCATAGCTGGTTTGATCTTACTTGCTTGTTTTGATTGGTTAATTGTAATTGCCATTTTTATTTTATTGTATCTCTAATTGGTGCAAAGTTTCTTTTAATTTAGTGGTATCTAACTTACCTTGTAGTGTGTTTTGGTTCTAAGCAGTTTCAGTCTTAAGCATACTTAATTCCCTTCTGAGATCCTCCATCACTGACAACACAAGATCAAATAACCAACTAATTAAAATTTATGTCCATCTTCTATTGAAGTCATCATTCATATCCCCTTGAGTAGGTGATTTCTGACTGTGTGATCCCACAGGAATATTTTTATGTCTACAGTACTATGTGAGTGTGGAAATGTGGAGTTTATTCTGTTTCATTCTGGTGTAAATGGAAAAGGTTTCAATTAAAGGGTTAGTATTTTTTTTTTTTTTTCAGTTTTCAGATATACCGTGCAAAGATTTAGCTAAATTTGCCTTGCTGTAAGGAAACAGTATAAAGTTCTATGTATGTAATTTTCTCATTAAAAATGTACATCAAATAAAACAAACTTCATCTTTCAAGAGCTACCTTTTTTCTGTTATTTCCTTGCAGGCACAACTGTTTCACTGGAAATAGGGGTGCAAACCCTTTCTGAGCAGTCAGTATCCTTCTGAACATGTCATTTGGGGTGTTGGGTGGCTGGTCACCTCTTCTGTAGGTGAAAAATGGCCTTAGTTTGTACTTAACAACAACCTTACCTCCCCAGATATGTCTACGTTTGCAAACGAAGCAGGGCTGGGGCTCAGGCTCAGACTGGACTACTGGTTCCCCATTACCCACGCTGTTTCATTGCACATTGGTACCCCACTAGACATTTCCTGGTCCCCATCAGGGGATGGCATTTGCCATTCCTAAGAGGCAGTACAAGCGAGATTGCAAACTTTCCGGCTCCCTCCACCTTACACAGTACTCCAACACTATCCCAGAAGGATTTGTACCCTTAAATGCATACTCACATGCCATTGTCTGATGCGAACAATTCTTACCAAAGGCTTCATGCTATGAAAACACCATGCTGATGGGCAGCAACACAGCCCTCACAAGGTTTCGAAAACATGGAACTACAGAAGCACACACAAAGGATGATCACTTTGGCTTAAGGCCCCCATTGGCAGCACAATATGGTCCAGAAGAAACCCAGGACCAAGTGCTGTGCAACATGGATTTGACTAGGTCATATCATTTGGCCTCAGGCCTGTTTTATTTAGCATGAATTGCAACATTTCTTTAGCAGTACAGATACAGCTTCAGACAACCTTTATGAACTCTGCTTTCCACATGAGGGCAAGGAGGGGGAACAGTCCTTCCTCTCTGAAGTGTACCCACTGAGTCCTTGCTTCTCCTTTTACCCAGGTGGAGGAAGCCGTCTGAGAACAGCTCTACAAATACACAGATCTCTGAACTGATCTCTAAATGGAAAACCACAGCACTGCAGAGCTGCCTCCTGTCAGAGACAAATGCTGATTACCTTGGAAAGAAATTAGAACAGGACTTGGACCAAAGTGGGTGTCTAAGAAAACAGTTGTGCATGCAAAAGTGGCTAAGATAAAGCAAAGGGAATCATGTGGCTTCCTGATAAACTGGATTCTCAGGTTTTTTGAGCTAAAATTAAAAGTCTGATGATGTTTGCAGCACTATTATTTATGCCACTCTGTGGTTTATTTACTTTTATTTAGATGCTTTCAATGATTTTTATGCTGCATTTCTACTGAGTCAGGTCCATTTTTTAGCACATCCAGTTGGTGTGAAGTCTTTCCAACCAGGACAGTTCCCAAGTACACAGTGTCCTCAGTCCCAACAAAATAATGAAAAGTTACTGTAGGACTGGGTAGCTCCTGGAGAAAGCTTGCACTGATGGTTAGTGGTGCTCATGATAGCTAGATAGTATCCAGTTCTGATTTGTAGTAGATATGTCTTTCACTGGTCACCCACTATATGCTGCTGAGATCAGAAACCTGGGAGAGGGATGTGTCCTCAAGCTATGCAGTAGATGTGGGAAAGCCAAGCACAACACCTCTCCTCAGTCCACAGAGAAGAGCAGGTACCTTCACAGGGAGAATGATGGCATCCTAAGATAAAGGTCCAAACTAGATTAAATTATTTCCATACGGAAGTGGGGCTACAGAGAAAGTCGTGATGCCTACCTTCGAGACACTGAAGTTAGGCGAGATGAATCTGACCCTTAATACCTTGCCTGCACATTGTACCAAGATATGTTTACCTGGATCACTGCAGATAAGTGTAAGCTGTGCTGTTGGTGCTCTGCACTGGTTTCCTCCTGATGGTGTGTTTGCATTAGCACAACTGGGTGCACTGGGCAGATGCACCCAGCCACCCTAGGGAGTGTTTCAGAGACAGGACACCACCATACCAGGGCACCCATAGAGCTTCCAGATCTCTGGGCCCAGGAGGTCACACACCTCCATGTCCACCTGCGTAGATACATACACACGTGATGCAGCCTCTGGCATGGAGTAGGAAGGAGGGGTGGTGGGCTTGGCTGCTCGGGGGATAGTGCTGCACCCCGTGTCCAAATGAGGGGTGCTAAACAACACTAAAGTCCTTCCCTCTCAGAGGAATCCATGCTTGCACGCTAGACCTGGCAAAACCCTCAAAGCTGAAACGGAGAAAGGAGTGGCTTTGCCAGAGGTCTTGCAGGAGAGCAGCGGAGGGATAAAATACTGTGCTCTGGAGTCCCACGGCCACGTGCTGTTTTCCTCCATTGCCTTTGAACTGAGATGAGGTGAAACGTGCTTTAACTCCTCATGGATCTGCTCCCACTCGCTGCTCAGTCCTCAGGTCTCAGCCAGGGCCACTGCTCAGATTCCCTGGGGCAGCAGAGAAGGAACTTGCAGACTTAACCAGAGAGTGTGTAGGAACAGAAACTAGCAGTGGACCCGTTTCCACCGCAGGCAGAGTTGGCCTGTTATGAAGGAGTTGCACAGGGCTTGAGGCTCCTCTGACCGCACAGGCTTTCCAGCACCAGTGGCAGAGAAAAAGGTGTGAGGATCTTTGTCTGTGTTTTTGTCAGTTTTCAAGAAACAACTCATGCTGGTGTTCACTAGTTATCTCCTTCCCCAGCAGGCCAGTTCTGTTTAGAAATTACTGTAGGATTGATGGAATTTAGGCAGGAAGATATGATTGAATGCTTCTAACATGAGAGAGAGGACAAGAAATACCACGTAGTGGTCCTAGGGACGTATTTTTCCGCTGGCCTCCTGTGTGGGGCCATAATTAGAGATCTGATTTACCATTATGGCATGATTTATTTCCTTTAGTTCTGGCTTCCACCAAGTCTAATAGATTTCTCATGTTATTAGATAACCCTCTCTGTGAGCTGTTGTATAGATAATGGTTTCATGCCCCAGACCCAGAGCTTTAATTTTCACGAGTGCACTTAAAAAAAACAATCAGGCAATGAGTTATTAGTCAAGTTATTAGTCTCAATTGTGTCACCATTAAATAGTTTGGTTGCTTTCTTAGCTACAAGAGCAATTGGCTGAGCGTCCTCCTGGTCTCCCAGCTGTGGAACAAGCCTGATGATACCTTCGTTATCCCGTCAGAAGGGCTCACAGCACCTGGGTGCCAGCGCTTATTTGACTTGACATGTCCAAGGCTCGAGTTTAACACTTAAGCCAGTACTTACATCCCGTAATTCAATGGAATTAAAGCAGATGCTTTGTTAAGTAGAAATGTATTAAAGTGCTTGCTTCATTTTAAGGAAAAGCAGGAGTGCTTTATGGTATTTTGGCCAGTGAGCACGTGTATCCAGTTCTTCAACCACAGCAGGTCCCCAGAAAAGCCACTCCCAGCTATTGGCATGGACTTTTCCATTCTGAAATTGGATATTCAATTCCAACTGAATATCTGGGCTTTGTGAGTCTGATCGTATCAGAGCCAGAGTCCACTGTGAAGGGCATTTGATGCATAATAGATGTCATTCAGCAGCGGGGTGAATCAGGCTCTTAAGCTTTTACTGCATCCCACAATGTGAAAGTGGAGAAGTCCAAGTTTTATTTAGCTCCATAAAATATTTAACCTCAACAGTGATGGAGTTGATAAAAATCTGTATTTTGTAAAAAGCTTTTGTTTCAAGGCTCTCCTTTTTATGATTAGCCTCTACATTCTCAGAAAAAAAAGCAATATCTATTATTACCAGTGAATAATCCAATAAGTGTCTTGGGTATTTCTGCCAAACTTCTGTGCAGGTTCCTAATGAGGGAGATATTAAGTTAAAATCAATGTGGGAGTAGTTCTTCTAGACCAGGGGAAAGTGTGTCATTATTTTTGCTGGCCAAATATAGTATCATCTTCCATTAACTCCCTAGCTGAAAAATATCCTGTATCTCACTGGGATACTGATCAAGTCATGTTCTTGTATATGATTTCTCTTAAGACATGCCTAGCATGTATTTTAACAGGAAGATTTATGGCAGGAGAATCTCAAAGCACTGAGAAATTTTGTGTTGCTAAATTTTACCTGTATCCTACAAATCTCCAAAACTAAAAAGGAAAAAAAGCCATGACATGAGAAAACATTTGCTGTAGGCTACAGGTAGTCATTCTACCCAAACAGACCATTCTAAAAATTTGAAACCTAAACTAGCAAAACATTGTCTGGGAAGGTAGACCCAAAGCTGCAAGAAACATAACACGTGTGAAAGTACAAGAAACAAATAGTTGTCATGAGGAAATTCAGGATCCGGTGTTCAAGTAAGGTAACACTATGAAAGGACAATGTAATCCATGATGCGTGTATGCTTTAAGGTGTTGATGTTCTAACTAGAGCTAGATAATTTTTTATCTGAATATTTTGTACCCTCAAAATACAGTTTGGGGTTGTCTGAAATTATAGATGGATTTGGGGTAAACAGAGTGAATAATTTTGACTGAAAAAATTATTTCAAAAGCATATTTCAGTTCTGCATTGAATAAAAATTCATTATGGGTACTGCTTATGCTCTGAAGGAAGAATTTAAAATAGTTGCTCAAGGAAAGTATAACAGCAGAGTCCTTCCTCTCTTCTAGATTAATGTCACAGTCTTTGTCTTTACATTTCTAGTTTGGCCATGCAACTGAAAACACAGTTATTCACCCAGCTCTGTACTTGCTGACATTGATGTAGAAATGCTATTGAGAAATTCATTTCATTGAGCATCTTTAAAACAAGATATCTCAAATCTAAAGCTTCTGCTTACTTCAGGTATAGGAGGAATCACTGAGAGAGGCAAAAGATTTCTAATCTTAAGTGAGAGACAGCACGTAAAATCTACCTTGTTTGGTATTTTCTGGTATTGTGATCACCCTTACAATGGTCTTCTCAGGGAAAACAGTAGAATGTGCTTCAGGAACAATTCGTTTAACATTAACAAAATGCAGCTATTTGGAAAGGCCATGACAAGCTGTAAGTGAAATGCATTTGAAAGATATGCTGGTTGGGGGTGCATGGGAGCAGCCCCGCTGCGGAGCTGTGTGCAGCTGTGGTCAACAGCAAAGCAGGGGAGATGGGGCACAGGCTCTGCCGGTAGGAGATGCCAAACCCCAGACCCTTCCCTCTGCCCTCACACAAGCTGCTTTGGGAAACGCCTCTGGCAGCTACCAGAGGGTTTGTCCTGGAGGGACCTCCCCACGTGCCTGGCGGTGGCTGTGCCACTGGGTTTTGCAACATCTCCTGAGGGTTGTTGCCAGCGAGGGCTTCCTGACCCACCAGGGAAGGGGGCCTGGGTGTGCACAGGGCAGACCTTTACTGTAAAGGCAATCCCCACTCTCATTAACCTCCTTGTTTGATAATGATCCACTAACAGAGAGAACTAAAGTTGGCAGCCTTTACCTTGCAGCAGTTCTCTGCTTTCTCCGCCTGAAGACAGGCTTTGGGGAGTGGGTCTGCCATCAGGAGATGCTCCTTCCCTTAGGCTCTGCCTCCTCCTTGCATCACTCTATCCTAGCCCCGTGGCTGTCTGCATGGCTGAGGCACCCAAATGGCTGCATTTATCTATTTCAGTGTTGTTAGAAGTCAGGCAGGCTTATTTTGAAGCTTGGATGTCTCAGAGTTTCTGCCAGAAAATTACGAGTATACTATGAACTTTACATTGCATGCTACCAGAATTGCTTAAATTTCTGTTAAATCTTTGCCATTTTTTTTTCCTTAGCTGGTTACATGACTTTTGGAAAAGTCCTTTAACTCATATTATAACATTATAAATCACCTGCTGAACGACTGGGATTCAAGGTGGTTGATTCCTCACAATTTCTGCAAGATCAAAGGTATGGCTCTCCTCCAAAAGCTGTGATGCTTCACATCAAAGTTCACAATGCAAACTATCTCAATTTTCCTCTTCAGCATTTGGATTTGACTTCATGACAATAACATTTCAACTGGCGTGTTCAGCCTTCGTTTGTGAGAGGACATGGCTGTGCTCGTTAGCATGGCAAATGCAAAACCAAATGGAGCAACCCTGATTTCAAATCTTCTGTTCCTAGCATTTGTGAGTCTCTTTAAAAAAGCGAATGTCTTTAGCACTGCTATAAATATCCCTTTGGTAAATGCCCTGAGTATCTTTCAATCCATGCTGATCCTTGTAATCACAGCCGCATTGTTCTGGTCATGTCATTGAAAATGCTTTTGACAGAACAAATGATGATCACCTGTGCTAGAGTTTGTAAAAAGCACAAGATCCAATCTGCTATTTCATCAAGAAAAAACAACATTCAGTTCATTTCTTTCTCTCTTTCATGTGCAATGCTTTTCAGTGGGACACACTTTTTTCACTAGCTGTTTTTATTCTTTTTCTCCATGAGCCTCACAAAACAAATAACTGGTGGGAAGTTCAGAAAGGAATTGCTTTTACTTGCTTCAGGTGCTGACGGCCTGGTGTGGCTTGCTATGTTGGGTTTTTTTCCTTAAAACAGGAAAAAAAAGTTTAGGGACTGGCTCTGCTTTGCTTAAAAGTAAGAGTTCTGCAGATGTGCAATGGCTGATATTCCTGTACCTATCCTTGTACAGCAGAACTAGACTTTAAAGTGTCTGAAGTTGGTATATTCAGAGAGTATCAGTCATAAATACTTTTATGTCTGACTCATTTAAGCTAGAGTTGTAACTTTCACATTGCCATGTGCCTTTATATTATTGAAGTTTAAAGGAATTCCTTTCGAAGCCTAATGTTTGGCTCATGATGAAAGAAAATCAAACAGCTTATTCGGAGTTACATTAAATAATTACATGCGTAACCCTTTAAATGCTAGATATGCAAATAAAGTGTTATACGGTCACTTATGTAGCAAAGACTTAAGGCCAAATTCCTCCTGTCTATCCCCCCTCCCCAATTCCATTCCTGTTTCTTCTTCTGAAGTTATCTGAAACTGAAATTACCCCTGGCAAAAATGGTTTGATTAGATAAAATCCAGTTTAATTCCTGAAAAAATGTTCATAGCAAAGGACCCAGTTCTGTTCCCAACATTATTGCTGACATCATTGGAAATTCACCTGAATCGAAGACTCACAGGATTATTCCCCATTTCTCATGGCACCTTCTGTGACCCCCAGTACTGTACACTTTTCCAGGTAGGAAAAGGTACATCTGAGTCATAAATATACCTACGCTGATAAATAATCACAGATCCTGAAAGGCAATTCCTGCTGTTTGTCTCACTGAAATGGGTACACCAGCAGAGATTTCAGAAGGTACTAAGACGGCACGATGCTGAACCTGGGCAGGGAGACCTGTATCTGTGCAAAATAGATATGAATTCAGCAACTACTCTCAACCTATATTAGACCTGTCTTGTGTTAGCTGACCTGGCAATGCCGATGTTATTTCAAACTTTTGCGTAGAAGAAGGAGCTAAAAACTTAAATCCTGCCAAGGATCTAGACCTAGCTGAGTCATCCAAGGCAATTTAGGAATTACTTGGATTTATGTCCTCTGCTCTGACCCGTCTTAAGGTTAATACACAGGATTATCTATATAGGATCTGTCATTTCACTCAAAACATTAAAAAAGAGCGATTCACACTACAGAGGGACACATTTTCAAAATATTATGAGGTCTCTTTTATAAGATCTTGTTTGTATGCTAACTTTTTATTAACTTAATTGCTGTCAGCAACTAAAGAGAGTCAGAAAAAAATGCCTTTTTTCATGGGTTCAAGTACTTCTAGGAGAACACTGGGCTTCATTGTATTAGAGCATTTTTGGCTTCTTCATTGCCCTGAACCAGGACAATTTGTTGTCAAAATACGTGAGCAAATATCATAAAGCCTGGGACAAGGAGCAAATTTTTCCGTAATGTCAGGGAAGATTAAGTTTAAAATCTGGGCTATGATTCAGATCAGGTTTTGTTTGTTTGTTTGTTTGTTTATGTCTTTTTTTTTTTTTTCTTTCTAGTTATTTGATCCAAAATCATCTCTCCTTACAAAGCCTTTTTTTTCTAGCAAAACTCCATCTGTCTTCAGTTTGGTTTGCTGGAGCTTGTGTTTGTATACCACAAAAAATGTCTGCCTTCACTGAAAGCTTTGCCAGAATAAAAATTGCAATATTTGACCTTTACATACAAGACCAGGAATGGGCATGAACTAGTTCAGATCAAATGTAGAAGGAAGTTTTGGCCTTAAATAATTTTAAGAACACTCAAATGTACCAGTATGTATTTATGTATTTTTCCTATTTTTAAAACATTTGGAAGAAGAATACAAAAGGTAGAGAGAACTGTATTCCTGAGCCACAAACAAAACCGTAGCACTGTGAGAACTAGAAATGAACAAATGTATTTTTAGGTGCTTGTTACCACAATGTTACTCTTTTGTTTAGATCACACAAATATGACCGTTGCTTAACTTTGTCATTCACATTCTAAATATTTTACAAAAGGGAATAAACCATGTTCATTTTTGACAGAGTGCTGTTGCATGCAAGGGCACTCACAGTTTGTTTATAGCATACCAAAAGCATTCTGTTAATGAAACATTTCAAGGCTAATGAACCAAAACTTTGCACCAAACAGACAGCGGCTGCAAATGCTTTCTTGTCTGCGTTTGTCAGAGTTCACGTTTCAGCTGTGCTGTCTGCTCCACCCACTCTGCGCCGCTGCAGATAAAACAACATCTCGGATTGACAAGTCAAGTTTGCAAGATTAGCTTTCGATGAAAAAGCTGCAGCAAGTTATGCCATTAACTCTTTTGAGGCAAATGCACTATGCTTTTTGGGCAAATTGGCTACCACTGGGGCTACAAGCTGCTGTCCTATTCCCCTGAAATTTTAATGTCCTATCGATGAGCCTGGAATAAGGTCCAGAAGGAATAATGAGAAAGTACCATTCACAAAAAGGGATTTCACGTGTATGTTATGCGCTAAGGGTCTAGTGGTTCTGACTGTATAAAATCAATGGTTGGCTTTTGGGAAGATGGTTAGCTTGGCAATGCTGATACAATTTCAAGACCTTTCACTATGTTTTGAGGATCTAATTCATTTGGGAGGGAATGTTTTATGGTGGCCACTTCCGAACTGAGTTAAGACCAAAGCAATCCAAGGTCTTCATCCTGCAAGTCTATAAGCAGCCAAGTAAACATCCACGGCAAAATCATGATCCAAGGCTCTAAAGGCACTACTCTGGGCATCTATGTTCACTTCTGCTCTGTCTCTGATTTTCTTTGTGGCCTCGGATAAAGTACTCTTACAAGACTTTTTCTAGCTGTGCATTTGCACAGTATCTGGCAAAGACTGTACTCTGATTTGGAGTCCCCAAGCAACACCTTGAGTAAGCAAGCTATATCATTAACCAGTCTGGAACGAACCTCCACACTGAGCAGAAGTAAGGTCTCAGCCAGTCACCTTGCAAATGCATGGAGTAAGAAAATGATGTAAGCAGAGAACAGGTAGGTGTGGAGAGAGAGATTATTCTAAATCTTTTCTGGTTCACCATGAAGATAACCACAGAGCTACGGTTGCACCTAACTCTATTAACAGCCAAAAGTCCCCTGATGCTGTGAAAGTGCTGTGAACACAGGATCGGGCTGGGGCTGTTGCTGCTGCCCATCTCAGGTCATCATCCCTGCAGTGCTCCCCACCCAGGCTGTCATCAGGAATCCAGTCCATCTTGTTTAGAAGGGAAGCTCCTTTGTATGTGAATCCAAAAACGTATGTATTAACACAAACCGTTGCTTATTTTGATGAATGTGGAGTCGGTAATGTGATCTAGAGCAAATACTCCAGGCAAGTTGCTGTTGAAATCTTGGTATTTCATTGCTGTCCATGTTGTTCACACAAGCTAGCGGATTGTCTGCTTCAGAAGAAGGTAGAGACATACATCAGGTACTTTAAAAGATTCTTTTTGAACAGGGTCTTCTGTATCAATGGGCTGTCCTAGCAGCTTGCCACAGGACTGGAGGCAGAGCAAAAAGGCATCAGACAGTTTCTACCACATAGGACAAAAAGAATTTGGTACAAAGACATTTGAGAGAAGAGCTAATCAGGAAGAAAGGCCTCTGGTGGATCCCAGTGATAAATAAGAGACTCGCAGTCTTTATTTGGCATAGTGTCATTATTCTCTATATTCAAAAAAGGATAATTCTGTGAGCACAGTTGCAGGTGAACACTCTGCATACTGTCATCCAGCTGTGATTACAGTTACGACTCTGACATAAACCTATTTCTTGGTCATTATGCTTCATTGTTCTCATAAAGTTACTTCTTGCACTAGAAAAAAACAGAAAAAATTATCTTCCCCGAATTAATAACGTCTTTGAAAATAACAGCTCTGTGTAGGCAATAGCTACTATATTTTTAAGAACAGTCATTGTCTTTCAGGCAGCTGGAAAGGTTTTTCCTACTGGTTTTGAATCTGAGATAATCATCTTCACCAGCCACAACGAACAGGCCCTGTCTGGAAGTAGAGAGACAATATCTTTAGCCTACTTTTCTCCCAGGAACATGTTTGAGTGTGGTTTTTGGTTTGGTAGTGGAGTTCTCTGATGTGTATCAACTGAAACACAGGAGTGTTTTTTTATCACCATCATTTGTAGATGTGGTCCAAGTTAGCATTGGGTAAACCTACTACCTGCAAAATGAAATATGAATAGATTCACCTGCTTACTCTGAACTCCTGTTATTCAGTAGCTCAATTTTTTTCCCAGGCTTTTCAATCCATTAATATGTGAGGTACCTTTAGTGTATACGTATATATGTAGATGCAATTTAATAATTACTTTTTCTTTAACTGAAATCAGTGAAATCCCACTGTTGTGAAGTGGAATAGGTAGCTGTCACGTAGCAGGACTGTTAACATGTTGAATAGCAGGCGGAGATCACAGCATCCTCAGCATGCAATAAAAAAACATCTTTAGATGATGTCCAAAGTGATCTTTCCAGTTGTTACTCCCACAATATGTCCTTCAGGAATAAAAAAAATTAGAAAGGTAGGAAATCAGTGAATGACTAGGAATTGGTGCCAGCAAGTGCTGTTCAACGGCCACCCTCCAATTCTCTGTCTCTCCCACAAAGCCTTGCAGGAGATACTCCTGCCTTTTGCTAGATATGACAGCCACTCCTGCCAGGCTACTGCAGCAGAGACAAGCTCAGAGTAAGTCCTCTTAATAACTGCTGTGTTTGGAGAAAAGAAAGAAAGATGATAGTTTTTCTGTTTTAATTCTTTGGTGGAACAAGTTATCTCTGAGTCTGGCAGAGTTCCTGGTTTTTTGGCACACTACTTTGCTTTATCCCATTACTGTTATCATTCTTCTGTTCCCAACATTGCACCAGCTGACAAACCCCCAAGCAAATATGAATGCAAATGCCAAGGGCAATACTGAGGAGATGTCATCTTGTCTTCTTTGACACAACCCTCTATATCTTGGATGTATTGGTAAAATCCTCTTCAATACAGTGAAAGCTGATAGCTCCCTTAAGATAGGGATGAAGGTCTGAAATAGGTTATTTTACGTTTCTTCAAGAGAAGTTTGCAGGGAGTACATAGATAGGACATATCATGCAAGGGGATTCATTTTAGCAAAAATAAATGTCTGCATTTTGTGAGGCTACAAAAGCAGCTTGAGGTTTTCTTCTATGGGAGCCCAGAAATTGAGACAGCACAATATAGCCAGTTGCTTTCTGGTCTTTTACTCTTTGGAGCTGAGCCTAAGACTTCCAATTTCAAAAGTGAGTACTGATTTTGGGTATCCAACTTGAAAGCCCTTAAGAGTAGCATGCTTTAAAAAGTAGTAGTAGATAGAAAGAGGGTGTCCCTCAATTTCTGCAAATCGGGCCTTTTCTAAGTGGCTCAAGCTACTCAAACTTGGAGTGCTTACATCAGTCCAGCAACAAAAGTTTTTCAAATGACTTTACTCATGTGTGAAGGTAGATAGCACAATGTAAATGCACTACAAGTAATCACGAAACACCTTTTATGTGCGCTGTGTATTTCTGCTTAATCCTGAAATCATGAGTATTTTCAAGCCATATTAGTAGAGATGTAGAATATTGCTACAGTTGAGCATTTTACTATGAAATCTTTTCTCATTTTGCATGACAAAGGCAAACAAGATTAAGTGTGTTGAATCATTTCCAAACACTTCTCCTCAAGAGCCAAATAATGCATGAAAGCAATATTTACAATATTTTTAACATAAATATTGCAAGAAACCCAAAGAGTGCATATTTTACATTTAAAAGAACTCTGCTTCATTAAATTGGCAAGTCAATTAACTGAGGAAAACGTAGCTGACATTTATTTGAAATGTGAAAGACATTTTACATATTTTAATTTTTTTATGATATTCTGCTATGTAATAGGAGTCCATAATTATCTGTCAAAGCCACTGACTTACCTTTTTTTTCCAAAAGCTACTCCATAATAAAGTGCTACTGTCATAATAGCTATTCTACTTTTCTCTCTGAAGTTCTTTCCCACTTGGAAGAATAATAGGTATTGAATAAAATTCTATAGAATCAGCTTCTGTAAGGCTAAAACAGGTGTTTAACTGGAAAAGAATAATGTTTAAAAAGGATTAAAATTGAAACAGGAAGTATTTTGTGCCAAAAATATTGTGCTTAAGGTTGCTCATGATCTCAAAGTTGATGTTTCAGACAAAGGTTTACTTTCATTTGGGCGGAATGATTTCTGTATCTTATTATCCTTTCAAATACCTACATAGAAATGTTAGAAAGCCCAGCCAAATAGGTGGATACACCCCGTGTTTTGGCAATTTTGTGAAAGTGACACCTGGACAAACATCTGGGCAGCCTAATCTGTCAGCGGTAGTGAAAGTCAACCAGGAAGGTCAAAAATGCTGTAGACAATTGTAATACTTTGATTTAATAAGATGTTTAGCTTAAAGTTGTGGGGAAGGCTGGTTCAAAGAAATGCAGTGAAACTGGGTGGGAATTTGATAAGGTGGTGAAATGAAGATGATCCATGGAGAAGGTCCTGTTTTAGCCTGGCATTAGCAGAATTTCCGTGTTGTGCCTCAGCTGCCCGGCCATGTCAACACACTTCATGGATGTCCTGAGGGAAAGAATGGAGGCCCTACCGCAGGCAGGTAGGTGCACAGCTGTGGGGCTGGGGCCTGCCATCTTCTCCTTGATGTATTTTAATATTTGGGGAGGCTTGTTTCTATAGAGCATGAGACCAGATTTTGAAAAATCTAACGTACTCTGAAAAATATGGGGTCACTTTTCTCTGACCAGCTCTGGTAGAAGGTTCTGGTCCTTCAACATGCAGATAATGATGTGTCTGAACCATTATGTTTTAAGGCACAGCAGAGATAGAGGCAAAGAGATTGAGATAGTGGGTTTGCTTTATCATCATAAAACTCTACCTGAAGTCCATGATGAAAGTAAAACTTGATGGCCTTAAATCCTCACTGTCGTTCCTTGACTGAGGTTCCTCCAGAGCTGGAGGTAGACTGAGGAGCACAGGACTTGCCTAAATTGTTCTAGCTTCCCTGCACCATCCTGTAGGGATCAATACCCTCTAAAATCTCCATCATGGTTTATCCTGCTATACCAGGATGTTCCTTTTTCACCTGAAGTGCCACTTGACTGAGCCATGATGCCACGTCTTACAAAGGGATGTCTGTGAAGCAGCCATGTGATTTACCTCTACCTTGTGTACTTTTGTCAAGCCTCTTGTTCTCTTTTAATTAGCAGAGTGTCTTTTCACATTGTAGGTAATGGGATGAAATGAGTGGTTTTGCGCAAGAAATAGATTTGATTTCTTTACTAAGAAATTTTACATCATTTTGTCTTTGGCAAACCTGCTGTGACATTTGGTCTGATCTGCTCTTTTGACCTCAGAGATAAGGTCAGCAACTTGGCCACCATGTTGTCACAGCTGGGTACAGTGTATTGGCAGAGCTACTTATGTTGAATTCACTCCTGCTTGTTTCCTATACACACAGCAGGTACTTTCCCCTCCTCGTGTTGCATAGCACGGTACCCTACAAGTAGTCAGGCTGGTTCCAGCAAAACTCTGCATGAGTAAGGCAGTAGTAATCTTGCTCTTAATTAGCAGAGGTGTACTACTACGGAATTGCTCATGGAAGGGGAGGCTTCTGTAATCAGGATGCCTATTTTGATATATGCCCTGTGACAGCTTACTGGCAAGAAGGGAAACCAGTTCATTGTTTGAACCGACATGATATTATGAGCGTGCCACATGTCCCAAGAGCTTGGCTCCTGCTTCCTAGCATCCCCAATGGTATGTTACGCTTTCCTTTGTAGGGTGACAACAGTGTTTCAAATACTTCCATCCCAGCTGTTAAATTTGTGAAGATTATGACTGTTTCAAACCTGCCAAGCAAACGGACATTGGCCCTCTAAATGGACGTCTAATTGGCGCGCAATTTCATTTGCATGCGTTTTCAGTTTTCAACAGGTGGCACTAAAGAGCCAATAAATGATTCTATTCCCAAACTCCAGCATGCAAACTCCTGGGCAGGCACTTTTATGTGTGTTTATCTATTTAAATATGGTATTATAATTCCAACATAATTAGTCATCTAATTGAATTGCATGACCACATCCATCCAAGACATTTGCATGTACAATTAATTAGGATTTATCTAAAAGCATTCTTTTTGTTCTCTATTTCCTATAAGTTAAATTGCTCATGGATGGATTAGATGCTGATTTCATTTTGAAAGTGTTACAATACATATACTTGGAGAAAAGTAAGTCTGCAGAATCGGTAAGCAGCAGACAAGCAACGAATTCTTTCTCTTTTCATTTCTATTTTTATAATGCTACCACGGGCCAATGCTCTAGAGCATGGCCAATGAGGGCCAGACTTGCTGTAGTCCTAGAGAAGTAGAAGTCTGTAGTGTCTTCTTCAGACTCCTTCATTTTAGCAGAAGCAGGATTTACAAAAGCAGAATGGCTTTGCACATACTGCTGGGTTTCAATCTTCCTCCAGCGCAATTTTTACTTAAACTTATATGTTCCTGATGGTTGCAATGCATTTGTCAACTTGCATTCTTGAAAAATAATGGACAGGAAAAGACACTGTTAAAGACATCCTTGGGAAACTGCCTTGTTTTCATGCAAAACGTTTCCATCCACCCCAGGTGCAGGAGCAAATGGCGACCCACCTTGACACCAAAAGGGAACTGAAACACTATGAATGGCCCAGAAATAGAAGTTAGCTTTGAGGAGGTGTCCAAACTGATGATGGACCAAAATACCTCAGAAACAGGAAGGGCAATATGGCTTTGGTTTCTTAATTGTTTGACATGGCTCTTTTTCTTCACAATGTGCTTGCTTCAGTGTCGGCTGCTATAGGACAGTGAAGCTCTTCTTTCACTCTTTCTCTTGTCATCTGGTTGCAACCAGTGCAGGATGTACCCGGTCACTTCCAGAAGAATAAACAGAATTAAAGAAAAGCTTTGAACACCCAGCTGAGAGATATATGAAGAATTAAAAATACAACTGTGCAAAACCGAACAAACGAACCAACCAACCCAGATATTACAGTTTGCAGGAGGGTGTGTCACAACTAAAATATATTGTGTTTCAGTCCTGGAGCCTTGAGGACAGTTTGGTACTGAAAACTGTGTAGAGGACAGGGAAAATGGTACCAAGATAATCTGTGTTTAGAAATAATTTCACAAGTAGGGTAGAGCACACTAGCGTGGCAACACCGCAGTGAGAAAGGGAGGACCAGGCCAACATTCCCCATGCCTGTGTAGTCTTTGAAGTGACCTTTGCTTTGTGGCTCTTTCTTTTAAACAAATTATCTCCTGTACCTCCTATATGAGCTCCTTTAGTCCACACCTTCTCATAGGCCTTTTGTTCTATGAATGGCTTTTGGTGGGGGAAGTAATAGACTGGTTTAAAATTATTCCCCCCTGAGATCTCTCTCCTCTTTTTTCTTCTACTTCCAAATTGCTTTTTTCTTCCTTTTCTTCCTTTTTTTTTTTTTTTTTTTTTTTTTGTGTGTGTGTGGGGGGGTGCGTGTATTTTTATCAGTATTTTATTCTTTTAGAAAAGCTCACCCTATACTTCCAGAGGAGTAAACAGTGAGTCCCCAAGGGGTATGCTGGCTGCTGATCTCGTCTTTAGCAAGTATTTCTGATCTGGGTGTTTCTCTCACTGTTACTGTTTTTAGCATCCTATTAGAGTTAGGCCAGATGGATTTTCTGCTGGCAGAAGTACCCACTGTCTGACTGAAATAGATCTTTTTTGCATCTCCGAAAGTTAGTGGAAGGAGGTTTCTTCCTATAGTTTATAAGGTATCAGTAAGTACTGTCCATCTCAACCTTTCATTAAACAACCCATTGCTAATTGCAATGTGCTTAGCTTCAGCCTTATCCTTACTTTTATGTTTAAGTAAGTGCTTTGTTGAACAGAATGCAAGCAGGCTCAACTCTTTGCTGAACTGCAGATGAAAGAACTACAGCCAGACAGAAACGTGTGTGCAGCGTGAGCATGTGTGTGTATTTAAACTGTGACAACTGATGGACAGTACTACGCCTGACATACATATTTGAAAGATGATTACAGCTAGAGCAGAATTAGATGAAATAGTTGAGAGGATGGAACAAAATGAAAAGGACTAAAAGGAAATTAATCTTCCTTAATGTCTAGGTCATTTAATATTCATCAGGGGACTGTTTTGTAATGTAATGTAAGGCACAATTTTCCGGTGGCCCAGGAGGCCACTGGAGCAGTCTCCTAAAAACCTGCTGTCTATTTTGTAAAACCATCTGAGCAATGCGCTGTCGTCCCATCTACTGAAACTCTGCTGTTTCCTATTTCATTTTATGGGATAAAACCATCCTTTGCAGATAAATGTACCTTTATATTTTTTTGCAAAGAAATACTTTTATACACTGTTGTGTTCAAAGGTTGTGAGCTTCATGACCTCAGTGGAAATGCTTGTTTGTGACTTTAGAGAGTGCACTCTGCCAATAGCCCATTCACCTCCAATGGTGACAGATGCAGCAGTGCTGATGATATGTAATATACTGTATGTGGCTTTAGATGCTCCATCAAAACAGGAAAAGTCCAGAATCACATCCATATTTCAACAACTTGCCAAAGCTTCCACTGAAACAGGGGACCATAATTCAAGCATCTGATAAATGTTTGTATGAGTCTAATAAGCACAAATTCAAGATACTCTACCTAGAAAACTTTTTAAAAAGATAGAAAAACTATAATACCGAGCTTAATTTTTGGAACTAATTGACTCCTACTTTGTTACCTAGTAAAGGGATTGGAGTTCTGAAAGTTAAGGGTGTAACATTTAAATTTGCCTGAAAAAAAATGAAGAGGTTTTGCTTTGGCAGCAATTTGTTATCTGCAATTTAAAAGGCAAGTAAGGCAATGATTCCCCAGGTGTTGACTGGCAAGAGGTCAGATGGCTGGAAACAGAAGGATACTGCAAACCAGATGAGAAGAAGGGGAAGTCAGTAGTGTCTTTACAAAAATCTAATTAGGAAATGGCATCTTGTCCTCTGCTCTGGAAAGAGCAGAAACTATCAGTGAAATATCAGCAAACAGTTTGGCATCTTCAAAGATATTAATTAAGTAAAATTTGGAAAGTGCTTTGAAGATGAAAAATGGTAGGGAGTGCTAAGTATCACTATTAGCAGGACCAATGTGTCAACTGATGTTGTCTGTCTGCATAGTATTGGGTGAACACTTGGGTAATTAAGGTCAAATGAATAGCCTTGCCTGGTTGATTTATTGGATAAAGTGTGTCTCATTGCTAGCTGAAGCAAGATGTGGTAACTGTGCAACTAACAGACCTGGAAAGTGAACGTCTATGACAAACATATTTCATTGCTTCAGGAGCCACCAGTAGCAATAGCTGTTTCTTACTTTTTAGGCCCGTCTTAATACTCTCTAGATACCAGGACAGAGAGCAATTTTTTCATAGCATTTAGCAGTTTCTAAACTGGTGATTATTAGTGTGACATCACACCTGCCTTCATTAAAGGCTTGCATGCCTTCTTGAACTAAGACAATACCTCATTCTCCAGATCTAAATTTTCCAGCTTACCAATATTTTAATACTAAAACATTTATGGAATTAATTTGGCAAAGATTGAGGTAGCAAAGGATTGCTGTTGCTGACTAAGAGGTGCTATTCAAACCTCTATCTACGGTCTGCAAGTGCACTTCAGCCCTTGTGTTATTACTCTAGGAGCTCTTGTCGTGGACTGACCCCAATTTGCTCCAACCTCCAGGATATAAAAAAGAGGTATACCATAAGCTTTTGCTGCACTAAACTGGGAATTTGCAGAAGTAACTGTTAATTTGCAGAGTTTCAATGTTTATTTTGACTTTCCTTAATGAAATCCCCACCTGACTGGGGTACCCCACCACAATACACACCACAGCTGCCCCACGAGCATGCAGTCAAACTACGGGTGAGTGTAGCTGGGCAGGGGAGCAGCCCCAAACATCGGTCTCAGCAATGGGCATGGGGTCTGGTGCAACATGGGCAGGAACAGCAGACCAGGACTCACAGCCCAAGACTGGAGGAGCATGACCATGCAGACATCGCAGTAGGAAGGCCCAGTTTTCTCAAATGCTTGGTTCTGTTGCAAAATCAAGTTTAGAGGCAGCTTAAACTGTCCTGTGTAACAGTTCAGAAAGCAGGAGGAGCACTTGTACCTGAGCCTTTGGTCTCAGCTGGGACAGAGCCAGTAACAGTAGATGGGAGGTTGCTAGCAGTGCTTGATACCACCTGGCTAAGACTTTAATCAGCTGAGAAATTGTTGCAGATACTGCTTTCCTGCTGCAGTTATTTGCTTCCATCTGTACCTAGTGCCAGGACAGTGTGGACAACCTTAGCCCAAGTTGGTGTGCTCAGTGTAACCACCTGCTTGGCTTGTGAGCAGATGTTGTCTTTGGGCTGCAGACTGGGACCTCCATTTCATAACTGAGCAGGTATAACTGAGCACCCCTTTCTGTTAAACATATTTTCTGTTTTATTTTAAAAATGGCAAAGACTCCCTGACACATTTCACGTAGGAGAACGCCAGATGAGCATCGCTGAGGTTGATTCAGGCAGAATGGTGTCACTTTCTGGCAATGAACAAAAAGATAAACCAAGCCAGCTCTCAAATGTTGGGGGTTTTTTTACCTAAATGCACTGTCATTCAATTAATACTGTAAAGGTGAACTGTTCATGCCTACGTTCTGTAAAAATTCAGAAGTGTTGGATGCCATGGAACTCAAGGGAAATAAGAATGGGGCAGTCCTGGCAGTGTTAGTTATGACAGTTCTGCAGGCAAACAGCATGATAAGAATATCCCCAGTGGCCAATAATGCAAACTACACTGCCTTGAAATATAACTAGAAGGAGAATAGCTTTCCATTTAGCGTATCTTGCTGGTTGAATCCACAGCAATTCTTCAGAGCAAAGCAAATGCAGAGCACAAGACCATGAAGCCGCAAGCCCTTTCACAGAGTCGTAGGCTAAGACTTACAGAGAAAACTCGTCCATCCTGAAAGAGGCAGCAAGAAAGACTGCTAAGAGCCTTGTCACCATGTTACCTGTCTCTTTGTTCTGCACCTGATACAGACACACGTCAGGATACCTTCCTATAACAACACACGAGCAGACTTCAGATGCATAGATTCAAAAAGCCATCAGTGAGCACTGAAAGTTTTGGCTTTCAGTCAGCATCTGTATTTTTTTTGGATCTCAGGATGCCTGTGTGAGGAATCTGCCTTCACAGGAGCAACTACCTGCAGCCTGACTGTCTGACGGGGACAGCTCTGTTAGGCGTGCTCTGAGCACAGAGATGCTCTCGGATGCACAGTAGAGCACAGTCCTTATCTCTTCAATGCATAAACCTGCTTAGAGCTTCTGGTATACCTCTTTCTTCGTATCCTGGAGGTTGTAGCATGTACAGATGAAGGATTTAAGATCTAAACTTTGCGTCCTGCTCAAAATGACTTTAAGAATCTTGATGAGGCTTTAGGTTTTTTAGTTTTGAGTGTTGGGCTTCTCTTCTTTCCACCATAGCTAAAACAATCAGCATCTAGGGCAAAGAGGAGAAATCTATGGAGAATAAATAAGAATAATTAAACCAAATGACAGACAGAGCCACCCGCTATTAATATCTCCTACTGTCTGTGTCCCAATCTCACAGGAAGCTGTACCCAGCTACCCAAAGGATCAGTAGCTCATTTAGCGTTTGTCATACCCCAAGGATGAGTCAGTCTATGACTTAACTAATCTGGCACAGTGCACTTTCTGCAATGCCAAGTTTGATCAGACTATTTCAGTGGTTCAGCATTATAGAAAAGAGGCACTAAAGACTAAAAGTGATGTTGACTCAGCTATTTGGCTCCTGCCAGTGAACATTAGTGATTTTTGAACTGCTTAGAATCCACTTCTAATGAAAATCCATTTAGACAAAGTAATTTACATGCATTGCTCATTTCCATATGAAGTTTGAAGCCTTTGCCACAGCGCTACAAAGAGATGTAGTTCGGAATACAGTCATTTCTCTCTGCCCTCATACCATACATGAATGATTCTGTCTCACATAATTGCTTGGTATCAATACTCAGTAGATATATTTTGACACGACAGAAGATAATGGGATTTCCCAGGGAGAGGGGAGAAACAGAATATTCTAGTAGGAAGAAGAGGGGTTTTGCATTGGATTGATTAAAAATTTTAGCTGGTACATCAAGAATGTTTCATCTCCACAGCTAAATCAAAAATTGCCCAGTCATAGCTGGTAGCAATTAACAGGCTATTAGCTCCAAGACATTAAGGAAAAATTTCAGCTGTATTGAAGTCAGTGGTAAAACACACATTGATTTGCATGAGGTAAGAATGTGGTCCTGCAAAATCAGTAGCAGCCAATCAAGCACTTCAGCACTTACATGCAGATTTCATGGGCCACAGTGAAAGAAAACTTTAGGCACCTAGAACTAGCTGTAAGGGAATCTGGGCTGCAGGTATTCATGCCGTCATCTTAGTGCCTAAAGGTTCACCAGACACCAGGGGATAAAAAAGTGAAGCAAAGTCTCCTGAGGACATAGTCCTAGCTGGATTTGGGCATTGGGGAGCTCAGCCAGGTCCAGAGTCTCCCTCAATCTGAGGGGATCAAATCCATCCGATCCCAAAGAGCGTGTTGGCTTCACACCCATCAGCTGGTCTTACTGGGGCACTCTCTGCCTCTCCTTTTGTCCTCTTACCACTGAAAGGTGTACAAAATTCAAGTGTGCATATGGTGGAGGGGGAGAGATGAGAAAAAAGCTAGTCATGGCAACTCTAATGCAGCGATTGGGAATTAAGCAGAGAGAGATCTCTGTTTTGGTTCCTGGCCCCAGAGCTTTTTCTGTATGTAGTATTAGCTGCTAGATAAACTACAGAATTGCTCTTATTTTGAGGATAAGAAATTGAGATCCTGAAAAGTTACAAAAAACTTATCTGAGATCCTACTTTAAGGCAGTAGCAAGTCAACAGGACATCCAGATTTAGTATTTCTCACTCACTGGCCTTAAGTAGGGTAATGTTACCAGTGCTCTTCCAGTTGTATGTTCAAAAAGATCTTGCTAAACTATTTACTTTAGACTAAACAACCCCGTGACAGAGTGGTCAGACGATAGCTGGTCTATCATTTGAAGATGTGTTGCTTTTTCTTCCCAGCCTTCCTATATTGTTAAAACCTTTCACAGAGCAGGCTTTTGGCTGCTATGGTGATGGGCAACAGTGTAAAGCTCTAAGCTAGAGAGATGGATGTTGGAAGAGCAACTTTCACCACCTCTTACTTGCCTTTTCTTTAAGTAATTAGAGCCCTATCTTTATCCTGGCATTGCTCACAGAACCTACATTTACAAAATGAAATTGTCTATGAGACTGTACACTTTCAGCAAGCCATTCAGAGCTGCAGCTCTGAGACAGCTAAATGCCTAATTTTGGATGGTGCTGAGCAGACCTAGGTGAGGTGTTGGGGTTTTGTTCACTTGTGGGTGTTTGGAAATTGAAAGTAAATACCTTTGGCTTCTAAAAGAGAAAAGAAATTAAAAATAGTATTATTTCTCTTCTACTTACAATGTAAAGGGGGTTTGTACTGCCCTTGCTGTGCAAGGTCAGTAGTTAGGTCTCACCTATGCCCAGAGCAGCTTTTGAAGACAGCATTCCCAAAAGGCTTCTGCCTTACTGACAGACTGTAGGGGAGTTTTGGGTAAGAAGGAGCAGCTGAAGCAGCCCTTTCTCTCTGCTCCTCATGCTCAAGGTGTCCGCTGGCTGCAGACTTGGGACATCTCCCAGAACAAGCAAGAAAGAGATGTTCTTGTGGTCTTTGTCTCAATGACAAGATAGTGCTTTACTGAATATGGAATAGTAAAGGAGAGACTGAGGCCCACTGCACTACGTCCAGACACCCTTTGGGTGGGAGTGCTTCCCAAATGAGGCCATGGCCACCCAACTGCTTCAGTGAAAATGGTCTGTGAATATTGCTATTAATTTCCTCAGTCTTATATTGAATTAGTCATTTTGGATGCAATTCATGACATAAGAGCAAGAGAAAGCAGAAGAAGGAAGGTAGAGAATGGAAAATACTAGATGCTTCTAGATAGTGAGCTATCAAAACAGAGGCAAAAATGAATCACCCATGGGCCTCAGTTCTCTGTAATATTTTATATCTATTTTTAAAATCTCAGAAATTTGCTCCAAAGTGATACATTTCCCAAATGTTAAACTTAAAATACAGCAGGAATGTCAGGTTAGGAATGATCCAATGTTACATTTTCAAAGGAGATAGACAGACTGCAAAGGCTGTGGTCTTCAGGTGAAAATTAAGGTAGAGAGCTAAAGCAGATTAACCACTCTGGGTAAGATTCAGCTCACGTATTAGGATGCCTAAATATGGCTATATGTGTGTTTGTTCACATGAGCTAGCTGTCTAAGCTTGCAATGTAGTCAGTGAAAATCTAATGTAAGGTCTGGTCAGTGCAGTCTAAAGAGCTATTCAGCTCACCCTGAAGTAGGTATCTACATGGTCCTCCATATCTCTGATGAGAATTTGGAGCCATGGCAGTGGAAACGGGTTAGTACTAATTATTCTCAAACAAAATATTTCATTTAGGTGCCTGGCAAGCTAATTTTCCAGAACATTAAAGTGCAAAAGGAAATTAATATTTCAACTTTTGGTCTCAGTTCAAGGTCGAAAAGAACCCCTGAAATAATCAGAATTACTTCCAGAGCAGCAACACCAAAATACCCAGCTGTTTTTCTTCTGGAGTCATCTGTGAGCTGCATTTGTTCCTCTTGGCAAACTTGTTAGTAGAAATAAGGGATACCAGCCCAGACAACCTGTTGGTTTGCTGAGGGGAACAGTAGGGTTTTTTGGAGGTACCTGATAGACCTGTGGCTGAGGAAATATATGTTAAGTTTGACTGTGCCTGTATTAGCCCACCTTGAATGTCAGCCTAGGCTACGTTACTCCATCAGTTGGTGGAGTCCATTGTACAAGCATCTGGCTACTAACTAGGAGAAAACACATTAAAGATAAAGGTGGGTTAAGCTCCTGTGTGAAGGTCCTAATGAGAATAAAAGTGTACTATATTCCATTTCATACAATTACGAATCATTTGAACTCTCAAGTGCCCAGTCCCTCCTTTGACTGCTTCAGTCTAAATTTATCTTTAAAAACCCCCAAAACAACAACCCCCCCCCCAAAATCCTCCCTTAATTTGCCAAAAACATTTGGTCTCGACTTTAATTGCATTTAAATCCTGCCAATTAAAGTTTATAATGGAGAAAACCTGTTAATAGTGAAATAAATCCTCTTGCATTTCCAAAGTGTGCAGTAAGTCTTCTCACCCAATTGTAATAAAATTTGTTGTGGCATAGTTTTTGGGATCAATACAGCAGACCACTGTCAATCAAAGAATTTTCTACTTACTTAAAAGTTAACAGACTTTTAGCGTCTTTGTGTTGGACTGAGGACAGTCTGAGTTACCACAGAAGATTAAATCTTTAATTTTACATTACTTCAGCCATCTCTATAGAACAAAGTGGGCTTTACCTGTTGAATATGAGGCTTATGTGAGCTGAAGTGCTCTTGAGACATTAAGAGGCAGTCTTGAACAGTCTCCGAGATTTAAGCTGAGGGGAATTCTAAAGGGATTACTGCAGCATTTTACATAAAACGAGAAATAAAAACAGACTTGAGCAATGCATGATCATAAACGCATTCCTGCTGTGATCAAGAGTCCTGTTCCCATTGCTGTTCTAAGACTAAAGCAGGAAGAACTGTCAAAGGGCAACCATACTTGTAAGGATTTGTACAAGTCCAATTTATAATGAAATTAAGGGGCCGAGTAGTTTTGAAAGATTTGTTAAAAAGGGAGATACTTTTCATAATCTCTCCAGCCCAGAGGTGAGAAATACAAGCATTATTGGAATACTGTTTTGTAGAGGAGGCATGCTACTTTCCAAGAACAGACATGGCTAACAACTCAGACACAAATAAGCAATTTCAGCAAAAATTCACGAAGATTTTAACCATTCATTACCCTTTTCTGAAGAAAACGAGGGCAAATAAACTATGAAGAAATATCTTAGAAATAAAATAAATACTGAGTTACTTGTGTCTACCCTTGTATGCACAGTGTACGAGAAAATAAGTAATAAACAATAAGTGTGTTCTTGCCACCTGTGATTCACCTTTACACTACAGCTCCCCTTATTGCAAGAATGGTATAAAAAGATCTTGGTACAAAAGGTGAGGCTGATCTCTGTATTGAGAGAGAAGTCTCTGTGCATTTGTGTGCACATGTAAAACATAGACACACAACACAGTGTACTTACTGTTTTAATGAAGAGGAATTAGGATACGGCACTGGACAACTGTCAGCAAATGCAGACATTAGTTTCTTGTCACACATTCACTACCAAAAAAAGATATTTGCTCTTTGCGCCTGCAAATTCTCAGGAGGTGAAAGCCAGGATGTTGTTCTCTGTACTGAAGGTGCCTTGGCAGGTATCACAGCTATATGTCCTCCTGGTCCTCAGGGACAGCAGAAAACACAACCTGCCAGTCTAGGTGAGGGATGACCAAATTTCCCAACACTCTGAGGCACAGATCTCGACCATCACATGACCCAAAGCCATGACAACTTATCACCTACATACCTTTGAGGGTGAAGAGAGAGCTTCAGAGAGAGCTTCAGAGTCCCTCAGTCCAAGAGAACAGCTTCTCTGGGTCTTCCATTGCTTTCCTGCAAAACGGATTTGGGTTGAATGTACAATGGGTCCCAGGACAACCACAGTCAGGTGCTGTGTCAGCAGCATATGATAGCACTTGTGTTTCCCCCCCAGCCAAAGATCAGTTAGACCAGCAGCCCCCACCCCAGCACCAGACCTCTGTCCTTAGGCAGAGCACAGCACAGCATCATCTGGTCCTCCCTACCTTTCCTAAGTACAATGTTGGGCAAAGTATTGGGTGTATTGAAAGACAGGCAAGTCCAAGGTCCACTCTTTCTTGGTCCTTTTGACGATCCTGCATGCATTAACGGCAATGCAGAGCTGTATTTCTCCACTGGGCTGTTCTCTGTGATATCCATATTCAGTTTAGGTGTGGAAAAAGTGACTTATACCCATTTCTTTTCTCCTGCACAAGCCTTGAGCTTGGCCTTCAATCTTTGGTGATAATCCTGTGTTTGCTCAGTGTTCCAGGTCCCAAGGAAATCAATTAAACCTTTGCCCATCAGTCAGTGCTATAGGTCTAGCCCCTCCTATGGGCTGCAGCACCAAGCCATAGCTTTATTAATTATTTCACTGCTGGTAAGCATGAAGTCTTTACTGAGAAACAAGTATAAATATCAAATTGTGCATTTGATTATGCCAGCATGATGAGCAAAACTTTCCTGCTGTCTATTAGAAAATCCATTAAAAACACAAAATAGGTGAAATTTGCAGAGAAGAGATAAATCTATGAAATCCAGCTTACCAAACTGGTCTGAATGGAAGTTAAATTTATCCATCACTAGACACTGTGATTACTAAATCTCAGCAAATATTTACGTGAGGAAGTAACATGGAGATATTTCCAAGTCTATTTATATATCTAAATGGTAGAAATCCCTCTGCCGAGATCTCTTCTGTTCAATTAGAAGAAGCATGAAAGGAAACAAGGATCATAGAAAAGAAGTATTTGATAATTGTCATACAATAAAATATGGAATATGAATACAGATCAAGCAGACATTGTGAACTATACTCATTATTGTCATAAACTTTTATGCTGAGTCTTGTTCTTTATTATGGTCTCACCATATAAAATACAGATCAGCTTCAATTAGGGTCATTCTAAAAAGACATGGCCACCTTTCGACTTAGTTTCTCAACTATGCAGTGTACTACATGGATAAATATTAAATTTAAAATACTAATGTTATGTATATATGATTATCCAAAACTGTCCCTAAAATAGCTAAGATAGGTAGCAGGTAAAGCGAGTCACGGATGGCCTGTGCAGGTGGAAAATGGTAAGGTCTGTGGTGATCTTAACACATGAATATGTTTGTTTCCACCATACTGGTGGAAACGTCTATGCCCTTCACATGGGCATGGCCCAGACCTTGTGAAACTCCATTGTCCTCGAGGACTCCAGCTGGCATTCGTGGTCTTTACAAGACCTTTGCTCTCAAGTGGAAGGACAGAGGGACTCCTATGGCACAGGGATATCTTGCAATTTGCAGTATGGCCACATTGACGGGGCTGAAGGGAAGCAGCATGGCTGCAGTCCATGGTCCCTCTCCATTGTAGTACTCCCAGCAAGCACCGTCACTTCCTGGTGACACACTGAGCTTGTGTCCTGTGACGTGGTCTTACATTTTCTGTGAGATAAGTTTTGTCCCACTTCATGATCAGCAAAACCAGAAGATAAATTAGAGAGGCCAATTCATCTGATTTCTGCTGTCCTTGAACTCATGATGAGCTTCCGTAATGCTGGGCACGGATCAGACCAGAACAGTGACTTCATTGCAGCCCCAGACTGTAACAGTTTGATCCTGAATTAGAAATGTGTTTAAACTAACTAAAATCAGAAGTTAAACACGGCAGGTGTTTAACTCTGCCATGAGTGAACTGTCCCAAAGTACCGAGCTCAGAAAAGAATGATGTCATAGCAAACAAACAAATATTATTATTTACTTCATTCTCACAGATTTTCACCAGTTCCTCTTCTTTTCTCTCCTGTTTTCCTAGCTCCTTTGCCTTTTCCAGGATTCCTGGTCATCTTAGTCAAATGAAGGGAATGGAAATTCTGAATGGCTGCTCAGGAAGAGGATTGAATCATTATCTTACCTTTGATCAATGGCTACCAAAAAGTTATTTCCTATTTCTCAATCAGACCACCTTTCAGAAAGTAAAAGCATTTGCCCTGAGGAAAAACAAATATAAACATTTGACATCTGTAAATATTTAAAAAGATCTAGGGTATTCCACAGTAGTGAGCAAAACATACCTGAAAGCTCCTGAGAGCAGTAAGTACCTACTGAATTTAGCTGGTGATTCTGACATTCTGCTGTAAAGTCATCCCATTGTGAGCTGAAGATTAGATAGCCCAGTCTGGGTTCTGTTTATTTTGTTATGTTGAAAAAGATATCTCAGTTGATTAAAATATTTTTTATAGATTAAAGACATTTTTGTCATTTTTAATGACTTACTACTAGTACTTTATAAAAAGTATTTGAGATTATGTTGACATATGCTTTAAAACAAGAAAAGCTTAAGTGGTATTTAATGGATAACTTATTACAAAGAAGGAATTCTCTAGACCTGCTTTACCTTTAATTCACATTGTTTGGATGGAGCACTTTTTCACATGATAAAGCAGTATGTGTACAGCTAGAAAGAGGTGATTCGTGTGGCCAGAGAGTAAATCAAAGTCACGTTACTGCAAACAGGGGAGGGTTCCAGTGCTGTTGTACATTCAAGAGAGCTCAGAAATGCTGAACTGTATCATGAACATCACATTCCACAGAAATCACCCCAAGTCCCTGAGGAGTCTGATGGAGCCACAGAGACATCAGCAATATCACCATTGTCTTCATGTCCTCACCGTTGTCCTCAACGAGTGAGGAATAAGGGACAGGCAAGTAAAGCGGATGTCATTGTGGGAGTCTACTATAGGCCACCCAGCCAGGATGACGACACAGATGAGTCATTCTTTAAGGAACTAAGGGATGCTTCCAAGTCATCTGCCCTTGTCCTTATGGGGGACTTCAACTTGCCAGACATCAACTGGGAATACCACACAGCTGGTACAAACAGGTCCAGAAGATTCCTAAACCATCTGGATGATAACTGCTTCATACAGGTACTAAGGGAACCGACCAGGAAAGGTGCCCTCCTGGAGTTGTTGCTTATTAACAGAGAGGGTCTCATGGGTGAAGTGGCAATTGGTGGCTGCCTTGGCCACAGCGACCACGAAGCAGTCAAGTTTAAAATTTATGGTAACAGGAGGAAAACTGCCAGCAAGACCTCAACTCTGCATATGAGGAGAGCTGACTTCAAGCTGCTCAAGGAACTACTTAGTAAGGTCCCCTGGGAAGAAGCGTTCGAAGGTGCTGGGGCCCATCAGTGCTGGTCGCTTTTTAAGTACGACCTCCTAAGCGCACAGGAGCAGGCAATTCCAAAATGTCGGAAGTCAAGCAGGCGATGTAGAAGGCCGGCTTGGCTGAGCAGGGATCTTCTTCTAGAGCTAAGGCAAAAAAAGAAAATGTATGGCTGGTGGAAGCAAGGTCAGGCAACGTGGGAGGACTATAGAGAAGTTGTTCGCCACTGTAGGGAGGAAATTCGCGCAGCCAAAGCTCAGTTAGAGCTGAAGCTGGCCAGTACTGTGAGGGACAATAAAAAGGGTTTTTTTAAGTATGTCAATAGCAAAAGGCAGGGCAGAAATAACATTGGCCCACTATGTGATGAGCATGGCCACCTCACAAACAAGGACATAGACAAAGTGGAAACGTTTAATGCTTTCTTCGCTTTGGTCTTNGGGATCTGCTGCTCCAGCTGGATCCCTATAAGTCGATGGGGCCTGATGGGATCCATCCCAGGGTTCTTAAAGAGCTGGCTGATGTCATAGCGAGACCTTTCTCAATGATTTTTGAATGCTCTTGGGAATCTGGAGAGGTCCCGGCTGACTGGAAGCTGGCAAACGTTGTCGCAATCTTCAAGAAGGGCAACAGGGATGACCCTGGTAACTACAGGCCTGTCAATCTTACCTCTGTTCCTGGCAAAATTATGGAGAAGATTATTCTGGGAGTTATTGAAAAACACTTGAAAGACCATGCAGTCATTGGTCCCAGCCAGCACAAGTTCACGAAGGGAAAGTCCTGCCTAACTAACTTAATTTCTTTCTATGACAAGGTTACCCATCTAGCTGACCAAGGGAAGCCAGTCGATGTAATCTTTTTGGATTTCAGTAAAGCCTTCGATACTGTCTCTCACAGTATCCTCCTGACAAAATGTCCAGCATACAGCTGGATAAACACATAATGCGATGGGTGAGCAACTGGCTGATGGGTCGGGCTCAAACAGTTATAGTAAATGGGGCTACATAGGGCTGGCGAATGGTCATTAATGGGGTTCTGCAGGGATCCATCTTGGGGCCAGTGCTCTTTAATATTTTCATAAATGACTCAGATGCAGGACTCGAAGGATTAGTATCAAAGTTCGCCGATGACACAAACTTGGGAGGAGCTGTGGACACTCTAGACAGCAGAGAGGCCCTGCAGAGAGATCTGGACAACTTAGGGAGCTGGGCAATCACCAACCAGATGAAGTTTAACAAGGGCAGGTGACGGGTTTTGCACCTGGGACATGGCAACTCTGGATGTATGTACAGACTGGGGAATGAGAGGCTGGAGAGCAGCCCCGCGGAGAAGGATCTGGGGGTTCTGGTCAATGGCAAGCTTAACATAAGCCAACAGTGTGCCCTGGCAGCCAAGAGGGCGAACTGTGTCCTGGGGTGCATCAAGCACTGTATTGCTAGCCTGTCGAGGGAAGTCATTGTCCCACTCTGCTCTGCACTGGTGCGGCTTCACCTTGAGTACTGCGCACGGTTTTGGGCGCAACAGTGTAAAAAGGATATGAAACTACTAGAGAGTGTCCAGAGGAGAGCCACAAAGTTGGTGAACGGTTTAGAGGGGAAACCATATGAAGAGTGGCTAAAGTCACTTGGTCTATTCAGCCTGGAGAAGAGGAGACTGCAGGGAGACCTCATCGCGATCTACAGCTTCCTCACAAGGGGAAGAGGAGGGGCAGGCGCTGATCTCTTCTCCCTGGTGACCAGTGACAGGACCCGAGGGAGTGGCAGGAAGATATGCCAGGGGAGGTTTAGGCTGGATATTAGGAAAAGGTTCTTCACCCAGAGGGTGGTGGAGCACTGGAACAGGCTCCCCAGGGAGGTAGTCATGGCACCGAGCCTGACAATATTCAAGGAGCGTTTGGACAATGCTCTCAAACACATAGTGTGAATTTTGAGGTTGTCCTATACAGGGTCAGGAGTTGGACTCGATGATCCTTGTGGGTCCCTTCCAGCTCAGGAGATTCTATGATTCTACAATTCTATGATCAATTAGGGGCCAAAAGTTGAATCATGGTCTCATTGAATGAGGTCCCCTTCCTGGCTCTAAGTGTGTGTAGTCTAAACGGACAGGAGAGGGAGAGAGAGATTCTCAGTGGGTTCCTCTTATCAGAGCTGTTTCTCTGTCCTAAAAAGCACAATCAAAAAAATGAGGTTGGGAATAAAGTTCATAATCCATGTCTTCCTTAACATTAGTTAGGTTCCCTTTTGCTTGTCATGTGGCCTTACCATTCTTGTATATCTGGCTACATGATGGCCCCAAAATATTCTACATGGTGAAGTTAGGGCTCTGTTTTGGGAAGTGGTAGTTGTGAGCTCTAACTCCTCAGTCTAAGAGGCATCCACAGACTATCTCCTAAACTGCTGGGCAAGGACATTAATTTTGCTATGGAAATTCTCAAGGAGTGATTGTATTTGCACTTTTTATAATGTAAGGACTACAGCTGTTGGTGATTCTTCATTTTTCATTTATTTTTGTACAAATATGATGTATATTGATGGCTGGAGTGTCATCATGATGTACCTCCTAATAGAAGGACATTCAGTAATCTGTTCCGTGACTCCATGGACATCTATTACACTCCTATACTGGCACTCTCTTTAATACAGGTCTCTGGAGCTGTTGATTCCTCTCTTGCAAACCAGCAAAGCCAAATGTGTTTAATTAACAGCAATGCAAAAGTTGGCAATGGTGACAACTACGTTTCTTTGGGTGGGCAAAATCGAGTTTGTACACATTAGGCATTCTTTAAATACTGTGCCGGGTCTCCAGAGCTTAGAAAAATAACTAGCTGCTTGAATTTCTAAACTGAGTGACTTCCACACAAGCCTGAGTACCTCACTGCAGGAACCCAGGCACTCTGCAGTTTGCATGTAGCTGCCAAATAAATGTAGCATTCTTGTATGAAGGGGAGGGGGCTAAGGGACTAAGGCAGCTAGACTCAGACTCAGCTCAATTTTATGTCCCAGAATGAGCTCTCAGGATCTCACACTGAATATTGTGGACAAGATAACACTGGAAAACCACAGTGGAGTGGGGCTGAACTACAGCTTTAAACACTAAGAACACTTAAATACCCAAATCAAAACATTTTTCTAACATTTCAGTCCTAGGTCTGTCTCCAAAATAAAAAGGCGCTGTTTGCCAGACTTAGTTTAGATGAAACCTAGCTGGGAAGAATCTCAGCTGGTGTGCCATTTGGGATTTGAGCCTCACAACTGAACACATCATACTGCAATGCAGCGACTTTAAGTCAAATCTTTTTCACAGGAACGATGCCCAATTAAACTTAAAAGCAAACAAAAAAAGGAAACCAATAAACCTCTCATCTTTTAGTACACACTGAACACCCTCAATTCTAAGAGAAATCAAGAAAGTGAAAGAACTACTTTTTACTCTAATGCATATTTTCATTAATGTTTAGGGGTTACTCCAAAGTCATCGAGGTAATAAAAATAGGCCTGAAAAGAGTTGCTCATGAGTTTTCACTGCCACTGAATACCCTGATCCTAGTATTCCCAAGTCCTAGTATCAATCATAATTAAAATGGCATTAGAAGTTCAGGGTCTTTGTCAGCTTTTTCTCTTGACACTTGTTCTCTCTTTTATCAGATGGTTGCTCCATGAAGCTGGTGGTCTTAAGGCTTGAGTTTGTTGGTTCATTTTAAATACCAGAGACTGGAACACCGTGCAGAGAACAATGTCTTAAACTGTAGCTGGCCAAAACCATGTTCAAAATGGTAAATCTAGGATTGGTAGGTTCTTGTGTATTCTGTTGCCAAGCTGCTAAATCCTAAATTACCTAAAAAATCTTAAAGTGTACCTGAACCTCACCCTGTCCTTATCTCAGCCCTAGCCACAGAATACGCCAGAGGTCCAAGCAAGCTGCAGTTCTTCCCTGCTGCCATCTTGGGATGGTGGCAAAATACATAATCTGCAGGATATGATGATCCATAACTCAGTGTACAAGCAGCTACGTGAAGCCAAAGCTTTACATATTTCTGGGATTTCCCCACGTCTTCTGTCCACCAAGGATTTCCCCTCTCTGTTTCCATACTTATGGCAACACTGCCCACATAGCCCAACCAGAGTGGTCAGGAAGGTTTTTGGTCTCTGACACTCTTCTGTGTGGATTGTCATGATGGGGTGTCTGATGTAGCCATTGACAAATCTTTTCAACAGCTCACACAGACTATGTTAACCCTATCATCAAATGAAGCCTGTTTTCCTTTAAAAATCAGCACCAGGTCCCATCAATTTGCATTATTTCGTTACTCACCACAAAGAAGGCTCCTGGCAAGGTGCTTCAACAATCACTAGATAATGGTTGGGAAGCATAAGTAATCATTTAAAAACTTGTGGGACTTTAATCAGCATGCTGTTTAGGCAGGATTTTTATGTTGCCTGGTAGGAGAGCATGCATAATGGGGCCTCTTCGGAGGCATTTTTCACAACAGATTACTCAGCATATAGCAAGGGATATAGTCAGTATTAAGGTGTCTGAGCCAAAAGAACTGGGCAGGAATGGGCAAGCTCTACCAATTCATGCAGATAAACTCAGTAAGAATGGCTTTGTTTGCGGGCAACCTTGCAGGCATTGCTCTTGTGTCACGACAGGTTTGCTTGCACGGGAGCACTAGCCCAGAGAGCCAGTCTGCTGAGAATTACCCGGTACAGAGATGAGCCCAACAGAGCCCTGGAGGGGTGTGGGATTTAACAGAAGGTAAGAAAGGAGTTGCATCATGTTCCCATGTATTAGTAAAAGTCAGACAAACTATGCCATGTTGCAAACAATACGGCTTACCTCTGTAAAAAAAAATAAAATTTGCTCTCCTTCCCAACTGATGGATAAAGAAACTGAAGCAGAATGGCTGCTAGACCCTAGCACTGGTTTAGCAAAACAGGATTGAGATTCATCTCCTCAAAACAGCTGAAATACTCTAGCAAAGACTCAAATATTTATTTAACCTATCTTTTTAACCCATGGGTTAAACAGTCTTAAAATACTAGATTTAAATAGAATTAATTAAATTCCATTAAAAAACCTATAGTTTTTTAATAAATATATTAAAATAAAAAAAACACATAAACATCATCCCATAGTGTGGGCAGAACACTGTGCCACAATGAGACAAAGTGCTAAAGGATGGAGATCTGGATTTACCTCTCCAAAGGCCTATCTTAAACCATAGCAGACCTTGGGTCCTTTTTTGACAAGAGAATATAATCCTAGCAGATCTTTTTGGTACCTGAATAACATTATATACGCATGTCACCATGCAGTTACTTTTTAAAAGAGGCTTCAGATTCTGAGTCACGAACAAGCTATTGACAATTTTACCTTGAGAAGTTTATTTTTTCCTTGCTTACAGCACATCAGTCTCTTTCCCTGCTCTTCGATTACTCAGTTGTTCTTCGCACGTCCACAGGAAGGTCTGAGCCTGCCTGTTGGCTTCTCTCTGAAGAATGTCCTGAATGGCGCTTGCTGTCAACACAGATTTCAGGACAAAGAAGGGAGATTTTTTAAAATGTAAACTGGAGCACGGTGCCCAACTCTGTTGAACTGTTAGTGGGAGCAAGGCACAGTACCGCCCTTTGTGCTTTTAAAAATCACCGACAGTTATTTATCAGATTAAGGTTTTAACACAAATAGTTCGACTCTTGCCACAGTCTGTCCATTCAAATCACCAGGAAGGAGGAAGAGCCTGAGTTTTGCACTTGGATTATTTTCAAGAAATGTTCATGGTTAAAAAAAATACTTATGGAGTCTGTGTTTAAATCTACATCCAGCGCTATGCAAATATTTGCATGCTGTAACTTAACTCAACATAAATCAGGGTTCTTGTCAATGAATTGTTTGATTAATCAGTGGCTTAATTTGTGAATCAGAGCAAGAGAGAGAAAAACAACCCAAAACAGCTGTGTGATTGATTTTTTTTTTCCTCCAGACCAGCCCAAAGTATTGTATAAATACCTTCTATTGTGGTTAACTTCCGCAAAAGATAAAGAGGGAGGCCAGAAGCTTGCTTTTCCACAGTCCTCACTTGAACACTGGTAGATCCGGAGCTGTGAAAATCCCAGTACAAGCCTGGGAAGGCCCAGGGATGTTGAATGTTGGGCCACTGATTTACACAAGTTAGATCAGGTTGGGTGATTTGGCCCAGAGTATCTACAAAATATGAGAGCTTTCAACAATTTTGAAAAATGGTCTCCAACTTTTGAGCTCTCTGGCAGGGTAAGCTTTGTTGTACGGGTAGAGTGACCATTCAGAACATAAAGATTTTCAGAATGACTATATTTGTTCAAATTGAAGGTACATGTATTTGAGGATGATGTTTCTGTAGCCAGTAGCGGATGCTCTAACTGCAAGACAAACATACAGTGCATCGAGTGATCGATAGTAATCAGTAAATGGACACTTAATCTCTGTTGAGGACCCTGATGCTTGCTAACTCCCAGCATATTCAGTGGACAGCTCACCTTGGATTGGCTGTGTCCCTGCCCTGTCCCATCCTGCAAACGCCAGCCGCTACTTACTTACCACACTATTTAAGGGCATTTTCAGTTGGGCTTTGACACCTCTACTTGGAAAGCAGGTTGGAAGTGTCTGACCAAGAGGTGCCCTCCTGCTCCTTGGCAGCAAAGGCAGAAGACAGCCGCAAGATGTGGATGCTCTGCAAGGCTGACACAGCTGAGATAAGCAGGATTATCTGTCTCACACTTGGCCCAACTTTACCCTCTATGCCACACATGGATGCTTATCTACTCTCTGTGTTTGCCATTATAAGCATTCAATGCAGCAGATAAAATAACAGCATTATAGTTATTAAAGCTGTGTGTAACCTCTTGTGCTACAGAGCCAGCTCTCCCTGCGGTTGCAGGTCGGTGCAAGAACAAACTTGCTGTAGTGCTACACACGGTTCCCCAGTCACGTCAGGAATCAGACAGTGGGACATGTGTCACAGTCTATGTAATGGGAATTTGAGTGTAAGTGATATCCTTTTCCTGTTAGACTGAGTGAACTGAAAGGTCTTGGAAATTTGTCAGGTGATAGAAAATTTAGAAATAGAGGCTGGGCTTCTAGAGGCATGTGGTGTGGAGGAACGAATGGATTTGTGTGAAATCACTGAAGGAGGCTCGGCGGGTCCTGTGTCTGCCTTTGCCCCAGACTCCTGCATGACAAGAAATGCAACATCTCTTGGTTGTGCTGCGAGGTGGGTACAGGAGAGCGGTGAAACTCCCCTCCTACGCAGGAATACACTCAGGAGTGCTTGCCACATTTTGCTGAGGGTTGCAGAAATAGGGGCTATGACAGGAGACCCTTTGGGATACACACCAAGAAGTCAGAGCCTGGAACTGAGACTGTGGTCATCTCTTTGATAGCACCATGCACTCAAGCAATGAGAGAAGTCAAGCCCCTTTGGGGACAAATGGCACTTAGCGTATTTTAAAAAAATAGCATTCAGAAATACCATCAGCAGCTCAGAGGTTGATTTCATTTTTTTAGATCTTTCCTCTATGCTGCCTCTTTTCTTCGCTTTCTTCAGTTTTGCCAGCAGCGTTTTCCGCCGAAAGACTTCCAGTGTTTGGACAGTTTCACATTTACGCTGACAAACCCCAGAGACCTGTGGTGAGAAGGAGGCATATATAAAATGCTGTGTAGCAGGTTGACAGCCAGGGTTTTCGGTTGCTTAAAAAGCCCTTCAGAACTGAAGCATTGACCGTCCTTTGCCAGACACTATTCAGTTTTAAAATAGTGCCTACACAATAGGAGTTCTGGTAGAAACATCACTGCATTAAAATCGAGGCAGACCAGAAGAAAAAAGATGGAAAACCACAAATTTCCTGGCAGATGTAAAATAAGATGCAGATTCTTATTGCTGGAGATTCACTACGACCAATACAAAAGGCAACACCACCATGGAGGTCTGACACGATGCATTTGGGATAATGCGAGTTTTAATGTTTGATAAGCACTTAAATGGCAGGCCAGTCAGAGATGAGGCAAGAGACTTGTATCTGTATGAACACTCCTGGAAGTCTTCTGGAAATATCTAGGATGGTGTTTTAATGGGCCATGAATATCCAAATCCCTAAGGTGGTGCTGAAAATTTCAGCCCTGACATGTTGGACATGTATGCTGGACATACTACACACAGAAAAGAAGCAAGTATATTCGCCTGCAGCAGAATCAGAGATTCTTTGAGGAGCAGAAGCCTTCGTTCTAGCCTTGGAGCCTTCCACGCCCTGAGGAGTTTGTCAAAGCTGTATGTTTAAATTTAAGATTTGGATTAAATGTAGGAAAGAATGCTTCAATAAATTATATGTATCATTCGGTAATGCAAGTCACAGGTTTTAGGTATAACCCAATAAATACTGAAGAGAACAGCAAGAAAACAGGCTCGATAGCCCTTTGTGTATTGTTGAAAAATATGGATAAGTATGCAGGTAGCAAGGTTTGTACAAAAGCTCAGACAGCCACTACTTTCCAGGTGTTGCCCTTGACGACAGTGATGGGGTCCCAAAGGAAGAAGCAATGTTCCTAGACATACTGGAGGACTGTTTCCTTACAAGGTTTGTTTAGCAATCAACAAGAACAGACACTGTTTTCACTGTGTCCCAGGAAGTGAGCCAGGTATAATAAATAAGTAAGGAGTTGGTAAACATCCAGGGTCTCCTGTTCGCAGTATCATCAGAAAAACTCCTGGGGATATGTGCAGAAGTCAGCAGCACAGAAATATTGGCAATGTGGAAACAAAGAATAAGGTAAAGAAAGTTGACTGATATTGCCAGAAGAAACATCTTGTAAAAGTGGAAGACATAAAAGAGAAAGTTAGAAGTTATTTCATTTCAACAAATAAAAGTGGTGTTACTTTTTACATGCAACATAAGGAGCAAATTCTAAACAAATTTGTAAAGAAAAATATCAATTTGATGCATGCAAGTTTTGGCTTGTTTACAGGCATTAGGTAAATATGGCTACACATCCAGAAATCAAACATAGGCTTGGGGCAAATGTACACTTTTTTTTCTTTCTCATATAATGACTACGACAAGGTCAGCAGTTGAATTTGCACTAATCTGTACGTATCATGAAAGAACAGTGTATCCCTTTACCCCTGCTGTGAGAAAATGACTGCATTTTTTCACTAACTAAAGCAACTGCTGATATCCTCCTTGTCTTGATACACCCAACATCTTTTTCCAAGTCCTTTGAAATTGTTGGGGTCTTTGCTATGTCATGGCTATGGGATGATTCTGCAGTATGGAGGAAAGGAATCCTTTTTTCCATATTCAGGCTTGTTCCATCCTATTTGATGCTCCTTTTCTCCTGACTGGGATGGAGTAGGTAGCTGCATTCATTTAATTTCTTCCAGTCTAGTAGTGAACAACCCTATCATGTTGTTCTTTACCTGCTTTCCCTCTAAATTAATTTCTCATCATACACATGTCAAACAGAAGTGTTCCTTGCTCCTACTCATCTTGTTTGTCTTTCTTTGAACTGCCTTGTTTCTGCTGTGAATCAGTTGTGAGACAAAGAGATTTATCTCATCTAACTTTAAATATGTAGAAGTTAGACCTAATCTAGCCTGATTCAATCCTGGCAAATTCTCTGATGGAGAAAAACAAGCACCTCAAGAGGGCAACTTTTTCGTACCTGTTTCAGAAAGATTAGACATCATTCTTTGGTTCAGATACACTGAATACCTAGCACTGCTGTAGATCTCTAAAGTTCTTTAAATGTCTGAAGGCAAAGGTGGATGTAAGGCTTCTTCCTGATGAAGAAGCCACCCTGGTCTATCTGTACGGTCAAAGAATATCTAGCGACCAGTGTCAGTGGAAGTTTTGGTGCAACTCCTCCTCCTAAAGCAAAATAGACCAGATGAACCATGCCCAGACTTCTAGCACGGAGACATCTGTTTAGGATCACCCACAACAACTGATGAACCCATTGACACTGGTGAGGGGCTCTGATACAACAGTAATGGATTACTCTAAGAAATTACTGCACGAGAAAGAGCATTTACCTCTGAGACCAGACCCATCAGATTTCCAATGGAGCTTGCCAGAAAATATGGAGGATTCATCATACAGTTTCAACCAGTTCTGTTTCCTTGTGTTACATTCTTAAGTCGTTCTCTATCCTGTCTTGCATTTTGTTTGCTGTGTTTTTGACCCCACTGCCGACTGATATTTTATGCAGAAGAATTCAGTATGCCAACCCGATCTGTTTCTTGAGCGATTGCCATTAATTCAAAATCACGCAAAATGTGACTATGGCTGCACATAGTAGCCTGCTAAACAGCCATGCATGGCCTGGGGCAGATTCAGAGTATATCTGGCACCCTTAGAGAAAAAAACACAGCACTTTTACCATCTTTAATTGGAGGTAAGCTATTCTTTGTAGAAGCATGTATTGTACAAGGAATGGGGAATACCATGAGTACCAGTAATACCTTGCATAACAGTAAAAAGTTAAAAGGGAACTTGTTTTCAAGGGCTCCCGTAGCAATAGGCTCTGCATCACATGAGCAATCCCCTCAGCCATCTGAAAATAAACCGCGTTTAATTGACTGGATAAGCAGATCACATACGTTAAAGCTAGGAATGCCCCTTCAACTGTAACTTTGAACCGTAGCTTGCACGCCCTTTGGCAACGCCTTTACACAGAAACGTGTACATCCCTTGGCTATAACAGTAATTTTGGCTGCAACAGTAACATGTACACCCTTTGGCAAAGCTCTTGCACAGAGGAGAAAACTTTTTTGAAAAGTGGAGCGTTTCCCAGTTAAACCCTGGCTGTACAACACACTTTATTATTGCAAGAGTATCTTTGAAAATATCTTTCATCCTACTACAGCTAAAAAGTACTTTGCACCACGCACACCATCAGCAAAGAGAAAAGGGGCAGTTTAGGCTTCGTTTGGGTTGCAAACCAAATTCTGTTCCAATGGTGATCTATAACAAGTCCACTGAATTCATAGGAGTTACTAAATGCTTCTACATCAAGTAAGATCAGAATTGGACCATTTGGTCACATTTATGCACAGGTACAAATTTCACTCTAAAAGGGAGCATTTACTTAACTGACCTACAGAAATTCTTTCCTTGACTCTTCTTTCATCTAAGCAAGGAGAATAATACCAGGAAGGCTTCTATGCAGCAAGTAAGCAAACACTGAAGTAAAATCCTCAGAAGCACAGAAACTTCTGTGCATGCCGTCACAAGCATAAATAATATTCACTACATACCTTTTGGAAGAAGAGCCATTAAACTTGTGACAAGTCATGCTAAAATCTGTTGGAAATTTGTGTCTCTGTGTGTGTATATATGTACATGGGTGTAAACAATGTTTCATTAAAAAACGTGTACATTGCAGTGATGAGCCAGCCAATGAAATGAGCCAAAGGGCAGACTTAAACTTGGCTCAGCAGTCATGAATGAAGATGAGCCAAGGAGGAGCAAAGGACATTGCAAACAATCTGGCACAGGTTCCTGGCAGTCAGTGATCACTTCAGGTATTTTTCTTTCAAGGTGTGTACAGGCACATCCACTGACTCACCTGTATTTATATGCAGAGAGCCAAGACGGACCCATACCTTGGCCCTGAGCTGGACCAAGTCCCATATTTATAGCCTGTCTTGTTCCAGTAAATAGAAAGCAAGCAGGAGAGCTGCCTGTTAAATTGTCATCATGTAAAAGTGACGATTTTTTCAACTGATTGAAAGTCTATAACATTGGATCTGTCTGATGCAGAATAACTCTGCCTCTTTGAGGTGGGCAGAGACCCACCAGCCAACAGGACAAGGAACCCATTGTCCAGCTGTCACTACGACATCCTTGCTCCATAAAACCTGCACTGCCTTCACTCTTCTCTCATTGTCACTGCTTTGTCAGTCAGGGATGTATATTCCTGTCACCAGTCATCCGTAGTGAGAGCTCAGAGACCTCAATGACCTGTCAGTCTATTTTCTCTGTTAATAGCCATGAACTTAAGCATTGTTACCTCTCTTGTGCCTTCTACACTATGTGGCATGCCCACTGAAGTTACTGGGATTTCATTATATTTGATATACTCTGTTCTTCGTATTCCATTCCTCAGCAGGATTTCCCTGTCATTCCCTTTCCTAGACTCCCTTTCAATGTAAACCTATAGACCTTCAACTGATATTGTGAAACAACTTTGTCTCTGCCCAAATTCACCTTGCCACCTGGAATAATAATGTGCTCCTGGAGAGATGTGGTGAGCCAGTATTTTTAATTCCCGCTTTTTTTGGGGACATATTTGACTGTCATTTTCTTTTGTCATTGCTAAAGAAGAACAGAGCTGGCTGAACACGATGACAAGCGGAATCGTAAAAGCCTAAGTAAGGGTATAGATTTGCTACAAGCCTTAGTCAGCATGCAGTGGAAAATAAAGGTTTTAAGTGTTGGAGTGATAAAGGTTGGGCTACATTGCAGGCCCTGAAGTCAGGATACCTTTGGGTTCTCATTGGAGCATCCTGGAGGCTCTTCGGTTCCACATGTTGCCTTAAAATGAGTATGTCTGAATGACCCACACAAGATAAATCTACAGGAATTTTTCAATCACCTGGGGAAATAAAGGTAAAATACCAAATAGATTCATGGAGCAAAACAAGGTTAACAAGAATTGAAGACCGCTTTCCCCACTGAAATTAAAGCAAATCAAGAGGAACAAAAAACCTGCCAGCCGCCTGACAGTTCCTGTGGTCTGGGCACCGTTCCCTCTAAAACCCAAAAAATGGAATTCAGTGCTTTCATTCATGAAATGTGAAGAAATCAGATGCTTTGGAAAGAAATATTTTGTGATCAGCCTGTGCATCTGTCAGTCCTACACTTAATTAAGACTTCAAATCCATTGTCTAGTTTCCATGCAAAGGACCACTGGATTGGACAGAAGCTACAAAACAACAGTCATTTTGGATGAGTGGATCATGTACTGGGAAAAGGTATGTCAAGCTCAGAAATGCATCTACTAGAACACCAAATGTCTTTCTCATGTTGTCTTTTGTAGCCCTATCATGGACCCTCTGACTACCTGACTTGCAGTCTTCATGCGACGGACAGCAGATACCTCCTTGTACAGAAGACTATAAACAATGTACACAAAAACAAGGAGTCATCACTAGAAGCACGTTACGCTCGTACGTACGTAGACTCAGCTTGAAAACAGTGCCTGACTAATGGTGCTTGTAAAGAGTTTGAGGATAATGAGGTAGTTCTGCAACACATGTTTACAGGTGCTTCCTCTGTAGCTTGAAAAGCAACTTGAGATAAAACACAAGGATGTCTGCTTGAAAAGGAAACAAATTGGCTTATTAACTTTGCTTTCCTGGCAGTGTTAGCAAGCTGAATATGTTTCAAAAAAGAGCAGGAATTAAAAAGAAGAGGGGTTTTTTTGTTTTACATCTAAAGATGGAGTAGTGAAAACTCTGATACATAGCTACATCTACACTGGGAAAAGTTATGAATATTTATTTCTGTTTTATTTTAACTGGATATTCCCTAAAGATAAAAGAGCTTTTGTTTATGGTGAAAATCTAATTATTCAAAGTCGTTAGTCTGTTCTCCTTCAGTTTTTCTGTGCTTTTAGCCATAGAACTCACACTTTGAGGAGTTCATTGTCTAACAGAAAAGGCAAAATTTTTGAAACTTTCCACTTTGGTGGAAAGTTGTTTGACATTAGATACGTGTCATGCAGATCCCCCCACTGGTGGAGATGTACACCACATAGCCAATACACCACATAGCCCTCAGGGCTGTCTGTATGGTCAGGGAGCGAAATAGAGATTTTCAGAGTTATCGACTCTATTTACAAAGCTGAGATGGACCACACTCTGCACGAACATGTTTCTAAGAGTGTAGCTGATTAGCTCAGAGATATGTGCCTACAGTGTAAACATCTATGTTTGGGTAGAAGACTTCCACTCTTGATGCTTTCTGAAAAAAAATTCAGCATGAAAAATTTAGTTGAAAATCTGCTTTTGATTCCAAAGCAGCTTTAACGATACAAAATTTTAATAAGCCTTTAGAAAAGATTCTCCTTGCAGCAGCAGAATGCATCTTTGAACGCCGAAACATGATACTGAGCCTACTCTGCATAAAACATTTACCTTTACAATTGACTGAGAAATTTTCCTCCATCTGGGCATCAGACTGAACCTGGTTTTCATCAGCTTTGCTGGGAATTAACTCCACCATAAATTCTCGATTAACATATTAATTGCACAGTATCTTTAAAATACATGAGGTTTTCCTAATTCTTTCCCATAGTCTTACAACAAAACAAAGGGCTTAGAAAATGATATCTGAGTGGCTGACAGAAGACAGATTCAAGAAGTTCTGTGTCACATCTTACTTGAACTTTACAGGGATGTGTGTTTTATTTGTTTACTTAAATACAATTGCTTACAGAAGACAACAATGAATGTCCATAGATGCAACACACCTGAGCATAGCAATGTATTTTGGGGGTACAGTTTAAAAAATTCAAACTCACAGACAATGCCAGGACAAAGTTCCTTTTTTTTTTTACAACTGTCCTATGAATATTCCTGTATCTATCGAAGGAAGTGATTTTTATTCCCCTCAGTGAAGATGGGTCAGTATTTCTTCTTAAACTTTAGAGTTTTACATCCAAAATCAGTAATTACTGTGAGTAGAAACCTACCATAACACCTAAAAATCAGGCACTTAGCTTAAAGTCTAATCTGAGGGCGACTGAATATTTTGTCTCAAAAACAGCTTCATTTGACAATGACTTAGAGCTTGATCTCATTTCTTTTGCCAGGTTGATAACAGTAGCATGGCTATATATTGGATTGTTCCACATTGCAATGCCAAAATTCTGCCTTTAGTCAGGGCTTCAGTCCTCACCTGTGGAAGAACACAATGGGCAGGTATGTAGATGAAAAGTTCAGACAGGTTTTGAAAAAGAATATAATTTCTTTCTATGAATGAAATTACTCTAGAAATGGTATGATACAGGGCTCAATAAAAGGTCAGATATATTTGCTTCTCATTCTTGAAATACATGTTACGCCTAAAAAAAACCCCTGAATATCCACATATACTGAAAGAGAGAAATCACCTCTGAACTTAACAGCATTCAACAGATGTCATTTCAGTTCAATGCAATATAAAACAGTTCTTTTCACACATTATCATAATATTTAAATAGGTTTTACTGCTGCTATAAATCTATCCTAATCATGAAATCAAAGTTCCCTTTGCATATACAAGAGACCTTGAAAACTGCCTGAAAGTTTGCCAGATCTTTTCCAAAATATGTAATCTTTGTAGAAGTTATTCTCAGAGCATACTAGTGACTTGAAAACCCAAATATACTTTCTAAATCTCAGTGCAACAGACAGAAAAATATCCATCCAAGGATCTCTCACAGACCTGAGATAGCTCTGTGTAAGTTACAGGTAGGTGTTATATTCCTTAGTATGCCATCTGTCAAGTGATAGACGTTGGCAGAGATTGTTTCTTTATTCAGCTTTTCTTCTCTCGAGAAGCTAGTTTCAAATTTTCCCTAGGTATTTACAGGAGACAAACAAGCTGCTGTAGATTTATGCTTTGTTTTATACTGTTAGAGCTTTTTCACCTTTTTACTTCAGTCTCAGTCACTAGAGGTGGCCACATCTTGCCAGGTTGGGGATGATGGATCTGACGGGGTGCAACACCTCTGAAATACAATATGTGAAGACATACTAGTTTAATAGACCACGATGCTACCGTGCTACGTCAAGCCTTGTAAGATTTGACTGCAGACAAAGTGTGCAGGTTGAAGGTCTTTCAAAGCAAGAGAAAATTTCAGGATTTGCAATCCTTGCAGACTGGGCTCTTAGTATTACATTAAAACATTATCATATGCAGAAGCATATAGTGACTTCTGTCTGTTCTGTTATGGCTCAATATTTACCACAAAAAAGCCCCTTGTGACAGTGCAGAAATTTCACTCTAGTGCAAAATTTCTTCTGCCTGAAAAGTCTGATTTAAGCAGGCTGCCTGAAATGCTCAGGTTCTGTTGTGTACCTGCAGTGGGTTATGTTTGTACAGATTCATACGGCCAAGAGGAGCTAAGACTTTGTCCCTGACCTCCAGTCTCTATCAGACAGTAACAGGCTGGATCTCATCACTCTGTGTGCAAGCAAATGAGAGCACAATTAACTGAAGGTAACAACCCTGCTTATATTGTAAGACTGAGGCCTTATGTGTCACGGGGTTCTTCTGCCCATGGTACTTGGTCATAAAAAATGTTGACCAGCAGTGTACTTCTAGGACTGTTTAGCATACACTTGCAAAAAGGATCTGCCAAAAAGTTGATTCTGCCAAACATTTGCAGATTGTCACCAATACTGCAAGGGGGCAGCTCAGAACCAGTACCGCTGCAGCACGTGGGTAAGAACCACCCGGTTCCAAGGACGTAAAGTAGGCTGAAAATATAAGCATACACTTGAGTACTTTCCTATTTAGGGATGTTTTTTTCAGCTTGACCATTGAAGATCATTATGAAAGGAAGAATCATACAATTTTTGATAAGGAAATGTACTCATCAGAAGTATCACCAGTACATTCTTCTGACTAACGTGATTTAGACTCAAGCCCTTTGATGATGTTTGTTACAATACAGAAGGTACTTCTTTACATGACACCGGATATTGCAGGGCTTGATTGCTGTGGCTGAGAGCTTAAGGCATTTTATAATGAAAGAGTTATGATTTCAAAAATCCCCCAAATTATAAACAGAGTATCCTGGCTCCTGTTTTGTCTTTGAAGGGGATAAAATTGTTTTGCTTGCATAAGCCACTAGGAGTACCTCCCCTGTCAGACTTCATCTGTGCTTATATTCACCTGTGTCTACGTGGTCTCCTTTTCACATTCATCTGTTTGTAAGGTCTCTTTTTGCACTGTGCCTTACCTGTGATAGCATCTCCTCTAGCAACAGAGTGCACTCAGGAGCACTGTCCTGTCCCCAGAGTCTACCCGACGTCTCCAGGAGAGCTGATGGACTTACAGTCATTTCTGTGCATCTTCAGAGGCCGAGTTTGTACAGCTCCATGAGACTCATGAGCTGCTCTTTCAGTCTTCCCAACTAAGAATAGGAAAAGCAGTCCTTCTTCTTCAGGGCCAGGAATAATAAGTCTAGCAGCAGAACTGGGTCCTTCATTTCCTTCCCTGTCCTTGTCAGGTCAATATAAAAGATAAAAAGTTGCAGCTTTTCCAGTGTCTTATTTACCCTTAGACTCTTCCTTCTGCTCTCTCCTCACTTTTCTTTTACTGTGTTTCCTTTTCTAGTGATTGATTTGTGATTCAAAGAGAAAACTTTGTGGCTTACGTGCCTATGGATGACTTCCGTCCTGATCGGTCAGGCAGTTTTAGTGGAGTTGGGAAGTTGCTGGAGTTGGGAAGTTGGGAACAGCCTGACTTCTTTAGGGGAGCTACAAGGCTGAATCCCTCAAATAAAAGTGAATGGTGTGAGCCGTGGAGCCCACATTTGGATCTGAATTCCTACACTGACTGTGAGGTTTTGGGTCCCATGGGCCAGTCCATGTCTGAAACGAAACACTAGTATTTGCCACCCTTGTCTGCACCCAGGCTACTTTCTCGAATCCCTCTTTTTTAAGTAGTGACACCAAAATAATCAGCTGATTGACAGCTACCAAAGAGAGTGATGATGCACCAGCCAAGACACATTGTATTTTTAAATTCTTATTAGTTTAGTTGACTCCCATTATATATACTCATAAGATGACTGTCCTGCTTTGGCTGTGTCTTTGTCTGGTCATGCAGTTAGAAAAATGAGTTCGGTTCTGGGCACATAACACTGACAGGAGGGAGAGAAGAGCAGGAGAGTGTTTCAAGGGAAAGAACACATATGATTAAGCACTGGAATGATTGATTTATGATGAAAGATTAAAAGAATTGAATATGTATAGCTAAAGGGAGACATGCTGAGTGCCTATGAGTAAGTGGAGGGTGTAAGCACCAGGGAAGAGAGGAGGTGGTTGCAGGGGCCTATGAAGGAACATGAAGGAAAATCTGGAACAAAGGATATGCTGGTGTCTATTAGGAAAAATTCAAGAAGGAAACTCTGAGGGAGTGACCTCTAGGTGAGACTGCAAAACCATTGCTGCAGTATATTTTGGGACAGTGACAGCCTCAGAGAATATTTCTAATCTTTGGTGTGGACTTGTTTGAAATCTCGACCAGTTGTGAAGAAGGGAAAAAGAAAACAAAGCATCTTTCCTATGATTCAAAAGAAACTGCAAATTTGCTACTGTGAAAAAGCTGTGGTTGAAAGATGCCACAGGTTAATCCCATCTCCATTGCTCTTGCAGACGCTTTCATACTTCCCTTTCTATAAAAACTCTTTCTTGTGGAAACCTGAGGAAAAGCAGGGCTGAGAAGTCTCAAGCTCAGAGTGTCTGAAAATAGCTTTTGGCTAAAAGAGGTGTGCAGCTTTCTCCTGGAAAGAAATTCTTCCCATTTACCATCTTATTCGTATTTGAAAATCAAAGTATAGAGTCCGTCCAAAATATATTTTTGTTGTTCAGTATGTAATATACGCATTTGAGAAAGGATGAAGAGCTGGTACATGCAATGAGCTGCTCACCTGCTGAGCTCCGGAGGGCCTCCTCTTTTTCTTTATTAAAACAAAATAATCCAGGAAATTAATAACTCTATAAACAGACTTCAGTGCTACATACTTTCATATGCCAAAAGGCACAGGACTCAGAATTAATGTTAAAAATGAACTTACCTCTGCCCAGGAGTGAATAGCCAAAAAGGGTATATGCATTATAAAATACGATAACATATTGTCTCTGAACTAATATTTTTTCTGTATCTTTAAGTACACAGGAATAGTAACTTGTGGTTGTTCTTACTCCTTCCCAGATTAAGGACAAATAGAGCCAGGGAATGTCCTTTGTACAATAATTACCTGGTAAAACTCTACTTCAACTACAAACTACAGGTGACGTACATAACGCGGTAGTGAGTGAAACATTTCTGGGAAAACTATTTACCCAAGTTGCATAGAGAGAAGAGAACTTATCATGTAAAACTTCTTGCTTCGATATGCTAGAACATGAGGACAATGAAATTAATTCAAATATACAAATATGGGAGGAGGCAAGGTGGGGCTAACAAGAGATACAGAAGTTAATCTACAGTTTTAAAAAAAGAAAAAAATCAACAGCCCAATGGAAAAATAGATTCAGTGCCATGCTTGAAGGAGGCAAAGATTTGCTTGTCTGTTGCTTAATTTTAATGTTCTTTTAAGGTCATTTCATAGTAACAAGGGACATAAGCAGCACCTACAAAGACAGGTGCAAGCACTGCACTCCTCTGCTTGCACTCTGAGCTGGCTGGACACAAGCTGGCACCAACCCAGGAGCCATGTAAATGTGTGGGCAGCAAGGCACCGACTGAATCAGGACTGTCAAATCCTGACCAAGGAGGCAGAGACAGGTTACCCAGAGCCATATTGCACTTTACCTCTGCTTTTGTCTTTCTCTAAAGTGACCCTTCAAAGGTAATGAGGGAATACCACTAGGCACGAGCGTGCCATGTGCTATTGAGAACTTTGTGTCTCCAGCCCTCCGCTTCCCCAGTTGTAAAAGGAAAATGTTGCCCCTGTTGCACAAGCATCTTATGAGGCTTTTGTAACTGGTATTTTGGAAGCTGTCAGAAGCTGGAGTGGAGGAAACCTTTCCCAGAGCTGCACAATATCTTTAGCTAAACATTATAATACATGTTCTCTGTGCAGCCTGAGTAACAGCATTGAGACCACATCTATTTTTGCTTGGAATAAAAGTTGGCAGGAAAAACTGAGAAGCTTATTTACAAAAATGCTCATGGTACTGGGTAAGATGTTCTTAATTCTCATTTTCTCTATAAAAGCAGAAATTCTATTCTCTAAGAAATGAATTCAGAACGACATCACGTGCTGGCAGGAAAACTTATCGGCCTCCCTTCCCATTCTGCACTGGCAGTGGAACTGACGCATCTGCCAGTGTTTTGGTCGAAACATTTGTCATCCCAGTTATTTGCACAATATAAATGTGTGTTAGTTATGATTTTGGTTTGTGTCTAACAAACGAGTGTACAATTTGGGGTCTGTCGTCACTATGTAGGATTATGTCGAAGAAAGAAATGGCAAACCCAAATGATTCTCCTTTGTAATGAGGGCACAGTCACCGGGAGATAAGTAAAGAGGCTTGACAGGTGCAAAAGCCAGCCGTGGTGAGACATAGATGTGTTTAACTATGCAGCAGTATCTACCTGACAAGGACTACAATCTTTTCCCGACAGTTAAAGATGGTCTTTATGTGTCAAGAAAACAATACTGGAAAACGCGTGATAGGACACATAAGATATGGACAGCTGCCAGGCCTCTGAACAGCTGTGTGGTGTATAAGAATTACTGCAGCTGTATTTAAACTAGAAATTAAATCTTTCTTTTTTTTTTTTTTTATCTAATGTGTTCAGGCTTTTTACTTATCCAAAAGGAAACATTAGCAATTATGAAATGTTTATTTCCCCACAAGACGTGCTGTTTTTGTTTCTGCTGCCTTGAGCTCTGATGTTGAGGAGACATCACTGCTCATCCTTAAGACTGTGTATGTAGAGCAGGGGGGATATTTTCTTTACATGCTTTGGTTAGTGGGAGCAAGGCATTCAAACTGAGCTTTACACCACTTTAGGAGCAACTTGAAAGGGAATAAGGAATCAGGACTGTCCTGGTGTTTTGGAAACACTGGAAAAGAATCCGATACCAGTGTGCATTCAGGATCCTTATGAGGCCAAGAACTTCGAGGCAGGTTGCCACAGCAAGGCTGGTCCTATAAGCTTGGTGGGTGTGCAGGAAGTGGAGAACTTCTTCCCCAACTTTGGAGATGCTTCCCTCATGCTGGTGAAAATAGTTTGCTCAAATGAAATGAACTGATCACAGCAGAGTTGGGCCAGATGTTGTTTTGCCTGTTTTCCAACCTGACCTATTCCTTTTCTATTTAAAAAAAAAAAAATTAAGCAGCACATGAAGTCAGGAGGAAATACCTCATCTTGAACCTTCTCTCCCCTTCTCTATAATTCTGCGTATGTGGAACAGAAAACTGGGGAACATGTATGTGAATTGTTTCCAGAGAAGAAGACAGAACAGCCCCATGAATTACATAAATTACTAGCATTATTAAATTCCTCAAGGGACAACTTGTTGTGGCATGTTTGGCTGTTCACTAAGGCCAACCAATGAATGGGATATTAGATGTCTTCCATGGTGTCAAGCATTGGAACAGGCTGCCCAGAGAGATTGTAGAGTCACCATCCCTGGAGATGTTCAAAAAATGTGTGGATGTGGCACTTCGGGACATGGTTTAGGAGGCATGGTGGTGTTGGGTTGACGGTTGGACTTGATGATCTTAGAGGTCTTTTCCAGCCTTAATGATTCTATGATTCTATAGAGTTGCTGGTTCCCATACAAGCTGTCGGCTTTATTACTGCTAGAGCTAAACAAGATAGTAGTAGGTACCTGTGGTTTTGGAATGAAAATTCTTGGGTTCTCCCTATAAAGCCACATCTACAGTGTGTGGTTTGGCTGGCAACTGTGGATTCTGATTTGTATGCAACCCTGTGGACACTTCTAATTTAAAGTTTGTATGAAACGCTAACTCTGTGGCCACTTTTAATTAAAGGAGATTTCCGGTAAAGTTGGTCAACAATTTTTGTTACTGGAGGGAGAGTACAGAGCCATGTTAAAGAATTTTTGGACAACTGTTGTGAAAATAAATGGTATAACATTTGGTAACAATTGTGAAAATGTGTGAAATTTCAGATCCACTGGAAGGGAGAGGAAGGGGGTTAGAGACATTACAGTCCCAGGCTTGCAAGACAGCACTGTCATTTTCAGGTCTCCCCTTGAATCCACATAAAATTTTGGTGCCATAACATCCATGGTGAGGATATCCCAAGTTCACTACCTGCTGAATAGAGAACGATGTTTTTTGCTTGTTTTGAACACAGCTCCTACTAGCTTCCAAGAGGGATGTCATACTTTGGTGCTGGTGCATTTTCCTGCCTGAAATCCTGAACACTTCTTTTGATGAGGGCTGGTCAACAGACAACTAACCCTAATTCTTCACCAATGATGACGTTTATACCACACAAATGGAGCATAATAGACTTCATTATGATCTAGGAGACATCCATCTGTTCTACAGAGGGGTAAATGGTCCCAAATGAGTACGGTAAAGTTAGTCTTTGGGTTCACAACTAATCATCTAAAAGTTTTTACAGTCTAAATAAAAAAATCCTCTCTCACTTTGGTCAGCTGTAAGTCAGAGACAGAGCAGAAGCAAAAGGGAATATTTACTCTGGAGTGGCACTTGGTTTTCTAGATTAAAAATATTGAAATTTTGAGTAATGCCTGGGAATAATGCCTAGTGAATCAGGAAGAATGGCAAAAAATCTTGGATATTTACATGAATAGAAAACCTATAAAAGATTAAATTTCAATAAATAAAATCATTTTCTTTTGATAATTTCAAAGTGCTTTGTTATGGCTCTAATCACTTCTTTTTTTTCCTACTGTAATTAGCTGATCTTAAGGACGTGCAAACAAGTTGCCACAAGTGTTAGGCTACTTAGTAATAACAGTGCACTTTTTTACCCATCAGTAAATGTAAGATCATTTACTTCCAAGAGGGGGAATTCAGAAGAGGGATAGGCAACCTCAAATTACCACACATTTATAACCATGTAAAAGTCTCCCCACAGGCAGTTACCGCAGATGAGCTAAATTACTGCAAATTCAGACTCTAGCTTACATCATATTAACCGCATTATGTGCCTATCTTTACATTTTAAAACAAAACATAATTTCTACCCAGAAGACATCCAGTTCTCATATAGTTATGTTAAACTGAATTGTTTAGACAGCTTGAAACAAACAAAACATCAATTTTTTGTGAACTTAAGAAATTTGTTGATTCCACTCCTTTTCTGAAAAAAGTTTCAGCTTCAATCATTCTTTAATTTCCTACTGGAAGATTTTTTTTTTCCCCAAGTGTTTCTTTACCATCTCAAGGTGAAATCTTTTTTTCCTGTTGAAGTCAATGGAAGAATATCCCTCGATTTCCATCAGGAATTCCCACCAGCTCCTGAATATGTAGAAGCTATCAATATTTTCTCATTCTTCTTTGTATAAAAACTCATGCTATGGATTTTTAAAGGGTTTTTTTCTGTGACTTTAAGGAGTGTGGAATTTAGAAGCTTTCACTGAAAAGTCTGCAAGGAATCAGCTTACTAAAAAAATCAACATAAAACCAGGAATCTGAAGAAAGAGGAGAATTCTGATTATTTATGAAAAAAGACTGACAAGACTTGGAACCCATAAGGGTTCTAAGAAGGTGCAACACTCTTTATGCCAAAAAAATCTAAAACTGGACAAAACTCCAGAGTTTCTTGTATCGTTACTGAACCAGATTCTGTTAGAAGGTCAGCCACATTCATTTTCCAGTGCTCACCCTTCCAGAATGAGCAAAAGAAAAGGTGAAGTAGAGACCAAATCTCACAGCTCAGGAGTGTGAGTTCAATTAGGGCTGCATGCTATGTCATTTTTGTTCTGTAAGCCACGTCATCTGCATCTGAATCTTTTAATTTCTTCCTAGCCATGGCCATAGCTTCTGACTGCAAATCCATCCCTTGCTTGGGGAATTCCTGCAGGCCATTCTCTGCTAGGGGGGGAGTTGCCCCACTGGCACAACTAAGGCAGTTCACACCTTGAACTGTTAAGAAATGAGTCATGTGTTTCCACAGCCTGCCTCTAAAATGGGTTTTGCATTGCTCACCTGGAACATGTTAGTCTTTACCAGCAAGTAAGCTATCATCCTTATTCAAAATATGGGACAGCAGACTGATCAGGTACTGTTTGGTAGTTATTGTTGGCCCCATGTCGACTTGATGAAAAGTAGGTCTGAACGTTCTTCACCAAATTACTCCCCCATATGCCTAGGTGACTGTGAATTGTTTACTTTTATCCCCTCAGTTAAATGCATTCTTGGTCAATATTTTCCAGACTCTGACATATTTGGGAACTCCTCAATTTTAGTGTCCACATCCAGTGTTTATTGTGTGACCCATCTCCAAAGTCTTTTTTCTACTACATAGTTTTCCACTCCTAGGAGAGACAATGCATATTTTTTAAATGGGAGACACAAATCATAGAGTCATTCAGGCTGGGCAGGAGCTGGGGAGGTCTCTGCTCCAACCCCCTGTTCAGAGCAGAGTGAGCACAGCCTTCAGACCTCCACAAATCTGTACGAATTCAGGGACTTATAGTGAAAGATACAAAATTCAGGAAACTTTGGGGATTTACTAGCATCTCCATATAGTCATTGCCTGGCTAATGGCATTTTAAAAATAATACGGGCTCATGAATCATAGATAATCTACCTGTGTACTTGCCAATCCATTTGTTACTTTGATTCACTTTAATAACACTCATTTTTGCTCCAGTTTTTGTATTTTACTATTCACCTGCTGTCTCCCTCACATACAGGGAAAGAAAGAAATGAATTAAGTAGAATCAGTCTGTGCAATCAGAGCTGAAGCCTCCTGAGCTGAAAAATGACTCACATTTATCTGCTGGCATCTCTCCTCACAAATCTCCTGCAGCAACATCTCTCAGAGTCTCTACTAATTGAGCCATTTTCCAAATGCTAGCAGTGAATGGGGGTTAGTGAGATGGAGACCAACCAGCATATGAAATTTATCATTAGTGGGAATGGCAGTTTTCCTAGAAGATTTTTGATGAAAGTGTATTGAAAGTGCAGTTGAAGAAGTGTAATTTACTGCAAGCCTGCATTAAGCATTGACCTTCATGCTACTCAGTAGTAAGCCAAGAAGTAAAGATGTTAAAATACAATGGAGGGCTTAAGTAGAAGTGACTGTAATTAAAAATATACACTGGATTTGGGAAACGCCTGGGTATGGTTTTAATAAAAACATTACTGTGCCACTGGTATTAAGATTTAAATCCCTCAGAAAGAAATCACAGACATACACACATGGTCTAGTTCTCTAGACAGCTAAAATGACATGCTCCTGCTCTTCTTCTCCTGCATTATGTATCCAGCTGCATTGTCTTTCTTATTTCATTTTTGTAAATAGCTTAATTCCATAGCCCCATTTTTTATGGTATATTAGTATGGAGCAGCAGGTGCTCAGCAAAAACTCTTTGTGTCACTAAGAGCACCCATGACATACTAAAAACTTATGAAGGATCAATGCATGTATAGCAAGGCTCTTTCTCGTTTGTGGGCAGAGAATCCCTCCCTGCCCTGACAGCTAAAAGGACTCCAATAATGCCAAATAGCAGCCGGTATCTTTTCTTCTAGAAGAAAAATTGCAGTACTGTAAGGAGTGTGAAAATGAAATTGTACTGAAGAATAATATAAAAACCATTCTGCTGGCTTAAAGAAAATGCCTGTGCTTGGTATCAGTGGCTGGTTGTAAGCGCCTACAGAAAGTGAATGAGAAGAGCAGTGTCTTTTCCTGAGCTGTACCCTCCCAGCTCTGCTAATCTGCAGTTTAGAGACTTCCTGAGCCAGAGGCCTTGTCTGTTTCTTGGTGTTTGATGGACTTGGTTAATTGCCTTTTTTAGCTGCTTTATACATTTTGCATCCAGAAAATCATGCAGCGGCATGTTCCACAGTGTAACAATTTGCTAAGTGAAAAAAAATCCTTCATTTTATTTGCTTTGAATCTTCTGATTACTGATTGCTCTGTGTGTCCATTAATTTCTGTTTTACCAGTAAAGAGGAATAATCATTCTGATTTACTTTTCCCATGCAAGATTTAGAAAATTGTGTAAACTTTACAGTTGCACTCGATGACCTTAAAGGTCTCTTCCAACCTAAATGATTCTAAGATCTTATGATTCTATGAAACCTTTATTTTTGTTTTTCTTCTTAGTGTAGGCAGAAAAGCTCCTACTCAAGCTTAGTGGCATGAGTTTTCTGGACAAATATGTTTATACACATTCTGACAAGAATAATTTTTTTCTTCAATTATGCCATTATAACTTAGAAGAAGGTAACAAACTTAATTTAGGGAGGTAAAGTCAGAGGAGAAAGGGGCCAGAGTTTACCTATACTCTCAGCAGCTTTCTGTGCTCATCTGATCCATATCTCTGATCATGCTGCAGTTTATCCCACAGTAGCTGCAAGGGATATTTTCCACGTCACTTGTAATGTTGAAGGAAAAAGTCCTGACTCATTTTTAAACATACTCCACCTTTCTTTTTATGACTATATATATATATTCACACAGCTACACACCCCTATAAATAGAATTTTTTTCTCTTTCATCACAGTTTTGACTGTGATGTGTTCATTTTATGTCCTTGGGTCTCCGTTTTGCAATTGAATCTCATAGTGGAGATGATCTTGGATTCTGCAGGTGGATGGATTTGGGATTGATGTGAATAGGACCGGATCCATGTTCTTATGCTGGCAGAGTCTTAGGAGCATCTATCAGATATACAGCAGAAACATTACCTGGTCTGTGAAAGCCTCCTCAGATGTTGCCTGCTGTGGTTTCCTTGTGACTGGAGCCATCCTTTTCCCCATGCAAACTCCCATACAGCTGGAAGCTCGCCATGCGGTGATGCTGTATCACGGTACCGTGGGACAAGGGGCACTCAGCTGCAAGAAGGATAAAGTTAAAGTTCTGAAAAAACTATGGCATTTTTCCAGATAAACAGCAGCGAGGTTTGCAAGTTCAATGTTTTTGTTCTTTCAAATCTGGTGGAAATTGTGGTGTTTCTTTCATACAATCACATTCCTTCATTATTTCTCCCTGTTCCAAGAAATGTTTTAATATCTATTTGGAGGTAAAGGAAAGAAAACTGTGATGACCTGAGATGTTTGGAGAGGGTCTTCAGTTTTGTTTGTGGTTTTGGTTTGCATTTGATTATTTGCGTCTGTCACTGCTGTATATAGATAACTGACAGTAGGGCTAGAAACCCTTTTGTGCATTGGTCCTCCAAATCCCCAGCCCTCAGGGGACTGTTCAAGCTGTCACTTGTCAGCTACACACAGAATATTTAGATTGAATAGAGGTGTGGATCTCAGTTGCTCATCATTGTCCACATATCTACCCACCAGCCAGGCACTTTGCGCTTTTTCCACAAGTTCTTCCTCTCTTGAGGATCACAAAAATGGGCCCCTGTGACTGCCCCACTCATGTCCCACAAGGACCACAGGCTGTGCTGGTGCCTCCGTAACTTGGAACCTGGGTAGGATCCAGGCTGCAGTTGAGTGATAGGCTTGCCTTTGCATGGGGATGGCAAATTATCTACATGTCTGGGGTTTTTTTTGAGGAACAACTTTTCAAGCTCATCAAATGTATGCATGGCACGAATAGAGATTTACTGCTTGGAAATTGATTTTGCAACAGAAGGCATTTACTGTTGGTGCACAGCAGAGAAGCAGGACTTTCTGCTACCCCATGCACTGCGTAGAAAGCTTGGTATTGCAGACTGCATTTTTGCTGGTAAGAGTGACATTCTCTGCTAATACATTGCGTAACAGTCCACATTCTGCCCTCATTCTCATTTCACTTAGACAAAAACATTATCAGCTGCACTGATGGTTGGATATTTTCTCTACAGATCAAAGGCAAAACCAACATGAATTTTGTTATCCAGACTACATATATAACATGATTTTCAAGGGCTTGGAACATTTAAAAGAGGATAAATGAATTAAGGACTGTATTATTAGCCCACATTCACTGGACTATACTTGTCAAAATTGGTTGAATATCCAAATTAAGTTGAAGCTAATCCCTGCACGAGCCTATAAAAACCTGTTCCCAACAAGCCTTCGTAATAAATTCTTTGTGCCAGGAAATATGAATTAAATTGTTTTAAAGCAATAATGTTTAGGTAAGTAAAAAAAAGCTTCCTACTGAGAGATATTTTATGAACAAAATTAAATATTATAAAACCATATTATTAAATTCTGTCAAAAAGGTATTAATCTTGTTACTCTGGCATTGGTACCTCAGTTCTCCATAATTATGGATTAAGACTTAAAACAAAAATATAGTGTGGAAGGTGTTTTTCAAAGTTCCTGAAAAAGAAAATAAAACTTGAAAGTATAAACCTTTACACTCACAATACGTCATTCTATTATTATTATTAACTTATCAAGTGCTGACTTTATGACCAGCATTGTATAACGCTCAGTAGGAATACAGTTCCTGCGCAAATGAATTTACAAACTGTGGAATCAACCCCAAAGAAGACACATTTGGTAATTTAAGATGGTACAACACAGGGATGTCTGTGTGTGCTGAGGTTAAAGAGAACTCCTCCATTAATTTCTGTAACTTGTATGTGGCTGCTCTAGTGCTCTTGGTCCCACTGTAGGAAAAAAATAACCTTTTTAAAGGAGAGAGGGTGCGGGGAAGGGGTTCCATTTGTCACAGAAAAAGGTACAAGGAAGAAACATAGTTTCGTAAGACAACAACTAAGGACACATACAAAAACTGGGAGTAATCTCATGTTTACCTGCCCACCAGTTAGGTGGGCAGGTCTAAAATAGTCATGTCCTCTAATCAATAAAGATAGATAGCTTGTTCCAGTCTCAGAAATGTTTCCAGGATAGGTGAATTGTCTTTTGGAAGTACCTCTCTCCCTTTCATTGACTGTGTAATGAGCTTAGAGTTGCCCTTGGGAGGTTTTCCTCTCTTAAGGAACAAAAAGTATATTACACATAAGGAAAAACTAGGCAATACAAACAAAGGAGTGAGAGAACAGATGGGACTACAGAAGATGAAGGTCCCACTGTTCCTGGCTCCCCCTTGCAGTAGGTCACTGAGACACCTGAAGTGGTCATATCAATTGAAGCTGCTCCAGTGCCTTACACCAACATAAGGTTGGGCGCCCAAGAGCCACAGGGTTACAACCACGTCTTTGACAGTCTGCAGTCTCCAGTGCACCCAAGAACTGCTGTAGCATGACAGAGAGTAAATTCCATTATTTCCATCAACTCTAATTTTATGAGAGGGAAGGAGAGTTAAAAAATTACACCAAGAGATGCTTTAGATAGAACCTAAGGTATTAAGATCTCTGCAGAGGATTTTTTTTGCCAAGGTGAATTGTCCCTCATGATCTTTTTTAATTCCTCCACTATAACTGGCAAAAGCATTCTGTAGATTTACTACTTTCCCTAATTGGATTATCTCTGAATGAATGCAATAGGTAGATGTTCCTGTACTAGTACATGTATATCATAACTCTTTCACTCTTCCCTGTAAGTTACTGTTATTGGATCATAACCCTGGAATTCACCAGCAATTTTTGCTGTAATCCCAGTCATTTATTCAGATTATTTGTTGGTAATATGGCATGCTTGGGGTTTTATTACACTTTCTTTACACTCTGAAGCACTTGCAGGCAACTGTTAAGCATGGGGCAATGCTCAATCGCATTTTGTTGTGCCTGATATTTACTTTATGCTGGTAATCCACCAAGACATAAGCAAAATAAACTCAGCAAATGTGTAATGAACTGGATTTTTCAGTTATTTTTCCTCCAGCTTTATAGAAGACTAACTTGGTTGTAGAGTCTGTCACCTCCAAGTAATAGCTTTGTAATCAATTCAAAATGGCAGCTTTCTGGTGGTAGCTAATTAGTCTAGGTAGAACAAGTTGGTTTAATCTATTTCATAGTGAGTATATGTCCACAATACAGTTTTTAGACATAGGATTGACTGGAGCACATGCTTTTAACCTCTGTAAATGTGGCAAGAATTACCTTTTCACCCCACCTTATCCCTCTTGAAATCTCCTGATCCCGTGTGGGAGGACATCTTGCACTGCAGCTAGTATTCCATCTATTGTTTGTACAGCTAGAGAAAGACAGACAATTGTGTTCACTGAGATGGGAACACCAGCAATTATATAAATTCTGCAGTGATTCACAAAGTTTTAAAATGTACCTTGAGATTACATCATTAATACCTGACAGTTCTGAAGCCTTTGGAAACTTCTGCATGATAGCACATGGCTGCAGAAATCCGCATAAATATGTGTATGTCTGAATTTTTTTTCTTTTTTTTTTTTCCAAAACCAAGTTCCTTCCCTCCTCATTCCCTCCCAAAATTGTTCTGCATAAGCACATAATGTTGGTTGAATCTATATTGCCATTTGAGTAAAAGAAATTATTTTCTTTAACATCCTTTTTGTACCTTCTATGAGATCACTCTAGAACAGCGAACATGCTTCAGAGACCATAAAATCTGGGGATGTAAATGCTCAACATAAAAATTTAAGAACCTATCCCATTTTCACAATGATCATGGACACGTTTAGTGTATGGTCTTCGCTGTAATATAAAGAGCTGCCAGCCTAAGGCGTGGGGTCAACAGCAGCCTTTCCATTCAAGGGTGACCTGTTTTAATGTACTATTTATTACTTCTTCCTGTTGTTTACTTCAAATGCCAGGCACCTCTCTGCCCAACCTCATCATTTAGATTACAGGATAATAAACCATGTGTAGTCATACTTAATGGGGTGAATTTCAGAGAGGGCAAGCGGAAAGGGGTTATCTGAGTGTCAGTGAATCAGTGAAGTTCTTTGACCTTTGATGTAGCTACCAAAATCTTTGACACTATCTAGAACATTTTTGTTTTGGTTTTTTTCCTTGGTAGATGCACAGAAAAAAAGACCTGTCTCTAAAGCACAAGCATTGGCTCTTTCATAAAAAATGTGTCTCTGGATGTTGTATACAGAGAGAGGACTGGGTAGGTAATGTTTTAAAATTTATCTACATCACCTCAGCTTGAATACACAGCTTGATATTGTTCAGATCAAGCCACAGTTTAGCATTTCTTTTTATTTCTTGTAAATGCAGCTAAAGGGTGTTTGGCTTTATTCACATTTGTTTAAGTTTTCTTCCTTGGGAAAAAAATGGTATTGAAACAATTAAAAGAAATGGTCTTTTCTGAAGATCTTTACATCATCTCATATCATCTCATCATCTTGTTCGTAGTGGTTAGGGATCTGTCCGTGACTCAATAGGAAAAAGGGAGTTGACTCTGTCCAGTTTTTTCACTCATACCTTTTGGCAAAATTAGTTCAGTGGGAATGGCTGAATGTGACAGCATCTTAAAAAAACCCCTTAAAATAGATCCAAAAGTCAGCAAGTGATGAAAGCCAAGCAAATTCCAGAAGAAAGGGACACTCTACAAAATGGCATGTACAACTCTTTCATGTCTAGAAGACCAAAGGGAGTAATAGAGCTGGGATATGAACAAAATAGTCACCAGGCTATAGTTTTACCAGCTTTGTGCCTTCTTCTAAAATAACTCTGAGTGCCAAATACCTGACAGTGGGATCCGGACGGGGAAGAGAGAAGAGGAAAAAAATCACTTCAAATATTAAAATCTTACTGTTAGGACATTTTGTTGAAATTTTACTCTTGAGCCACTGGGCATCAATTCAGTATAAAGTATGTTTGCTTCACTACCACCTTCTTTAACGATGCTCCAGTATTTAGCTGATGGATACTGAGTGCCTGTGGCACCTTGCAGTTAACTCGCTGCCCCGTTAAGGCATTTGCCTACACTGACAGAGAAACAGAGAGAAGGGAGGTGTGGGACAGGCTATAGACAGGTATGTTTTTAAGAGACCTAAGTTTTGAAAATAGCTAATTGAAAAGTTATGATATCAGACAGAATATATATAAGTTATGGCTAGAATTTAGGAAAATATGTATTAATTGTTTAAATGCTTAGAAAGAATTATTGTGTGTGTTATTTTTGCATGATCCTTTTTAATTTTGCATTGAAAATTTGAGAAAAGAGAATCTTCTGTACTGGAAAACAACTCAAAAATTGTTTAGGGCAAAGCTATTTTCTGAATTCCCAAGAAGCACAAGAAGTGTTTGGATTTGTATTTGCAACAAGTGCTCACCAGTTTACATTTACAGTATCAAAAGACCTTAACTGAGTTTTCCTTCTCTACACCTCATCCTTGCATTCATCTCCATAACTTCATCTCCCAACTTTGTCTCTCAAATCTCTGCAATTGCACCTGTCTGGCCTTGCTCTTTTAGTCACTCCAAGTCATTTTGTGTTCTCTTGTTCTTAGATTTTGCATTGTCAGGAATTTTCCCACTGTCCTGGCCTTTCGTTTTTCCAGACCATTGAAACAGAAAATGAACAAAAGTCAATTGACGTGCTCGTCCGCATGATGCTGTGACTCCAGGCTGGGGTGGGCCTTGTGCTCTCCAAGGCAGCACAGCTTAGGCAGTCACCAGCCTCTGACTTTCCCCAGGAGGGTCTCTATGGACACATCTACACTACTGCATCAAATAGTGCCAAGGAACAGTTCAAGCACCAGAATTTGACAATCCATACTGTGAAATAGTCTTCAAATCACAGAGAAATTAAGGTTGGGAGGAACCTCTGTGGTCACCTTGCCCAACCTCCGGGCATTGTTTTGCCCTGAGCTAATGAACATTTTTCCAGACAGTTCCTGGGTATGACTTGTGGACCAGAAACTGCTTCCAATAGGGGGTTTGCATGCAGTCACCCTGCTCTGGAGGCTAAGGGAAATTAACAGTGCAAATATGGGTTCTTCCATGGCAGCTGAGCTCTGTGCTGGGGGTTTGTGTCAGGCAGACTTAGTTAATTAGTGTGAAAGTAACCTCTGTTAACTCTGTCGACACTGAGTATTTGACATCTACAAAAATATATTGCTTAACGTCTGTGCTGGCTTTGCAGTACTGTGCCACCAGTCATCTTCTTCCATCTTCTACATTGTTTGAAGGAAGAATTTGCTCATGGTCATGGAGGAACTTCTGTGAGACACCATGATCATCCCTGAGTTAAAAATAAAACTTTCTGATATACATTTAAGCTATCCAATACATTGTCTTCCTCACAGGAGAAAAGAAAGTAGCCTGAATCGCATCTCAGGATCACGTTAGTGCCTCTTACTCCTGTGCTTGTGTTAAACTGATTGCCAGATTTGGGGTGGGGAGGGAATTTCTCTGTTCCCTAGGTAGAGCTGGCAAGGACTGTCAGGGGATTTCATGGTGTCCTCTCCAGTGTAGGCTGTGGTCATCCAGATGACCAGGCTAATTTAAACCCTGAGCTAGTTTTTTTCTGATCCATCTTAACAGCAGCAATCTTTGTGGCATGACTAGCTTTAAGTGGTTAAGAAGTGATTGTATCTAGGCATGTAAAGCTGACAGACAAACCACATCATGGCCTGGATTTGGCGTGCAGGTTGCTTGTCTGTGTAATTGCTGGTCTGTGTATTCCTCTTATTCTGTTCCCCAGGCACCCTAACGCTCTGTCATTACCAGCAGAAATTAAAATATAAACTCTTAAGGGCAGCTGCTACTTCTTTCCTTACTCTGAGAAATTCTGTACTTATATATAACCCTTGTATGACTTCTTAATAGCAAAGAGCCTAACTTTGACTCTTTGAAAATACACACAATTTCTTGTGGCAATTTTTGAATATGTTTTTCCTTTATTTTTTTCCAGGGAAAATCTTTCCTTTTCAGCAGTGGCAGAGTTTCTGTTAATACATTTTTCCTTGAGAACGTTTTTGAGGAGGAAATGGCATTTTACATGAAGAATATTTTCAACTAGAAAAAGTTTGAACAGCTGTAATTGAAAAAAAATTAGACACAATTGAGAACAGGAATGAAGAGTGACATTTCAGTAGAAACCTGCAACTCCTCAGTCTGCTGTGCCAAAATTCACAATCTGAATAAGTCCAAACTTTGGGAAAAGAAATTCAGCAATTCATTTCATGCAGCAAACTGATACATTTCTCCCAGGAGTGATGCTTTTTTGATATTGCTGCTATTAACAATTGCCACTATGAAAAACGAGTGTATTAGCATTTTTCTGTATTGCTTGTTATGATAATTTCTAGAAACAGTTCTAGGTAGCAAAATATACCAGGATAATGCCGGGTTAATTACTGTATTGCTCATTGTAGTACCATGTAGAAATGCCCAGCTGGCTTTCAATAAGCCCGTAAAAGAGTAAAACAGATAAGGCAGAATGATGTGCTAGCACGGCTTGACTGCCTTGAATAAAGAGAATCATTTAGTCTGAATTTGGGTATCACTGCATGAAATTGCATAATGCTGTACGCAAACATACCCTAGGAGTTTTAGTGGCCTAGTTAGGGTGGTACAGTGATACCAGCAGACTTATGCAACCAAACTGGGAATGCAGACAGCTCCCACGGCTCCATTTGTCCTGAAACATGCAGATGCTGCTTCTTACATGTAACCTACTCTCTTGGAAGCACATTAAGCAAAATATGTTATCCATGCAACCCCGTGCAGGATGGCCGTTGAAGCGATGCTGCATTTATTTCACAGGGAAGCCTGTTTTTGTGAGCTTCCCATCTTAAACATGAACGGTGAGGCAGGTCTGAAATGCCTGGTGGCTTCAGACTGGATCTGCTTGGGATTCACGTCCTTTTCATCAGCACGAGCACCTGCATTCCCCTGCTAGGCAATTTCGTTTTCTGAAAACATATACTTTTTTTGGTAAAATGGCAGCTCTTTTGTACTTGCGACTTTTGCCCTTACAATGTTCACAGTATTGCCTTCAACAAAGGATTTAAAATACTGGGCATAATGAATTTAGCCCATCTAGTCTAATTAGAAGTAATGTATGGCTGAATATGTCAATGTATTTTTCCTTTTTTCCTGGAGTAAAGCAATTATTATGAGATTGACAATGGTTACTGATTTCTAAAAAGCTTGTCCTTGAAATTACTTCAAGAATCCATTTCTGTGATATGAATTTGTCTTAAATAACCTGGAAACTGTCAACTGAAGTGATCGAATCTTTTACTTACAGTGGGTTCTTTCCTTCTGTTAAAAAAGTTTGTTAATTAATGTTTGTCTTTTGTAGTGCTGAGTATTGTCAGGTTGTCATTTGCTAATGACTGTTCTTATTTATTTAAAATCTTTCTGTTCTTTCCCCTGTCTGCATTAGTACTCTTATTTTTGACCTTTTAAGCATCTGATTACATGTGAAGTAGAAACTTTTGTATTTATGGTTTTGTAAAACAATTTTGTTCCACAGGTTTTACTGAGCTTTGAATTCAACTGCAGTGAAACAGGAATCTTGTGGGTACTGAGAGGTATTTTCCACAAGAGGTGACTCCAGGTCCAATGTCTTCAGAGTTCTTTGGGGCATAAACATGGCTCAATCCTACAAATGTTTACATGCATAAGCACTACTGGGAGTAATTCTTACCTCACTGGAGTGAATGGGAATTCGGAGCAAAATGTTCATTAATCCTTTTGGGGGCTAATCTGCCAAAGAGAGATAGACATAGACTCACCTTGACAGTGTTTTATAAAATAAATAGTGTTATTGTACTAAGTCACAGCATAAAATTTATAGAATATATAGAGCACATAAAGCTTTTATACATCAAATGTACAGCTGTAGAGAAAGCCTTAATTTTTCGAAACTACTTATCTTCTGATATACAAACTACACTCACACTAGGAGATGCTGTTTTTTGGAGCTGGGCCACCCTGCAGTGAACAATGAAATATATTATTGAACGGTCAGTTTATATTTAAAATACCTACAAACAAACAAACAAAAAACACAAAAAGAAACAGTCCTGTGAGACAGCGCTGGGACTCAGTTCTCCTCCTCCAGATACAAACACAGTATCATACCAGCTTGGCTATAAAATTTCCTGGGCTTTACTGTACTTGCTGGGACACTTCTGCTTGGACTTTCGCTCATGATAACCTGTATCCTGGACTTCTGTCAGTCAGCTGGAAAGACGTGCCTATCCAGACATGCCTGGGAAGATAAGGGCATGAAAAACTTTGGGATCTGGTCCAAATCTCACATAAATCTCCAATGTAGTCCAATAGAGAGACAATTCCAGGCTGACTTGAACATCCTTCACTTATTCTTGATCTAAGACCATCATAGGCATCTTACTCTAATTACAAGGCATTTAATTACCTCTTTAGGTTCTGCCTCAAGTGTTTAACACATTACACATCTTACAAGGGGCCATATCATAAGGCGTCATTCAATGAGAGTGTTTCAGTTATTCCTTTTGTCCTTTTTCTGCTGAGATTTTTAATCTACCAAATTCAAGTCTTTTGCTTTGAGTTGCCTCTGAGTCCAGCTGAGTGCGATAGCATGTGAGGCTGAAAGGTGGATTTATGGCCCAGTGCAGGTCTCTTATCCCTAAAACTGTTGCAGGAAAAAATTAATTGTTCTGTTGGGCGGTTGAAGACAGATGAGAGTTGCTATGCCTATAGCCTGCATGTACATGGCTGGGCTTAGGCAGCCTGAGGTACAGCTAGGCACTTTATTTCCCAAACAAAAGCCCGGACAAGCCACACCATTGATCCTTCTAGTCCATGCACTGGCTTTCTTCCCATGGAAAACAAGGCAGAGAGGATGCAGGGGGGTGTGCCAGGGTATTAGTCCAACAGACAGTCTAGTGGCAAACAGAACATGCATCCAGGCTAAAAGTCAGTTGGGACAGTTCTAGAAATTCAGAGCTAGTGCTTATCCTTTCTACCGGGACCCTTGCGTCCCTCTTGGCACAATTACTTGATAGGACCATGTTCTGTAATCACACCTTTATCTTTTTTGTAGGTTACAAGATTTGAATTCTAGATCTTTGGGACAACAGATTAAAGGTTTGCAAACTGCTTTAGCGGTAGTTCTGTCCTTCTGAGGGATGTATGTAAATTCCTCTAATTCTGGTGTGAGAAGAATAAACCTTCTGCCTATGTGCTATGAAACAGCAGAAGTTGTAAAGTTAATTTTTCAAGGCACCCAAGTGACTGGGTTTAGAACACCCTGCTAAGAAAATTTATATACATACTATGAATTTTTATCCACAGGTATGCATTAATATGTACACTTGATTCCACAACTTTATTCTTCATGAAGTCTTCACTCACCTGGGATATGTTGCTAGCTGCAATTATTTTGTAAGTTATGCTTAAAACTAAGCATAAGAGAGAAACTGTGAGAGATGGGGGAAAAGCAAGGGTGGATTTCCATGTTCATTCAGCCAATCAGCTTTTTAAGAAAATATCTTTAATACGTGACAAACATACAGTTTGTTAGTTTTCCCCACAGATTACTCAGAGCACATGGGCTTTAATCTGATTTGACAGCCTTGTGATATTTTCTGCCGTTCTTGTTCTTAGCAAAGTGCTCTAGAAATGCATCCATAATTTATTTATGGGACCTTCTTTAACCCTTGAGTAACTAGAATATACACCATACCTTTCATCCTTGAACTGTCAGTGCTGATTGTGGAAAGTGCCATCAGACACCTCTGAGGTTAAATGGCTGAGCGTTACTCTTTCTTTCTAAAATGATAAATAGTAAAGAAGCCATTGTTTTCTTGTCAGAATGGTGAAGAAGAAATATCAGAACCCTTTACCACATTACATCTCCACAGAAAAATTCACTAACACCATGAAGACACACAGCTATTAATAATTTTGTGAGATACTTTAATTTCTAACAAAGGTAAATCCCAGGCCAATTTATTTTTATCTGTACCAAGAGCTATTTTTTCCACTAAAAACATACTGAACTCCTTTTAACATGAATATACCATTACAAATTCTATACAAAAAGCTCTTCATAATGGGCACACTTCATATCTCTTGTAAAGCTCTTAACTTCCCTTGTACTATATGCTTCTCGCTGTATTTGGATTTGCTGCAATTATTTAATATCAAGTAAATCTTCCATTTCTGTGATACCAGAAGTAACTATTTGGTGGAAAGTAGTTTAATTACTAAACCAGCCAAACCATTCTTAGGGTAATGTAAGGAATAACCCCGACCTCTATGCATTTATTCTGGATTTGGCCTGACCATCTTTTGTGAAATGATAGAGTATAATGTCCCTTCCCTTCAGGCTGGGAAATATTAGCAGATTAGAACTGTGTCCTACATTTCTGGTTGTACTACATTTCCACCCCAATGCTGGATGGAGTCCTAGTGCAAACTTGGATTTCATAGACTCACAGAACAGTTGAGGTTTGAAGGGATCTTTGTAAGTTTGTTTTTGTGGTTTTTTGTTTGGAACTTTCTAAGTTATCTATTCCAACCTCCTCCACCTTAAAGTAGGTCCAGGTAGATAGGTTGCTCAGGACATTGTCCAATCGAGTTGTGAATATCTCCAAAGCTGGAGATACCACAATTTCCCTGGACCCTCTTCTAGTGTTTGAGTGGCCTCACTGTGGGTATTTTTTTCCTACTATCTAGTCAGAATTTCCCCTGTTGCAATGTGTGTTCATTGCCTCCTGTCCCCTTGCTATGCACCGCCAAGAGGAATCTCATTCCCTCCCTTTTTGAATTCTGGGAAACGTGTCTTTACAGCCATACAGAAATGTCTGGGGTTATTCACAGCTAACAATCACTGATCAACCCTGCAAATGAGGAGATGGTTGTGTCACCTTGGCTATATGTTCTGGTCTTGCAGTGTCTTCACATAAGTGAGGATAGCCTGGGGTCATTTCCGTCCTGTGCCAACTGATGATATTTCCCATCAGAAGGCGAAAAGCTCAGTTAAGATTCAGCCTGCTCAAAACATCTGATATGCTGTGACGGTGTAGGTGCTGGGACACCGAATCTGCATGATTTAGGAAATCTCCCTTCTCTCCATGGGAAAGACATTCTCAGCAGACACTCTCAGCAGTCAGGTCAAGTTATAGACTATGTATAGAATACGCAGTTTTAAACTTATATATGGCAGCAAAGAGTTCGGTCCCAAGAAATATACCTACTTACTTTCATTTAAGCAACACACTTGTCTTCTTTTTTTCCCCTGGTTGGCACATTTGGAGCTCATTGACACATTTTGAAGTCATGGCTGGTGGGCAATAGAACATCCAACTCAATAAAAGAAGTGGTCCTGGAAACCATAATTCTGGAAACCATAAAGTGGGGAGTAGTCAGCATGTATTTGTGAAAGGGAAATTGTACCTAACCAAGCTTATAGCCTTCTATGCTGAAAAGACTAGTGCAGTGGATTGAAAACTAACTGACAGACCTGCTGGGCTCAAAAGGGTATGGGCTCCAAGGGAGCTGGGCCATCTTGTCTAGTCCGTGCTTTTGCCAAGAAAGGTTGGACCAGATGATCCTTGAGGTCCCTTCCAATGTGGTATTCTATGATTCTATGATTCTGTGGTTCTATGATCAGTGTTATGAAGTTCAGCTGGAAGTCAGCTGCCGGTTGTGTGCCCCAGGAGTTGATTCTGGGGCCAATATGGTTTCACAACTCCGTTAATGACCTGGGCAATGGGCCAGAGTACACACTCAGCAGGTTTGCAGATGATACAAAACAGAGAGGAGTGGCTGGTGCACCAGACAGTTGTGCTGCCATTCAGAGGGACCTGGGTCGGCTGGAGAAATGGGCTGACAGGAACCTCATGAAGATCAACAAAGTAAAATGCCAAGTCCTGCCCCTGGGGAGGAACAACGCCATGCACCAGCACAGGCTGGGGGCCAATCAGCTGGAAAGCAGCTTTGCAGAAAAGGACCTGAGGGTCCTATTGGACAAGTTGAAGATGAGCCAACAATATGCCCTTGTCTCAAAGAAGGCCAACACCACCCTGGGCTACACTATGAAAAGTATTGCCAGCCGGTCAAGGGAGGTGAGCTTTTCCTTCTGCACAGCAGTGCTGGGTCCAGTGGTGGGCTTCCCAGTGCAACAGAGATACAGACATATGGGAGTGTGTCCAGTGTAGGACGACAAAGATGATGACAGTTTTGGAGTATCTGTCATACAACGAGAGGCTGCGAGAACTAGGGTTGTTTAGCCTGTGGAGAAGGCTCGGGGGATCTTATCAATGTGTATAAATAGCTGATAGGGGGAGTAAAGAAGGTGGAGCCAGGCTTTTCTTAGTGCTGCTCAGGGACAGGACAAGAGGCAGTGAGCGCAAACTGAAATGCTGGAAATTTCATTCAAACATAAGAATTTTTTTTTTCTACTGTGAGGGTGGTCAAACACTGGAATGGGTTGCCCGGAAAGGTTGTGGAGTCTCCATCCGTGGAGATACTCAAAACCTGGCTGGACATGACACTGAGTAACCTGCATTAGATGACCCTGCTCTGAGCAGGGCAGCTGAACTAGATGAGTTCCAGAGGTGCCTTCCAACCTCAGCCATTCTGTGATTCCCTGCTAATTTCCCTCAACTTTGGAAAAATATTTTGGCTTTACTGCCTTCTTTAACTTAGATGTTCTTTCCATGTTTTGGAGAGTTAGTACCTCTCTAACACAGTATCTTAGCATGCCTCTGCTCAAAAATATTTCTCATAATCAAGTAGAAGTGAAAGATTCTCCTTATTCCCTTTTTCACTTTTTTTTATTCTACAGTATATTTTTGTGCAGCTGTGTGATGATAACCAGCACTGTAATCCACTGCAAAATGTGCATTGAGAACAAGAATATACTTTTGAAACTACAATTACTTTCAATAAGCTTTGTTTGACTAAAGCATACCTGCTATCTAGTAGTATCGACTGGTTTGCTAGATTACCTGGAGCTAAAATAGGAAGATGGTTCCTTTGATATTAAGTTGTTATTATCCTGATTTTGTAATAGGTCTTGAGCAACTCTATCCCTAAGCAGTAGAGGAAATTACCACCTCAGTACTCTATCAGATACAGAACTACCTGGGCGAGCAAAAATTAAGAGCTTTGGTTATTTCCTCAGTATGTTATCTGCACCCCTAATGATTCGTTTGTCACCTCTCAGTTCATTCCTCATACGGGGACTTTGTCAATCAAAGATTTAAAGGGCTATATTCAGCTCTCCCCACCTCTGTCTTTGCCTCTCTGTCTTCTGACTATGAAGCAGGATTAGAGTTTCATAATCTAGGGCAGAGGCAGCATCTTTGGGAGACCCCCATGCGAGGGGTGAGTATGGGGGTTTGCACCAGACAGACACAAGTTCGGGGCCAGGCTGGCCAGACATGAGTCAGCTCCTTTCCAGAAGCTCTGTACATAAGGGAGCACAAGAAAAAGTTCACAAAGCCCAACAATCTCGGGCTGGCACCACAATGCAAGTCTATAGGTGGCATTTCAACCTGTCCATGTCTAATGGGCAAGGAGCACCCCAGAGTCAGTGCTCCTGCCCAGCTGATCAGTCCGGCGTCTCTAGTTAAGGCAGCATCAGGTCTGCGGCAGCAGGCACAGCTGTTTTTGGAGATTTGAAAGGAGGAGTCAGGAATTCCCCATCACAGCCCTGATGCCAACTCCTACATAGCCCTGGGCAAGTCATTTAACTTCTCTGACTCAATTTCCCCATCTGCTAAATGGGGATAATAGCAGAGGAGTATTGTAAGGATTAATTAATTAGCTAATGTTTGTAAAGTGCTTTGAAGATCAAAAGCACAAAGTACTATTGTTGTTATCAAGGGTGTTGAATTAACTTTCCTCATTTTGGCACACAAAACCCCAGCACTTGGACCATTGCCCCAGGGCATGTGCTGGCAGTAAGAACATGATGATGATCACCTATTCATAAGCAGAGATATCAAAGCACTCTTGGAGGTGCTGGTAGTCGCTAAAAGACCAAGCTCGCCAGACAGATACACCATTTTCTCCCCGTGGGGAAGCAGTGCAGCAGTTGGACAGTGACCTCTCCAGGTCTTCAGGGGGTCAGGGTAAGCATCAACAGGTGTTTCTCACAGCTCTCCCAGCTAGCGCAAGTATGTCCATGAGGAGTTAGGATTTTTCTCACAGTCCATCAGGTTTTCTGAGGTCTCCAATCCTTCCACACATCTCTGATCCTTCTTTCAGCCTATGCCTAAGTATCCGGTTTGTGGGTCAGACTGTCTCTTTCAGCTCCACTTTCTTTGAGCTGGTTGGCATGTCACAGAAGTGGGAGCACATCCTACTTTCCTGGCATTAGTGTGAGACATCTGTAATTACCATAATATAGGTTGTGTTACACATGCACACACACACACACATACAGTCTCCAACTGCCAAAATAGTGGGTGCATCACCAGGTTCATTGACCATCGCGGCTCACAGGCTGCCCTGTACAAGGCTCAGACTGAGGACGATGTGTGGTCTCATCCGTTGCTGGACTTGTGCACTCTCTAGCACAGGATCTGGCCCCTGGTGCTTGGGATCAGGCACCCGAGATGCGGGTGTTAAAATACTCCCAAGGAAAGTGTACCGCCAGAGCTAGCTGAACTGCAAGAGCTGCTTCTCCTGAAGAGGAAAACAAATACTATTTCTTAGTCTTTGAGAAGCTTGGCCTTCTGCTATCATCTTTGCAGAGCCCCCAAAATAGATTAGGAAAACACAAAGATTGTGATAATTACACAAAGTGAACAGAAGGCAAATGTTGGTTGATAATGGAGAGTTATTGTCAAAATGCCATTTTAACTTGTTCATCAACAGAACAAGCTCAGTTATTATTAACAGCTAAGGACTGTGAACTCCAAAAATCATTCATTTCCTAGAAAACAACCATTTAAATGACTGCAGTGACATTTTAATACCATTTTTTGTTACTGCTGAAGAAATCATTCACACCAAAACACAACACCCACCCTCCCCCAGCACCTATAAAGACAGCAATTATTAAGTGCAACACATAAGATTTCTCTTAGGCGATGCTAGGGAAAAAATACACTATTCCTGATAATGCAATGGTGTGAAAAACATCTACGTATGGCCTTGCCTGCATTTGCTCTCTAATGGACTGTGTTTTGGTGCTTTTCCATAAACTTTATTGAGGGGCTGTTTTAAAAGTGAGGTCTTTGAAACAAAATGCCATGCTGGTTCTCAGTATAGATGAACAAGGGAGTTCGGAAAGAGATGAAGGTGCTGAGTTCATCAAAGCGTTAATACAATTCATAATCTTCTTTATACTAACTATGCCCACTCAGTCTGGCACAAAATATATGGTTTTGAAGTTTCCTAAACACACTTGAATTACTGGGATCAGTCCTATAAAATTGTGATACTAAAACAAACACCTGCATTGACAGTTTTGCACCCTTTAATGTTTGCAAAGAGTATATCATAAAAATAAGAGGTTGGAAGACGATTAGATTGAATTGCAACCAGATTATATGTTGACAGAGGTGCTGTAATAAATGTTTTACCTTTAATTTTTGTTTCTACTAACTCATGAAAAGGGATAAAATTTCACTCAATCTGTCTACTAAACACATGCTGAAATAGCTTCAAAAAAGTAATTTCTCCTTTTGACAAATGCTGTGAAACATCTCTGTTTAGAGATGGAGTAGTTTTTTAGTACAGCTTTGGTACTTACTTCCAGGAGACTCTTACGTACAAGTGCAGAGCACTTAGAGACGAAAGTTACCTCAGCTCAGCAACCTGGTAGGTTTTTCTCCAGGCTCATAAGGGTGGTTGTGTACTTTGTCCTCTATGTTCTCTAAATAAGTGGTCCTGAAACAAAATACCTGGCTCCTAGGAATGTCCACATGCATTTCTTACAGGAACAGTGAGATATGAGGCATCTAACACAGTTGGAAATTGTAGTAGGACATACTGCTTCACAAGATCTATCATAAAAGAGTGGGCTGCACCATAGTAGTTCCATCAAACTCTGGACCTGTGTCTTCTGGTGTATTTGTAGAGTCCTGGGCAAAAGGTGCCAGCTCCTTCCATTTAAGCAATATAATAATTCATTACTACAGAAACATGGGACATCATTAACTGGAACATACACAGTTCTACAGCCACATGTTAATTGGTTACCTATGATTTCAGTGATGTGCAGGGTTTTATGTGAACCATCTGCACAGGGGTAATATTCATCCTATAGCAAATAACAAAAGATAAATTCAGGCAGGCAGCACGAGTTAGTTTTTTTGCCCTTTTCCTTGCAGAAGAGCCAGCATGATTCATCTTCCCTTGTAGTTTGTAAACCCACAGCGGATCACATGTATAAATACACCTGTTGAAACATCCATACATTGCTCAGGCTCACAGAAAGGTACATGCAGTCTGTGGCCCAAAGACTTAAGGGTGACACAGAGTCATAAAAAAGTCAAGGTAAAGACTTCTGACAAAATAAAGACAAACTGCGGGAGGATGTTACTTTAGTCTGAATAAGGGAAATGGGCAGGGATAGTGGACGTGTAGCAGATGTGCACCTAGAAGTGGGATGGGTGTGTTGTATTCATGTTAATTCTGTGTTTGCACTGTGGTAGGACCAGAAAGCCTGTATCTGGTTAGCAGCCCCTTGTGCCGAGTTCTGTATGAACACATAAGTACGCAGAGTCCCCGTCCCAAAGATTATACCATCTAATTATAGTCAATATTTCTGCTGTCCCCAAGGGTTCACGATTCCAGAGTTCAGGCCCCTAAAACCTTGAGATTGGCACAAAAATAATGAAATTTAAAAAAATAATAGTACTGCAACTGGGGTTATTTTTATTTGCCTTCTGGTATCTAAGCCTTTTCAATACACTTGAGTCAGGGCTTCTCCACAGCCCTAAGGACTGAAAATGTAGGTCTTGCCTACATGGGATTATTTTTTTGGCATAACCTAACATGTGAATTTAAAAAGATATTGTTAGATCAGTATAATCCTTTCTTCCAGCTGGCCACTCACACTGGGACCTAGCTGATGTAGCTTAGGCAAAGTTATAATTTAACTCACCTCCAAAAAGCAGCCCAAACACTGCTTTCTAATGGAGTCACTATCCCAGGATAGTTATATCCGTACAATTTTGTACATGCCTGTTGGCATGAAATACAGCTGTGAGGAACTTTTGGCAAAACAAGGTGCTACTTAAACACCCCCCAAAACCCCCACATATCATGAAAAACACATGACTCCAGGAGCTGAATGCTAAATGTTGAAGCAAAAGGTTAGACGCAAGCCTCGGGAGAGAAATCTCAGACGTTGGCAGTGCTGCTGCTGAAGGCAGAAAACGAGTAGGAAGGAGGACAACGTGAACTGCGATTAAATCCAGCTAGGACAGAAGCCAAACTGTTCTGGGTCACTCACACTTAGCCTATTTATAATTTTAGTATGATACAGATCATGAACAATATTAAAATAAATAGCATGTGCCTTAATGACCTCCTCTTCTTGTCCCTGTCATGCAAAGAATTCTCTAATTTTCTGCCTACTGACAACATCACGTTTAACTGCCTTTACACCCTTCCATGTACCCTGCCCTTAACTACAACTCTGTCTAGCACTGTGGTATCCGACATTTAAATTCTTTCACTTTCTGCCCAGCTCTGTATCACTACTTTTAATTCTCGCAATATATAGAATTTAAATTACCCTGAACTGGCAAAATGAAATATTGATATGAGATGACAAAGACTTTACAGCTGTACATTTCTTGTTGGGCTCTAAATTAAAAGAATTTCTAATTAATCAGATTTATACTTTACATTTGGCTTTAAGACCGTGAATGCTCTTTCCCTTCGTGACACTCCATTCTTCACTTGCAACTTGTATAAAAGCTCATTGTTTTTCTGGTTCATCCCTCTAATCCTGTGCCAGTATAACCCAATTCATTGCAGTGGGATGAACCTAGAGGCAGAGCATTGAAAAGCTAGTGTAGTATATTTCCAAGAGAAATTCTAAGTTCTGAGTGTGACCAAGAGATCACCGAAGATTTGCTGCTATTAACCCAACAAAAACAACCCACCTTTCTTTGTCACCTTGCACCATCATCTACCTCCACAGATGGATACCATGCTCCTTTGTTCTTGTCACTCTCTGTTAAGCTCTTGTAGACAGATTTTTTTTTTTTAAATGAATTTGCTCACATTATGTTCTATTCTCAACGTAGCTGCATTGCTTTCAGGAATTTAGCCTCCAATAACAGTGATTCTAGCCCTGTGAAGGTAATTTACCCCATAAGACTGACTAGAAAACAGCAATGGTTTGGAACAAGCCCAAGATCATTTTCTAATAAGCCAGATATTGTTAAATAGATGGGTAAACAAGACATATTTATAGTTATGTTTTCTTTCAGGTTGCTTATCTAAACGTCATTCAAACCTTCTGGCACTAAGTGAATCAGGCCAGAAATCTTGCAAAAATCTCTTTAATATTTCTTTTGATGGCAGGTACAGCCAAGGAAAGCCTAAGGTTTCTCAGATATTGCATTCAGGCATGGGTCTTAGGGTAACAGAACATCAGGAGAAGATAGACTGGTGGCCAAAATCCTCAGGTGTCCACACCTTGTAGCAAAATTTGTGCTACATGTTGCTGCATATGAGAATTTCTCCCTTCAGTCACCTGCCTGGGAGGAATTTATTTATTTATTTATTTAGAGTCTTCTGTTTTCTGATGGGTAAATGTGCTTCTTACAACTGCTGTAAAATAACTTGGTCGTCAAGAGAAATGTGATGTTGTTTACATTAGAAGATTATTTTAAATAATCTATAAAGAATTGGTGCTTATGTTAAGAAATGTTAAAGCCCCCTAAGTTAAAGTTTGGTACCTATTTCTTAACTGTCATCCAGAGATGACAGGTGAGCACATGGATCCCAGCCAGCACGTGTAAGTGACCTAACACTCTCTATCAATGCCTACCCTGCAATATTACTCCCACGTAGTAAGGATTTATTATTAATACTTTATTAACACTTGTACCGATGTGCCTCTAGCATAGTTTACTGCTGGGAATGAACCAGGGCTGCACTTGGAAGCACTAACTCTCAGCCTTTAATAACGTTGGATACAAACTTGACAGGAAAGGTAAAAAGCTAGAGCTTAGTTACCCATTAGTTAGTTTTCCCATTTTTTTCTGGGAGTTAAGCTGCAGGATGGCTTAGCTTTGCTCATAATTTGGCTGGGCATGTGAGGATGCAAAAAGCAAAAGCATTCATTGTCTAATCATAAGACATTTAATTTAGTACTTTGGTTCTACAAGAGCTTGACGGATATGAGAGAATTTCATTGTAATGGAAGCTGTAAGTGTTGTAACCTCTGGAAACAAAACAAAAATGGCAAACCCCAGGCAAATTAATAGAAATATTCAGGGAGGTTTGAATTTTTCACAGTGTCTCAATAGAAAATGAAGTGGTTTAAAAAGAATAGAAGAAATTTGAAAATGAAACCCTGTCAAAAGTCATCAGCCTGCATTGCACAAGAAGTAAGACTGGGTGGTCCTAGTGGGCTCCCCACCTGAGAAGTCAAAGGACCTGATAATTTAATTTCTTCAAGAAGAGGTCTTCAATGACTGATTAGCTAGATCTGAAACTGCTTGTAGTGATTCCTTTGGCAGCCCTGGAGCAGGTCTAAAGCTGTTTGCAAAGAATAATAATAATTCCATCTTGCTTGGTTATGAACCTCAAAATTAGGAACCAATGCAACCAGTTCCATGCTGTCCTGTTTTTTAACTTACTGAAGCTGCTTTGGAGCTCTTCATCTCCCCCACAGAAGTCACACAGAGAATGTATTTAAATTTGAGTAAGCACTGAGGATCTCAAATTTGGCCTTTGAAAGTTTTGTATTTTTTTTTTTCCAGATCAGTGAAATTGTGCTAACCCATTATTTTCCTAGGCTCCCCATACACATACAAAAGAGAATTTCAGCTCATTTGCTTAAGACTAGGTGACACCTCTGGCTAACAGCATTAAAACCCACAAGTTTCTGCAAGAGGGTGCGACAAGGGAGGGGTGTGGATAGCGTCCTATCTAGCCACCTGTGAATCTCCGGCAAGTCCATTTACCTGCAGGAGGAATAGCTGCCGCTGCCACGACACAGCAAAGCTGGAATGCACAAGCTGAGTGTGGCAGTAGGACATCTCAGGCTCTGCCCTGGACCCTGCATTTAAGGCTTGTAAATCCTCTTCATTGTTTTATAAATGTTCTTTTCTGTTCAGTACTGCTGAGATAAAGGAAATTAAGTCAGCACATCTATTATCAAACAAACAAACAAAAACGCCAGATTAAGTCTCTTCATGTGTCAGAATATGATTTCAGCATCAGAACCTCTTATCTCCTCCTTTATCTGCATTATTCTTTCAGGAAGACAGAGGGGTCGTTAACTCAGATAGTCATCATTACATGCTTCAAATATTCTCATGCCTGCCTGCTTTGTGTACCTGAAGAGAACACTCTAATGCTAGATTGGTATCAAGATTTCCCGTAAGATCTGCAAACTTCTGTGGAAAAACAGGGCAGCGGCTATGGGACTTAATGAGAGACACTAAACTCATTCTGCGCTCAGAGAAGGGGAGTCTGAGAGGACGTGCACATTGCCAAATAATTCCACTTGCTATTCAAACACACTAAGAAAAAAATGGGCTGAGTGTTTGGAGAAAGGGGCTGAAAAATATGAAAGCAAAATTGAGCTTTCTGAACAAAACACAGGCTAGTTTACTCATGACAATGATGTAAATCAGCTTTTAGAATAATTCTGGGGGAAAAAAAAAACCCATCACAAAAAAAACCTAGTGCAAAAGGGTCTGTGCTATAGAATGGAAAGAAGCAGTTGAATGCAACACACAGCTCTCAATATCTGTGGGGGCTTTCTTATACATTTATATAATTTATTGTGCTGTACGTGACCAGACACAAGTGAAAAGAAAGACTCAACAAAGGACATTGCACAGTGGTGGATGGGCAGGAAGAAAGTCCAGCAGGGCTGCATGGTGGCACAGCATCAGCTCTGTCTGTGCACTGAAATGCAAATGTGCGTCATTGTTGTTGGCTACAGTGGCAAGACTGAAATTGGAGGAAGCAGATGCTGTAATCTGATGATGATGTTGTTCTTGCTGAGTCTGAAGAATCACTTCAAGAGCTAGTAATGAGAGTCGCTGAAGCTAGTGTTGATTACAGACGACATCAGAATGTAAAAAGATAAAGGTGATGACACTTCTGAAATGGCGTATTGCAGCCACAATATAAAGAAGGAGGTTGAGCAGTGAAGGAAATTCTGTTTCTAACAGACAGTGGATAAGAATGGGGAGCCCCAGTTCTTGGAAGAAGGCACCTCGTTCTGTATTCATGCATATGAACATTTGACTATTAAGAATCCCCAAAGGGGATGATGAACACAAGACCAGGTGAATCTCTGCACCTATTTGCTCTGCTCTAGGAAGGGTAAATATTTATGCAATAGAAACAAAGCACATGGATTAGAAAAGCTGTGAGGATTTGTAATCTCGGGCTCCTTCCAAATGCCATCAGAGTGGACTTTGGGGTAAAGAATACTTTTAAATACTTTTAAAGTATTTGATACTTTAAAATATTTTTAAATATTACAAAATACTTTTAAAAGAATGTCTTCACAAGGGAGCAGAAAGAAGCAATGCAAGAAGGAAGCAAAGGGAAGGCCGGCCAGTGATTTGAAACAGCTACACGTTAGCTGATTTAAGATGAACAGGGGTCCCAGACGGAGGCTGAAGCTCTTTTTAAAAAGGCTATTGGGCAGGTTTTACAACCAGGAAACCCCTCACCTCAGGGACACACAAATTTGTCAAACAGATGCAGCTTTAACAAAAAAGTAGTCCCAAGGATCAAATGGACAATCATCTTAACAAATCCCCTGTTTTTCCAGGGACCTAAGATACTACTGATGTCCCTGATATCTCCAGTCTTTTTCCTGTGGCACAAATATGCACAATTTTTGTCCTTTGCCATAGGTTAAACAGGAGGTTGCTGAAGGCACAGAAGTGCTTGGCCTATTGCAAGGTAGAGAGGGGAGAGTGGGGGGACGTATGAAGTAAAATAGTAAAAGCTAAGCAAAGGATTATGGGGAGCATCTGCTTGAAAGGGACTCTTGAAGAAGCAGTCAAAAGATACCAGAAGACCTCAGTGCCACAACCAGCTACTGGAGTAGCTGAATATTTTGGCATTAGTATTGCTCCTGCAGTCCAACCTCAATGGTGCTCCACCTCTGACCTTTATTATTTTGACACTTGGATTATTGTTCTCAGTTAGGGCTGTACGTGGGTGCTATTTCCAGCAAGAGTCAGTTCTCAGCTTCTTTAGCTCTGAAATATTAAGTCTCCTCACTGTAATATTTTATCATATTGCACGTTGGCCAATAGCCACATAATTTCCAGTTCATAAATGCACCACCATCAATCAGACTTGAGTGCTGAGGAGGTGAAGGAGCTTTTGCAAAAGTAAAGCGATTCCTAAGTCCTTACACTACAAGTTTCTGCCTGAAAGTTTCCTGTTTCTACCTGACCCCTGATGAAACTAAGGATTCTCTGTGGTCATCTACCCCAAGACAGTTGCAAATGGTCGCAAATGGTCTCATTTGTATATTGCAACCAGCTGAGACTGGGAAAGCTCTAGAGCATGCGTCCTAGAAGAGCTGACGGCCCGGCTCGTGTCCCTTTAAATGTCACTGCTATGTCACACTACTTCTGACACATTATGTCATGTGTGGTATGATTTCAGAGAGCAGGCAGTCTCTGAGCCAAGCACGCAGCAGATGTTGAAGAGACCAGGTGGCCATAAGAAATGGGTAATTTTAGATCTCTCCAAATAGTTCAGCAGCCAGGCTTCCTCACTGCTTGTGCATCTCCAGTCCAAATCTCCGACAGCAAAGGCAGCAACTTTGATTTCCCAATGAGCATCATCAAACACATTTAATTGTCTCTTGATCCTTAGGATTTATCCACTTGGGTTTATAGCAGAAGGATGGGTGAGGGACTAGCAGGGTGGGTAATAACAGCACAAGTACCTCTTAGCTAGCTACTTGTCAGGCTAAATGCAGTCACAATTGCCAACCTGCGTCTGCTGTTCCAGCAAAGCTGATTTAGTTAACTGCCAACTTCCCACTCCCCATCCTCTCCAATACAAGTAATTTCGATATTGCCTCTACTCCCACCTTCCTGCAGCTCAGCCATTTCTTATTCTCAGTTCTGGTAGAGCTCAGGGCAAGCTACTGCTATTAAAGTTGAAGATCTGACCACTTTGCTCCCACCATGTTGTTATAACTGCAATCCATACCAGATTTGCTGCATAACACCTTTAGTATGAATGGAGTTCAGCTCATATAACTGCAGCCATCTAAAAGTCAGGTGTTTGCTCTAAGCAAGCTGTCAAATCTCCCTCTGTAGTCCACAGAGAGACAGAGATGCTTTTCTGGATTTTCACCCCATCTGTCCCAGATGCCTATTTTAGGAGAGGAAAAATATGTCTCTCTCCCCTCACCCCCCATTGACTTTAGAGGGAGCCTAGATGATAAGCATAGATTCAAAGTCTAGGTTTCAGAAGCGCAATGGGATAAATCCTGCTCCATCCTACACTTCATAATATTAGTTACCATGTTACACTCCCTTGCCAGTTATGAAAGTAAAGGATGGGTAGCAATTACTTCATACATAGGTCCTACTGGTGAGGGGTTCATTGATGGTCAGAGCCAATTAAGAACCACCAATTTTGTATTTTAGGTAATGGTCTTTGGTTGCCTGCACCAATTTCCTCACCAGACTTTCAGCAAGCAAGGAAGCAACTGCTCCTAAAGAGCATTTCCCGCCTTTCCTACTCAATGACTATACATCATGGCAGAAGTAAAAACTTCAGGAAGTTGGGCAAGTTGCTGGTTCTGCAACGCTCAATAAATGTGAGCTGTACATTCTGTTGATTTAAGTACCTTCCAGCAGTCAAAGCTTCCTGGATTTTCAAGAAATAGATTGTGCTGCACCAAGGTCTAGCTACACGTGTGCTACCAAGAGCAGAACTCCTTTTCACCTATAAATTTCAGCAGATTTTAGTTGTCCATGTGCCTGCCGAGCTCTATAGTTATAGAAGTATCACTTTACTTTTTCTTGTATCCTGGAACCAAAGAGTTCATTTTAGGTAATAAATCCCGCATAACGGTAGCATAATCCAAGGAAGCAGTAACTGCAGTGATATAGAAAAGGTACTATTTTTCTCAGTCATGATTTAGGTCACAGCTTCATCAGATTGGTTATTGCTATAGCAACCACAGCTTTTGCTTTTGTACAGAGACTTCTAACAGTATTCCACAAGGTAAAAGAAACATTCTGAAACACAGGAGATAAACCAAAGACGTAAAGGCATACAGCCCATCAAGGTAAAAAAACCAAAACCAATCTACTCCTTCCTTAAAGATTGAACTAACGCCTCATTGCAGAAGAGAAAGAATGGAAGTAATGCAAATAAATATAACAAGTGTTTCATGGACCCTGGTAGAAATGAAACCATGGTAAGGCTATTAGAGCTCAGAACACAAAGGACTCTTTCCTCTGGTACAGAAGGTCACAGATTTAGCTCCTGCAAAGGGAAAATCCAAGCATACTTCATTTACTGAGCTACTACACTAGAATAAGCACCTTTAATTATTTTAGTCTCTCTCTCTCTCTGCTTTCCAGACAATGACAAAGCCTTGTGAAGGCAGGGTTTTTATTTATTACCTCGCTCCTGTAGGACGCTTTATTTAACCAGCCTTGCCAACACAATGATTTCCTTAGGAAACTTTGTCCCTCACCGCAAATTACGTCCTATTAATTTAAAGAAGCAGAGACAAAAATTAACTTTCTGCCCCTTTTGCACAAACCTGCTACAGGCGATTAAAAATATACCAATCCTACTTCTTAAATATACTTTAAATCAGCGGGTTTAAATTGGCAAACCCCTGCCTATAACGAAAAAGTTTTTGAGTTGCTTTTTAGTTGGGCTAATGTATGGAAAATAAGAGAGGACCTAATAATGGTTAATAGTCAGCACTTACATAGCAGAGCACTTTTCATCTTCAGAGTGCTTTTCAGTATTAACTAATTAAATTTAACCCATTCCTGGAAGGGGACATTATGAATGTTTTATTGATCAGGTAAATGAGGGTACGGGTTTGAATGGTTTAACCCTCAAAGTCAGCTAAAACCAGTGACAGCCAAGGCTCTGCACTGACTTGCAAGATGTTCTCAGTATCTCAGGTCTACCCCTTCCCATGGTGGTAACTAGTGATAGACCCCAGTGGCTCCCCTGGGCACTTAACGAACAGGACCATACACATTGGTTAAAAACTGCTACCGAGAGGTTTTATTTTGCAGACAATGAGGCCCAATCCAGCAAAGAACTCTGAGTACTGTATTTGGTTAATATTTATCCTGAAAAGCCTGTGCTGAAGACTTAGCTTTTGGCATAGTGCTGTCTGCAGCATACAACCCTAAAAAAGGACAGAAAGTGTATTGTTTAGCAATGAATATCAATGGATGAGTCCTACTCTACTCATTTTATATAAAAAAATATTTCTGCAAACACAGACTGAGGTATGGGCTGAAATAACTGTTCCTCAGTATGCCATCGTATACAGCCATGCTTTCGTTCTTTTGGCCAGCAGACATTTGTTCAGATTTCATGATATTTACTTACTCATGTTTCCTTTTTTTGGCTGTATTTGCTAAACTATATAACTTTCTTTTTATCTGTAGACGTAACCGTATGCATTGCTGCAAATTGATAGGTAATCTAAATGTACCCAGCTGTTACCTCAACTAGATCAAAATTAAAATAATTATATTAAAATGTTTAAGTCTTCTTCCAGTACAATAATTCTAAAGAAGTCCCCCAGGACTGTCCCAGTTTGTTTTCTAAAAGTATCACAAGCTCAAGTTTGCGTTATAGTCAGAAACTAGACTGTTTGCTTTATTTAATACAATGTTGTCCGTCAGCCCACTTGTACTGCATCCAACATAATTACCTGCCTTCCTGACACAGATGCATCAACATATATTTTCAGCCTACATACCAGTCTCTGACTCCAGTGGTCAGACATCACCCTGATCCCACAGGTTCAGACTGTTGTGAGAACTGCCATGAAACACAATTTCCATTTAATTAAAGGCAGTACAAACATTCCAGTCTCTATGGCTACATCTATCCTCATACATAAAACGGGCCAGGGCCCGTTCTTTGCCCCAATGGCAAGTGGCAAGGCATGGCTTGTAACCGTACGGCTACATCCTCCTTTTTCCATCCTGCCTACTAGGAACAGTCCCTGGCTAGTGCTGTTGCCTGCATTGTGTCTGGATATCGTGTGGAAGCATGACAGCATGGGCCAAAAATGTGCCAAGGAGGTTGCTAATAATTAAATCGTATGGACCACAGCAGGAAAGTGCTTGAATCCCTGCACTGCTCCTGTTTAGTGTACTAGTACAGACATGGGCTATGGCTACATCTTAGTAAATCAAACAAGCTGTAGTTCACCGAGTGACTCTCATCGTCACAGCAAAACCCTCCGGGTCGACCAGGAAGGGCTCCTAATCCAGGCTAACCCCCAGTCATGCCCAGACATCAATTAACGGTATGGAGGGTCAGCACCTAGCCTTCACTGACCACATTCAGTTTACCCCCACAGAAGCAGCCTACATGTCTTTTTAGCCCACAAGGCAACACGGTTGATTTCAACATAATGAAAATTTTATCATGAGTTTAAGCCAGAATTAATGCACTTCAAGCAATGAGCACATGTGTTGCCAAAGTTGTATTTAGCCCCTCGGAGAGTGGTCTAAGAGAAGAGAGGTGACAGATAGGACCCCACATTTTGGCTTGAGGAGTCTATATCATTCTCCGTGAGACAACAGGTTTCCAAAATTCAATAGCACCTGGGAGAGGATGCTAAGATAGCTTGGCTCAGCAAAAGAAAATTAAATTGAAAGTTTGCAACACTGCACTGAAGTTTCCATCAGGGTGGAAATGAGGCCACAACCATTGATAAGTAAAGTGCCGTCGGGGTAGTCCCATAAATGCTATTGAAATCAGCCTGCCCAAGGTGAACTTGTACATCATTTGTCCTCCTCCCAAGGCAAAAGTCCATGACAGTAAAGACATCCTTATTACAAAGCCTTCATTGCCATGCGGCACTTTGCATTTATGCTAGAGATAATGGTGTTAACCTGGGATTTACCCCTGGTCAGACAGTAGGTGGGTAGAAGAATTCAGGATAAGATTCTACAGCGCAGATGCTCAGCTGCCAGAGTGTAAGAGCTCCCTTGGTTCCAGCTGAAATGGTTTGTCAGTCCAGTGCTCTGCATTTGTGTCTGGTCTTTCAGCTATCAACCTTTTTTTTGTGCAAGTATCTGATTGCTGGTGGTACCTGTGGGGTGTTAGACAGGATAGGGCTATTATGAACACTGAACAAGTGAAGGAGGAAAGGGAAATTGAGAAATTACAGGCTCAGCAGTAGAGGTTTTTCCCTCTGTCTTCTAAAAAAGAACTTCAAAGCTAACTTTAAGAACTGAAATCACAGGCGGATATGATTCAAAACTATTCTGGGCTTGTTAAACTATTTTTAAAAATGCAAAAGCTTTTATTATCTTAACATGCTATTCCAATCCACACAAGTAAAATGAAGTGTGTCTTCGTTATTCTGTCAAGATTATGCACATTTCCCTCCTGACTCACGACCACACTGATCATAATGGCTTTAATTGATATTCATGTGCATGCCATATTTACTTCTGCAGAGTTCCCGTGTAATTGAGCAATAGTTAATGGGCACTTAGGACTCTATTCACAAGAGATTACAAATGCGTGTGTACTGGGGAGCTTTTCCCTGTGGAGTTTCCATGTGTCTGGATAGGTGCATAATCAACGCACCAGTCATCAGACAGAGCAGCTGACACTCGTGGCCCTGGCAAGGACTCGAGCGAGACAAATTCTCAGCCCCTTCCCAATTTGGACTTGGGGGGGGGGCAGACTGCAGCGGGGGGAGGTGATTACGAGTCGGGGCTGCCTAGCAGAGCTGGAGACGGCATCCATGAAGATTCAGGGTTTAGGTGAATTGTGGCTCCAGCCTTCAATAAACCAGAGTCATCTGCTTTCTCCCCCTGGGCAAACAAAACTCTCCTTAATTTTCTCTCTTAGGTAACCCTATAGCCTGTGGACCTTCCCGACGCTCCCACCAGCGGGGCACATGGCATCCCTCGCATCAGCCAGATGACCCGTTTCCCCCCATTTTCAGTCTTTAGACATAGCCAGGCGTTCACAGATGTCCTTCCCCGAAAAGCAGCAAAAAAATCAGAAGCGCTGGGACCCAGTAGTGCTCCACTGTGTAACCTTTAAGATGTAGCAATAACACATTTAGATAGCAGATTTCACTGAGTGGAACCCCAAAGCACTTTACAAATTACAGAGAGAGGAATCACGTTAACTCCCTCCTGCAAAGCTGTCATTCCCGGTCTGCAATGCAGCAGCTGGTTCACAGCCCACAGCAGCACACTACAGCGGTTCTGGACAGGCAGCGGGACTCAGTACAGCACCCAGTGGCACGGCAGGAGAAAATAAACCAGGCATGGTGTGACTCCTTGGATTGGACAGTGGTTTTTATGCATGCATTTGGGGAAGGTTTCAAAGGAGGTTGAGTGTGATGGGGTGGTGACTTCCTTGGGATTTGTGAGTTAATGGAGTGAGGGAGAGGAATGAATAAAGATGAGTTTGCTAACAACACTGCCACATCAGTGTGTTGAGTGGAAAATAATATCATTTTTTGTTTTCTTTTTTTTTTAATCTTCTTTTCCTGAGCTAACCAGTACTGCACAGAGCTCATTCTGCTCTGCTTGCTGGGATTAATGAAATAAAACTCTTGAGGTGGTAAGAAAGGAATTGTTGTTTTATTTTTTTAAGTTCACTTACAATTTTGGGCATCAATGGCTACTGATTTTACTGTGTGCTTCTAGCCTGTTTCTCTCTTGTGGTGCTGCTCCTTAAGCTTAACACCATCACTCTGACCCTGAGACTTGCTCTTTCCTTGTGAAAGTTGAAAAGTTAAAAATTAAAGGACAGGGGGAAAAGAAAAACAAAGTGAAGGAAGACAAGCTGGAAACTCCATGTTACTGGCTTGTGAAATGGACCCCGACAAGAACTGTATGAAAGTCCCATCGATGGCAGTTCTGGAGGAAACATGCAGTAGTCTCTCAGGTCATAGTCCCTGTCATATTTTCATGAGGTTTGAAAGCTGCCACCCTTAGGTATTTTTATTCTCTTACAAAACACACCTGGGTCATTCCTAGTCCAACACAAAAGAAGGGTAATATTGTCTGACGATATGAATTGTGCTTGTCTGAAAAATTGATTATGCCTTGTCACAGAAACATGTTTTTGACGTGGAGTCTAGAAGCTGTGTCTGCAGACAACTGCTGTCTCAGCATGCACCTGGGCTGCCCGCAATGTAACTGCCCTCAGCAAAGGCGTCCCACCTGGGGAGGGAGCTCAGAGTTTCTGGGGATAATACAAATTTCTGCATATTTCAGAAAAATTGCCTTTCCCATTGGTCAGGTAACAGTGAAGATGTCTTCCTCCCTAGAAAAAGGTAGAAAAAAGTTATCCCTAGGTTTCAGAATTGCATGGAATTGGTATGAAAGAAAGACCCAGTGTGATGTGTGGGGAGAAGTGTAAAAATACTGTCAGAGTTAAAATACAAGAGAGCTTACATTAGGTATTTCTTACACATGGATTTTCCTGATGTAGGTATCCAGTTATCACGTTGCATTCATGTGATGATCATCTTCAGGTGGAACAGCTCCAGCAAGCAAGAATGAATACGGGAACCCTTTCTGACGTTTGTCATGTTAGAAAGAAGTCTCTATTGTTGAAAAGAACAATAACAGCATTTCTTCCTAGTCCAGGTAGTGTTTTCTTTATCACATCCATCATGATGCTAAATGCAAGACCAATGTTTCATAGAACTTTTCCAGTCCAAGATTTGATTGAAAATGAAACCACTGACTTTGCAGATCAAAATCTCGGCTGCATGAGATGCTGTTACAGAACAGAGGCATTTAGGATTCATCCAACAAAGACTGGCAATGTTGTTTGCTTCACGCTGAGACTGGCAATCCCGGTTTCAATGTAGGCTGTGGTGCAATGTCTTTCTCTGTATTAGATTATTTCTACCTTCACTTCCCATTTGAATGCTCCATCCTCTGAGGCAGAAAACATTCTAGGATGGGATTTTCTCTATCCACCCTTTTGGAAAACTTCCTGTGGAAGACTGAAATATTCCCTGGGTATTATGGATTCAGTGGGATTTACAACCATCCACTTATGAATTAAATATGGCACCACTCAGGAATACAATACACACAGTCCCATCATGGATGTACCCAAAAGTCCAGTGATTACACTGTGCTGAATTATATAGTTACTTCATTATTATCTGCAGTAGAGGATTTGCTTCCTTTATAGAATAACCTCCCGGGATGGTAAATGCCAGTTTCTGACCTTATCAAGAGTTCTCAAAGCGAATTGTACATCTGTTCCAGATCCAGCCCAAATGGGCAGAGACATTGTGCTGTACAATGTTGGTAATGATTAGTATGGAAAAGGCATTCATGGGTTAGATGATGACCTTTAGTAGTGACAAAAGTGAAGCGTTCAAGGCACATCTTAGCAATACAACCCAGTCACATCACTTGGCAGAGTTGTTCCTGAATGTAGAGGAATAGCTTAATTTGGAGGACCAGATGTTTTGGAGGCTCTCATGGGGATGTGGCTTTCCTCTCTGCATGATGAGCAGTAGTTTCTGGGAATCAGCTCAGGTCCAGTGAAACAAACCAAAGTCTTTCTGTTGGCATGGGGAGAAGAGGGACCAAGGCTTGAGAGCCCTGCATTTCAGCAGGACAAACTGAGTGTCACCCCGATAGTGCTGAGCCCAGGCGTCCAGGAGGACCACAGCACCAGGCACCAGTGACAGGCCGATAGCATCCACCCACTTCTCAGTTCGCTTCCAGGTTGCTTCCAGGGTTGCAGTCACCCGCACTTGCTTGAATCTCAGGTCTTCCTTCATCAAAATATAAACTTTCCTCTGGAGCAACTATGCTTTTCACTGGGCCAGACACACAGTTTGGGCAATAATTCTAAAATGAAATGTTTTACAATGACAAATTTGACTTTTTTGTCTTGATAAGAGAAAAATTTTCTTATTTTGCTTTGGCATTATATTGAAATACTGTTCAGCGTGATGTGTATACAGTTAACAGATTTTAAATGCACTAATCCCTCTGACATGGTCAAAAAATATTTCATTCCTCCAAATGAAGCAAGCTTTGGGAATTATTTTCCATGAAATATTTCAAATTTTTATGTGGGGCTCCACAACCGAAACAAATTTTAAAATCTTTTAACCAAATCAAAATTGAAAATGTTGACATTTCCCAGAAAGATGGAAATTTTGTTTTCAGTAAACTTTAATTATATTTACCAGGAGTTTTCCACGCTTCCGTGCAGAACCCAGACTCAGTCACTTACTACAGTGAGAGATGTGAAAAGGTTTTCCATATCAAAAGCCTGCCTCAGATTGAAATCCTTTCTAAAGTTTGAAAAACAACAACAAAACTGTCATTGCTTTTTAAGATTGAGAGAAGAAAAACTTACAAATTATTCTTTCCACTTTACAAAAAAAATATATGTAGACGTTTTGCTGAGAAGATCTCACATTTTCATGCCTCAATTGAGGATTTTAAAACTGTCAAAAGAGATTAATCTGCGGGGAAGTCCTGTAGGTTTGTGAAAATGCTCCAACCAATGAAGGTGAAAGACTCTGGGCAGGGAAAAATTAAAGTTTGGATGTGTTCAGTGGACACTTGTTAAACTTTGGCAGCTGGATTTGCCAAAGCTCCTGCCTGCCTTACTGAGCAGTGAGCAGATGCCAACCCAAATCAAAACCTCTCTCACAAACCAGCAATAAAATTTTGGACACCTGTCAGAATATGGCCAATGTTTGCTGTTTTCAGTGGAAATGCTAACAGGTCATCCATATCCCAACTTATCTTCGTCACCCCATGATCACAGTATCCCTCCATGCTGCATCACACCCCCGCCATCCCTCTGCAGCCAGGAATAGCAACACCATGAGAAAAATGAATCGCACGAGAGCTATCCCATAGTGTTCCTGGTCATGTGGGAAATAGAAACAAAATTCAGCCTCTGGTCCCCCTCTCCCCCACACATGTGCAAATCTTCAGAAAGGATTAGCCACAAGTTAGGTGATGAACTGAACTATCTCTTTTTCTCCCCTGTACTGTCACTCATTAAACCAAAATTCTTGTGTTTAATTCTGTGCTGTACAGTTCTGCAGAAGTTCCTTACGGGGAGTTGCACTCATAATCTTAAAGTTTAATGTCAGAAGTGGTGATTCAACAGCATCCTGAAACTTTTGTGTAACTCTGCATGCAGGGTTTAATGGAGCTGTTCCACAGAAGAAGCCAATTGAACTACGCAGCTGCAGGGAACGTCCAGTACGTTAGAGAGGCACTGGAGAGAATTATCCCAAAAAACAGGGAAACAGGGCATATGACCCATATAACTGTACAGCCAGCTAGGTGTGTTTGGCTATCTGCTCCACAGAAAGGGTGTTAATATCAATTTGTTGCATCCTTAAAAGGAATAGAAGGAAGACATCCTGGTTTGAAAGCACTTGTGTGCCCTGAACATTGACTATACCATACAAAGATGCTAAACTATCCTTCCTCAAGGGAGGATTGTTGTTAAAATTGTAAACTGGGAGCTTATGACTTGTATGACCACAGGGTGTTACGGCTTAGCACCATATAAAGTCATGTAGGGTTGAATTGTGTTCATGCGTAACCCCAACCTGTTTAGAATATAATTACAAAGCTTAAGGAGTTGAATGAGTTGCGTAAGTTAGCATGAAGATAGCATCTAAACCACTTTTCCTACAGTGCTACCTACCCATCTATAAATATTTATAGATATATATAATGCAACTGACAATAAAAAAATGCATCTAATGCTCTTTCTTTGTGTGAGTGTGTATAAACTTGCACAAAGAAAGAGTGAATATATGTATATATGTGGTATTTTATCATTTTGTTTTAAAACAACTTTTTGTTAATGTGTTTGAACAGTCCCTGGGAGTCTTTAGATTTGAGACAAGTGGATTGTGTGACAATAACAAACATTAAACTACTGTTATTTAACAAAGTTGGTTAGAAGTAATTCCAAAGCCATCATATTTCTAATTAAGTTTGAAAGTGATGCATAACAAAAGGACTCGGAGAAACTTTAATTTCATATTCCAAACTAGTTAGTCCTATTTGTTTGCTTTGAATCACTCATTTCAATAAGGTGAAAACTTGTGTTAATCCTCCATTCATCAGTTGCCTGGGTGCGTGTGAAATGAGTCATGTGGACAAAATAAACCACTGCTAGCCGCAATATTCTATTGTCCTTTAAGCTTCTTCAAGGGGCCTCTTCACAGGTACCAAAAAGCCACTTTAGACACTTCACATATTTTTGAAGATCCTCCCTTTTTTCACATTGCACATTACTCACTCATTGAAGAATAGCAGAAAACAGTCATAAAATGAAGGAAAAGCTGAAGTAGGCCAAACTCATTTTCTACACAGAGAGAGATAATTGGCACTGCAGTAATTTTGGAGAACTGAATTAAATGAATAAATTGTGACATGGGAAAAACTGAAAAGGACAACAGTTTCCTGGCTTGCACATAATAGTTACTTTGGACAGCATTTTTCTTGGAGACCAATTGATAAAACAGGACAAAAATGTTTTTCCCATTAATTGCTTTCAAACATTGTCCTGCTAAATGCCCAATTAAAAGGTAGAAGTGTGAGCTTCTTTCTTGCTTATAATGACCACATATTGGGGGGAAAAAATCAGTAGCAACGTCCTAGCGTTCTCTTTTGTGGATGTGGAATAAAAAGATCAATGGAAAAAGGTTCTTAGCTTACCTTAAACTAAAACAGCAGCCTCAAAGCCTGCAGACCAGCATGGGGGTGAGGGTGGGGGATAGTGGGACCCATATGGTATCGCTGCACTATGCTGAAACTATCATTTACACCAAAAAACTTAATTTCATAAGTTGGTAAAATACATAAACATAAGTTCATAAATTGCCAGCTGATACTTTGAATGGATTATAAATGGGGTTATTTCATGTCCAAGAACAAAACCATTATGTGTAAAAACCTGATACCAAAGTTTTCCCTCATTTGATTCTTAAAAAAGACTTGCTGTAAAGACATGGTTCTCTGATAATTAAAAAAAATTCTAATGGGTCAAACAAACAAAAGGCACTGGAGTCAAAGTTATCTCTGAGATAACTCCACTGAATTAAAACAGGGTCAATTCATCACCTTCTTATTAATTATATTACTTGAGCTCTTAAAGAGCTGTCACTGCCAGTCAATGCTATAAATGTTCATTACTTTTTGCAATGTCATTTTTAACAGCAGATTCACTGGCACGAGGAAAGCCTTTTCTAGATGGGACTAACCTAAATCTAGCAAAATCATTTTAAAAGGAACGTCTCGATAACAAAGTAGGTTTTATCTGTCCATACATCTTACTTGTACATCAGTAATGTCTATATGTTTCACAGGGCTTTAAAATTTCTTGCAGACCATCATGCACACTCATCACTAGCCTTAAATTGAAAAAACTGTAAGGATGAAATGGTTGTACAGATTAGTTACAAAACACCTAACATGGCCTGGCACCGACTAGTAATACACAGGGAATCAGTAACATGTGTAGTTCTGTTTGGCTGAATTTAGTGACAAACCCTGCCTCATATGAAAATAATCTCCAATTTTCAGGTTGCTGGGAACTCTCTAGAAGAGAAGATACAACAAGTGGTGCTCTAAAGTGAAGCATCGCTGCTCCCAGCTGTGTACAGGCTCTACCCAGAGCTGTGTCTGGACTACACCACAGACAAACCATTGATGGTGTGCATCTAAATCCACTTACACTCTTGCAGGAAAGGTTAGAAGATAAGTGGAAGGCCAGTTCCCTCCTGACAAGGGGAGGTAAGGGGTGAGAAGTCAAATGAAAAGAGCTCCACATTTTATAAAACTGATTAACAATTTAAAATCTCAAAGTCCAGCTGACGGGCAGGACGGTGGGAGATACACGTTCTCCTGGATATTGCATGAGGCTGCTGTACTCTCACCGGAGATCTCCTGTGCATGTGCTGTGCCTGGATGGACTAGCCATGCAGCCCCAGTGCCAGCATGTCAAAGATGCATCCGTGACCCTTTTATAGCCATTTCTAGGCCAAAAGAGATAAAGTTTCTGAAGATATCCAGATCATAGTGATCTTTATGTGGTTTTTTTTTTTTTTTCCTCAGCAGTCTACGTGAAATTTTCTGCCTTTGTCACAGAAAAGAGAGTGGTCCCTCTGGGGCAGTAGATTTCTCTTCATCCTTGTTGCCCGAGGCACTGATTAAGTGAAGTGCTTAAGCACCTGAGTGACTATAAGCACATGAGCCGTTGCACTGAGTCAGTTAGTCAAGTGCAGAAAAAGACCTTGCTAAGGGAAAGTTGCTGTGCAGAGCTATCTATTAACAGGAACACAAGGCAAAAAATACGGCAGGGGTCTTCTTCTACACTTTTTTGCAGTATTTACTGGGATTTAAACAGGTCTGTGAAGCAGATCCTGATCATCATAAACTATTAGTTGAGCTTTACAGAATAATTCTCTTTTGTTTTAAGACATCATGATTTATATTCATCCATGTAAAGGTTTTGCCCCTATAAACTTCTCTGTTTTAATTTCAAAAGTCAGACATCATTCTCATGCACAAGGGCGAACACAAATATGATTGTTCAATGCTGTAAAAAGTAGGCCAAAAGAAAGCTGAGTGAAGAGTTCTTAAAATTTCCGTACAGTTTATGTGTTACCTTTCTGTACAGCACATCTTGTTTGGAACAGAGAGTGAGAAAAGTATCACAACAAAATGCCACAGCAGTTCCATCCTGCAGCAACAATCCTCACCTGCAAATGAAATGGTTATTTCATTAAAGCAACTCATTTTCTTTAGAAAGATCCCATTAAAGCATGTGTTACCTGAATCTTCAAGAGCTACTTAGGGCGCTGTCTGTGCTGGAGGTAAAACTCGGCTTTGCCTTCCCTCCTTACTCCTCTGAATTAATGGCAAACCTCTCTTTGTTGCCGCAAGGGAAGGATTTCGCACGGAAGTTGTTATCCTAAATGATTTGAGCAGGAGCCGTGACGGTGTGCCAGTGCCGTGCCTCTGTGTAGAGTCTTGCCCCACACCCGTCTACATGCAGAGCAGGTTTGGGCAGTGTTAAGGACTGTGACCACCTCAGAGCAAAGACCATCTCTTTGCATGATTTTGGAAAGCGTTTGCCAAACCAGAGGGATTGGTCTAGGCCAAATCTGTGGTTAGTAATGAAAGAAATGGAAGAAGGTGGGCAGTTTCCACTGGGGTCCCACTATTTTGCCATAATCTCCAAAACCCTGTTGCTCCATGCATTGCTCATCACAAACCTGTTACACCTCTGGGTCTGAGTCTCTGCAGCTGCACTCTAGTCCAATGGGATACTACTGCTTCAGGAGTGAATACGCAATAGCAACTCTGGGATTACCTGGTTTCCCAAGGTGTCCTGATCCCAGAGGGAAGCTGCTCTGCTCCAGCCTGACTGAAACGGATGGCGGACAGCCTTATGGTGATAAGACACCAAGGACTTCACTGAAGAAACCCTTAAAATAAACTTATATGCCTTATAAAAGCATTTACATCCACTGTGTTGCATATGCTGGTTTGCCTTCCCTTGTGCCTCCTACCCCACAGTGACTGGACAGCTCGGAATATCTTTGGGTGACTTCCTGAATAGACAAGGAAAATCCAACAGCTGTCTCCTAGAGCTGCTGCCAGGGTGGCCTGAGGGATACTCACATTGTGAATCCCTCTGAAGGGACACCAAAAGAGGACAAGGAGAGCCCTGAGCATGACATTTCAAGCAGCAGGTCTCTGGGAGAGGTGGCTGGAAGGGACTTTAAGAAAGGTGCTGGAGAAAGGAGACCTTCTGCCTGGCACGTCTCACAGCAGCTCTGTATAGCTCCCTTTCCCCAAAGGTCTTTTTTGTCTCCATCATAGCTTGATATTGCTGCTTGTATCAGGTTTGATGATTATTTATCACCTCATTTAAGAATTAGCTGGTGCGTGACCTTTTGATCAACAGGTAAGAACTCATACATTTTGTCAGCCTCTATAATTTTGTCACCCTCTATTCATCTAAACATTACAAGATTGTGGTACTTTGTTACAAGATTGTGTGTTATGTTACACCACACAGAAAGCTAAAAATTCTTCTGTACTCTAATTTGAGCTTCCCCTGCTTCTGTGTCCAGGACTGCACTCGTACTCTCCTTCCAGCATCTGTGCGTCCAGCATTTTCTGTTGATTGTCAACTATTCACTGCCTGGTACTGCTCATATTCTTCTATCACCTTGAAAAAATGACTTTTTTTTCCCCCCCTAGAGTTTCACTCTTCCAAGAAAGGTCCTAAGCCCAAATATACAGTCAAGCCATCATTTTCTTCATGTCAAGCCTGACATAGTGCTATAGACATCAGTGGAGCTACTCTGAGAGGTACACGCTAGAGATTTGGTTCTAATATTCTTACTGGGAATATTGATATTTCTGCCAAAAAATCCAGGTCATTTTTACTGCTTGTGTGTTGCATGGGAAGATCTGCATTAAAAAGTAATGTGCATTTTCTATTTTTGAAGCACTGTAATGATACTAATTTTAAATTTTTTAATATACAGATTCCAACAATTGCACTTTGCATGCTTTGCCCTCAACCATATATGAACACCTTTTGAAGGCTGTAGGTGAGCAGATATCTCTTTTAAATAAAAATCTATTAAGCATAAAATGGGTAAAAGTCCAGTTACAACTTATCATTAAGGTCTTCTGTGTCATCAGATCCATTAAATATTAATGATTCCTCCAGATAGAACTGAAGAAGGCTGAATTTACATGTACACTGTATTTCAATAATAATCATAGTAGATACTAAAATTATTGCAAGTCCTTAACAGTATCCTGCTGGATATTATAGCTTCTATGGGAATATAAAACTGATAATTTGTGTCCCCCAAGTAATTTATACAATACAATTTTTTTATGTCCCTGCTACTTTAAATGGAATTAGTGAAGGCAGTATGTTATTCTCAGTCACTATCCATCAGAAGTTACGTTAAAATTGATTAAAGCATTACTTATCTTAAGTACTGTTGACCTATTTTCTTTCAAACCTGTCACACATACATATAAGATTAAATATATAGTAGGAACCATGCAAGGATACGGGATGAAATTTGGATGTCAGAACAAAACGTAGCAGCTGGTTATTTCCAAAGAGTAACTTTCTGAATGTTCAGGAGCTATTCATAGGATGCAATTTTAACACGAGCCTGGACAGCGGAGGTTTTCTTAGGGATTCATATTTCTATTTCCATCCTCCATACTATTTTTGTCCTCATTCTCGTGTCTTCTATGGTCTTCTGTTTCCTGCCATCTCTCTTTTTGACTACAAGCCATAACTCTACCTTTGCTTTTTTAATGATGCATGAAGAAACCCTGTTTCTCACATCTCTTTCAAAAAGGGCCATGCTCTGCAGCAGGGTTCATAATGACTGTAGGTTACCAAAATGAAGGAACAACACAACCGAACCTGACCATAAATGTTTTTTCATCTGTCCATTGATCCATCCATTGCCTGTTCACACCCGCTCTCAGACACCAGGTAATTCCTGCATGGACCGAAAGCATAACCTGTCATTCTCTTATTTCAAGGCAGGGTCCTGAAAGTGCTCCAGAAGCACAGACATTTATGAAAATCTTGCTGTGGTCAACTAACATTTTGGAAGGGGGCACTCACAAAATTTAAAAAATATATACTTTTTTGGAAATAAAAAGAAATGGAGAGGAAGATGGGGAACAGGCTGCCCAGAAAGGCTTTCGGATCTCCATCTTTGAACATTAAACTTGTTCAGAGATGCTCCTGAGCAACGTGCTCTGATTATAACCTTCCTGTGAGAGGCACATTAGACAAGATGACCTCCAGGGTCCTCTTCAGCCTAGATTATTCCATCCTATTTCTGCTGGAATTCCTGTGGCATTGTGTAGGGCCTTGTAATAAAACCTGGAGAATGATATTTAGTTTGTATCCATTGCTCTCCTCCAATATTCAGCACAACCTTGTCCTTACCATATACACTACCTTTTCTGGTTTTTATGCACACTTATGTTTAGAAACTAATTTTTTGGGTGCCCAAGTTCAGGCCAGTTCTCAGGGTCTGTTAAACTCCTGCTGACTTTGTGGACTGCAGATGAAGATGTGTATTTCCACATTTCTGAAAAGTCAAGACTCTTCAGTGAGGCATCTCTTGTAACAAGCATCAAAAATCAGTAGTTACAATAGAAAATTGTGGTTATATCTTTGTCTCACAAATAGGAGGTCTGAGGACATGCTCCCACATATTTGTAAAATACTAGGGATCCTTGGAGAAAGGCATGAGTGAATTTCAGTGGTGCCATTTTTCTTTTATTTCCCATTCGCCTACATGTGCTAAAAGACAATATCTTCTCGGCTTCTCTGTCTCACATCAGCATAAGGTAGTTCACTAGATTTCATAAATCATGACTTTTTAGACATAATCTATCAAAACACAAAATAAAATTACCTGGACAATGAACACCTTTTGGTGAGACTGAAAATGTTGTTCACAGGGCAATTCAGTCCTGCATGTGAAAATAGAGATCCCAGACTTGTCCCACCACATCCAGAGACTGCCACATGCTCTCTTACATGTTCAACCTATTGCACAGCTCAGAAATAAAACCTGGCTTACTTGCCAGCAGAAAGTGAGTTAGCAAAACCCCCTTAAAATAAACCATTAACTTCCGGATGGTCTTTTTGACAGTAACTGCTAGCAACAGGAAGATGATTGTCTGCCTCTTCTGTCAGTAGGTAAGAGGGGTTTTAAAGCAAAATACTCATAAGTTTATGCCTTGCCAATGCATCAATGAAAGAAGTGGAACAGAACAACATCTGATCCTGCTGAGTGTGAAAACAGGTTTAGACTTAATATTCCATAGGTGGAATCATGGTGAATGCTACAGCTAGCAATCCTGAAAAATATCCTACGGTATTGTACCAGGCACCTTAAAATGAAATTACTTTTAATTATTAATTTGCCTTAGTTCTATTTATAGAAATTAATCAAGATCAAACCCCCAAATTCAATCAAAACATTTAAACTGAATTTTTGAAATCAGTTGAAACTTTTCTTTCTGCTTCAGAACTGATCAGTGTTTTTCCCTGACCATCTCAAATTTTCCAACACACAGACTAGTCTACGTACAGTCAAGCTCTCATAAAAGTTCAGTGAGTCCTTCCTAGTGGCTATACTGAACCAACGTAACACCATCAAAGGGCAACAGTCATAAAGCTGTATGCTAACGATTCTTATACATTTTTGGTGAAACACTTTGGAAAGGTATATTGATCTGTATCTTGGAAGGGAGTTTGTGTAACAGACATTTTGGTGAAACATGGTGCATCGTTCTCTCAATATCTCAACTGCATAAAGACAAATCTTAAAAATATGGATGTAGATATTGTCAGTGTCTTCTAAATTGGGCTCAAAATTTCTAATACTGCCCACAAAATTCTTCCATATATATGTACTTCAACTTCTGTATTTAGAACCATAGAATCATGGAATATCCTGAGTTGGAAGGGACCCACAAGGATCATCGAGTCCAACTCCTGACCCTGTATAGGACAACCCCAAAAATTCTCACCGTGTGTCTGAGGGCATTGTCCAAATGCTTCTTGAATATTGTCAGGCTTGGCGCCGTGACTACCTCCCTGGGGAGCCTGTTCCAGTGCTCCACCACCCTCTGGGTGAAGAACCTTGTCCTAATATCCAACCTAAACCTCCCCTGGCATATCTTCCTGCCATTCCCTCGAGTCCTATCACTGGTCGCCAGGGAGAAGAGATCAGCGCCTGCCCCTCCTCCTCCCCTTGTGAGGAAGCTGTAGACCGCAATGAGGTCTCCCTGCATTCTCTTCTTCTCCAGGCTGAATAGACAAAGTGACTTTAGCTGCACCTCATATGACTTCCCCTCTAAACCCTTCACCATCTTCGTGGCTCTCCTCTGGACACTCTAGTAGCTTCACATCCTTTTTATACTGTGATGCCCAAAACTTACCATAGCCCAGTTTTGATGGCCTGCAGATCACACGATATATGTTTTACCTAAACAGCACATGAAAAAGAATCCAAATGATTAGAAAGAATTATTTCCCAGTGAGACAGTAGTGTAAAATCAAATACAATTTCTCTTGTACTGCAAGGGCATGCATATATTTCTCTTTCTCTCTTACTTTCTCCAACTGTCAATTCAATGAGACTTCATTGGTTTGACAGGCTACCCCAGCATTTGCCAAACATGCAAGAAAGTTTGCCTGGGTACCTGGCAGACATGATCATGTGTAGGTTTTTTAGACCAGGTTGGACAAACATCTGTCAGGAATGACGCAGGTAGACGTGATCCTGCCTTAGGGCAGGGAGCTGGACTAAATTACCTCCTGTGGTCCCTTTCAGCCTTTTATTTAATGATTTCACTGCCTTGGGGTAAGGTGACACATTGGGTCTGATCTTTTTGCCTGGAATGTCCAAAAAATTTTACATTGGTTACATGAGGCTACATAACATCATACCTTTCTGGCCACCACTTCTTTATTCCTCTGTCTTTCTTTTATCTAGGGGCTATACACAAGCTCACACGCTTCTTCAGACTTTTTATTAAACTATTATTAAGCCATTCAAACTGAAAGCCTAATGAGACAACATGAATATTAGGGGCTGAAAATAACCTTTGGCATTCCACCCATTTTGCAGTCTGTACTTTCCCTACTGGAGTTTGCTGTCAGGAAGATTATTTGCATTTAGGATTTTGACACATTTTGCAATCTGCAGTGTCGTGTAGGTGTTGCAGCGTTTGTGAAGTTTCCTGGCTGGTTCTTACAGTTTGTTTTGCAGAGCCAGAGGTCTGTATTCTGAAATACTGGGAGACAGAAGACTGCAATTGGGTGAAGGTAACATATTTGTCAAGGGGACTCTACAAATGCTGCTTCTGCCCTCTTTTGGAAGAATTCATGCACCTCTAATGTCTGAAGTGTTTTAGGTGCTCAGCGCTGGGAGAGCAGAACCCCAGGTCTGACACTGCAGAAACACCTCTCTCCCATCTCTTTATGGTTCCCAGCACTGTTATCACTGACTTCAGGGACTGCAGTAGGTTTCACTTACACTGGTTTTCTGATTGAGTTCAGCTACCGCTAACACAGAATTGCCACGAAATGTCACGACTTCACACAGGGCCACGCTGCAAGCAGGTAAAAGAAAAAATAATAAAATAAAATAAAATAAAATAAAATAATAGAAGAGATAAAATATATCCTGTTTGTTTCAGTTTGTGAAGTACCTGTTCATGGTCCTATCAGCAAGAAGCAACCTGCATCACAGCATTTTCTGACGAGTGTTTTCTCTCTAACTGGTCTGCAGTCTGTTCGCCTTCAAGCACATGGTTATGAATATTCAGTTCTCACATATAGTGCCTGGTATCTGGGCTCTCATTCTGGTACTGGATTATTCTGTAATCTCCCTTTTCCTTTAAAATAACTACTGTACTAGGAGAAAAAAGAAATTAAAGAAATTTACCATTCAAACTCATACAAACATTGCACTACAATCAACTGTTTCAGATTAAAGTCATAAAAGCCCACCTTTACATCCTGTCCTGAAGGGAAATATACATTTCCTGTCTAAGAAACAAATAAATGTAGATTCATTTGCACAAGAAAGTGGTTTTATTCTGTTCTTCAAGTCTTGATCGAACTCCTGATTAAGTATGTAATTGTCATTGAGTTCAACTATCCTTTGCTTCACAGTATAGCCATTTTTTTAATGTGTGTATTTATTCCTGTACTTGAGTCTTGAAATATGTCCCATTCATGTCTGGTAAATGCTAAAACAGAAATGAAGCAGGACAAGAGGACAGACTCTAAATGTAACATAGCTGCCAATAGCAACAGTCCAATTACTGTCTGTGTGGACCAGTTATTGTATGTTTATCCCTCTCCGTTTCCCTTTATTTTGTTTCTCGATCACTGGAGAACTCAAATCTATTTCTGGTTTGATATTTGTAAGTGTTTGCAAAGTACTTTTTGAGAACAATTTAAAGCCTACAAGTTCTGTCTCACTTGCTCCCTGGAAGCATTCACCAGACGCTCTCCAGGCTGAATTGGATGGCTAATCTAAGACATGTGAAATTATTTCTGCTCCCTGGCAAGACAATTTCTATTATTTAAAAAGAGGTAATAAAAAATTATTATCAAGTGACACGCTTTGCCTACCACTTGTAAATATTCATTCCTGGCTCATATCCATGAACTCTACAGAATACACAGTGATTTCATGATCATGTGAGCAACCATCTGAAGATTCTCTAATACCCTGGATCGCAAGGAGCAGAGGAGTGAAGTGATTATATTTATGTGCTTTTTTTTTTTCCATTCGTCAACAAGCTCTGCTTTTTAAAGTGTGATAAAAAGATACACAGATGCTCTGTATGCTTATTTTTTGTATTCCCTCACATTCTAAAGAGCTCACTGGAAAGGCACCTGCATAAAACAATATCACAAAGAATGGTCAATAACGACTGAAAATAGTGTTAGTACAGGTGTTGTATGAATATCTTTGATCTTGAAAGCTCTGCTTCTTTTAAAAGCTTTAGGAAGAATGAATGTGTTTAAGTCAAAGAAAGAGCCTACGAGTATTGTTTTCTAAAGTAGACAGGAAGAAAAATCACTGACTTTACTCAAATACCTGCTACACTACAGCAAGAATAAAGGCTGAAAAGAAGCTAAGGCTTTTTATATACATAAAGAAATATGAGTGGATTAATTCAGCTAGCACTGCCTCACCAATAGCAAAAAGTGTCATACATTATTCATAACCCTCTGATGAGCTACTTCTAGGCAGCCTCAGAAATGTAATTTCTATCATAAACCTGATATAGATACCCTTCTCTAGGTTCGTATTTGTTAATTTTCTAGTAGTTTGGATAGTGGGATAGCAAATATGGTTGCGCCCTGAAATGCTGACTCTGTTCCTGAGGTTGTAGTGAGATCTGCAGAGGATCTGTACATTTGCAAAGATCTCTGGGCTCACATGGAGTCCTCACGGAGGCTGGGTCATAGCCAGGAGCTACATGTGTTCATTTCCTGGATGACAATACAGGTGTGAAAATACCTGCCTGCCTTGTAACAAAAGTCACACGACGACTTAAGAGCACGTAGCCTCAAACGTTAGAAGGCTACTGGATGATCCAAGCTGTAGGTATCTCTCCAGGAGGAGTTCTATTTCCTAAAAGTTGAGCCCTTGGTAGGTGCCTGAAGTCAGGCATCCAAACACTCAGGGAAAGCCAGCTGCCTGTTTCCCCATTTTGAAATAATAACGTGGTGTTTAGTGCATTATTTTTGCTGGTAACTCAGCCGTAAGAGCATGGTGCAACCACTCATGGCACAAGTACTGCAGCGCAGCACAGGGGGGTTATTCACTTGTATCCTGTTCATTTTCAAACCCACACTACCGCCTTTCTTCAATTAGTTCACCCTTACGAGCAGAGTAAAATATCAGAAGTTAAAAGAGACAAATAGTGTAGCCAGTTCAGGGTTAGACCCTAGGGGCTCGGCAATAACCTGTAGCTCCACAACATGTCATATCTGAAGGTTCATTTGAAGACGGAAGTTACTATCTCCCTTGAAGAATGAACTCAGCTTAATTCTTACATCTCTTGACAGCAGCCTTGGCCAGAGAATAAAGGCAGAGGCCTTCTCCTGAGCTATTTGATCCTTGATTTTAGTAACTGAGATCAGGGACCAAACCCATACCTCAGACCACTGTGCTGAGAAGGTTTTTTGTTCACTTTGGTCAGACAAGAGCACAATCTAATTCCCAAAATGCAGAGGAGTGAAAAACACAAGGTAGATATAAAGGACCTCATATATAAAACTGCTGTTAAAAATTTGGATATTGGTACTTCTTGAGAAGGCATAATAAAAAATAAACAAGTAAGTGATGTTGGTTGAAGTCCAGCCCAAGTCAAGAATGATGATCAGAGTTTCAGGAGAGTGGCAACGTTATCAACCAGGAATAATGTTTATTAGAAAAAAATAAACAGACTGGTTTGGTTCACTGCCATAACGGAGCAGTGAAGTGTGCAGAATGTCCCTGTCTGCCAGCAAACTACAGAGTGATGTTAGTGGGAAATGCAACCAACCCGGTATCCAGCTTTTCAGCTGAATTTAGCCACTACTGAAACAATTTGACTCTAGAAGGAAAGAGAGGAGGTGGGTGTTGAAACACATCAGCAGTGAGTCAGCAGCTTGTGGAGGTGGTTACTAAAGACCCCCTTTTAACAAGCCAACTATATGGTGACAATTTCATTTAAATGAATTTATTGTTATGGTTTTGTTAGTATTTCTGCTAAAAGGTGAAGTTACAGCTTCAATAAAGCTTAGAACAAAGTTCTACATTTTTGACAGACAATAACACAAAACCAGAAAAGGAAGGACTTTGTATCTCACATTTGTTTCAGAAGGAAAGGCAGGTTGGAAAACAAGAAATCAATTAGTTAAGATTTAACGTTAACTAGAACTTTCATCTAATTGTTTTTGTTGCCTTCAGAGCTGACATTTAAAACCTTGCAGTCCTCTCTATAGTTCAAGGAACTCTGCTGTAAGTTTCCCTTAGAAGAGACACCGCTTTTTAGGATCCCAATAGTAACCCTGCTCCATTGTCACACTAATCCCCAACAATGAGATCCTCAGCCTCAATAGCAGGAGAAAGGTTTTACAATACCAAATTTTCACAAAACCGAAGTGGCTAAAAGCTACTGCAGCTCCACATTCCCTGAGGTGTCTTGTGAAAACATTCAGAAGCTTAGCACCGTACTTAGCTGGGGTTTTTTTAAGTTTTGTCTACTCAGCCCATGTCTGCATTAAAAAAAACAGCCAGCATCTCGGGATTACAAGAGCAACAATTAAAGTAAAGCCTAAAAGCTGACCTCTCTTCAAAACCTTGAGCTATTGCTGTGCAGGAAACTATTTTATACTTAGGTGCCAATCTTTGCATAAGCCTTAAGCTTCCCATAAGCAAACAAAGACTAAAGAAACATTCGTCTCCACCAAACACCAGTGGCAAACATAAACATAGGGGGTTTTTGTGTATCTGGTGAAAAGATGGTTTGGGAACGGAACCATAATTCACTCTAATTGCCAGATCTGACTTCTGCTCTTTCAGAAGAGAAAGATAAATTTGAAGCCTCACGATCTCTTTGGTCAACTCACCTACACCAGACATCAGACACTCTCATTTTCACATAGTCTCGTGACAAGTTTAACTTAAAAGTGCCCTTTAATGTCCTGGAAGAGAAAAGCAAAGTGAAGAAATATCTCTGACACCTTAATGCTAGGCCTCTTAAAGCAAATGGTATAACAACTAAAGTTGAAAATAAATCCTGGCCATCAGCATTTCAAATCATGTCTTCATACAATATAAACCAATTTTTATTTAGAAGTCCACTATAAAGCAATAGTCAAGTGCTTTAGTAAAATTGCCTTTTAGTAACAATATGGAAAGTTCATAGAAAAATATTTTCCCTGAGATATAATGATCAGGGATAGAGTCCGCTGAGTTGCAGATGTCAGTGCTGGAGAGCTACAAATTGGTCGGGTGACTGGGGTACCTCTGTCCTTCACAGGGTGATAATACTGGGAAGGGAGGAGTAAACTGGAACATGCTTTTTAGGTTAATACAATAGCGATCACCCACGCAATTTAAAGCGATCTGCAACTAATGGTAAAGTCAGGTTGAATTTGACAATTAAACCTGGATTCCTCACTCTTCTGCCAACAAGAAAGTCAGAACATTGCATTTCAACATTTTTAAATAAGCCATTTTGCTTATTCATTTGCAACATTTTCTGGATTTGACAACTGAAGAATTAGTCGTTCACAGAGATTGAGTTGGGCAGTGTTAACCCGGAGAAGGAAGCTCCCTTCATGGGGCACATTCTGTCCAGGGGGTGGATCCACAGCCATTCTCATATCCCGCAGAAGAAGCCCTATGGAACCAACTCCCCAAAACCATCGATTGCTGCATGTTGAGAGGTTGTGTAATGCCATACACTGACATAAGCTATAAAATTAAGGAGCTATGAAAACCACAGAAAAGAATCAAGGTAAAATCCAGTGCTTCCCAGTCTGGTTCTAACTTAACCTGACTGGAGAAGGAAGAGGCAGAGATAGAGAAAACAAGTGGCCCAGCAATGATATTTATCCTTCAGCTACTTCACAGAAAAAAGAGATTAAGAAGAATGAATTGGACATAGACATGATTTCATTTTTGTACTGTGAGTAGCCCAGGATTATAAGCAAGGTGCATTAACAGACAATAAACTATCCCTGATGGACTGTTTGCTTTCCCAAGTCAAGGAGGAACAATAATTAGCATTTAGATAGCACTTTAAGTTAGCAAAGCATTTATAGGAATAGTACACCAATATTAGGTGAAAGAGGCAAAATGTTTTGAAGGATCACTTCGTTCTGGAAAGAACTGTTCAAAATTAAAGACTTTTCTATGGCAAAATTAGCATATAGGATATCTGGCAAAATATCTCTTTTTGTTTCAGTTTTCAGTATTTTTGTTGCAGGTGGTTTTTAGTCATATCAATCAAGCTGTCAGCAAACGAAGAAAAGATATAAGTAACAATTTACAGGTATGAAGCCACACTGGCCAGAGTACGAAAACAGTCCTCTAACATGCACTGTATGTCGTATGTATTTACTACATTTAGTCTGGACACACAGTGGTAATTCTTTTGCGTACCACTCACTTCAAATACCTGAGCTGCGGGATAAGCAAGTGGGCAAAGGCCACCCACAGGAATTTCCCCCAAGGCTGCAGGTTATTATATAAAATAGCTTTTTAGACATCTTTTATAGCCAAGGAAAAGGAAACATTCTCAAAGGGCAATTAATCCCACTTACTTGAGGTAGCCGAGGATACTGGAAGGGGATGTCACTGGGAGTACCTGTCCCTCCCCACTAGCCAGTGAGGGAGCCAGATAATCTAGCTGAGGTGCCTAATTTGTGGACAGATAAAGTAAAATCTAGGCATTTTGGTTAACATTATTGAGTTCTAGTTTTTTTCTGAGGGATACTCACAAGTTGTCTTTAGTCTGCAAGGAGGTGCTAGAAAAATTATCACAAAAATACAGTTTTTTCTTCTCTTTTTTTAACTCTTATCTCCTGTTGGGGAAAACAGCATTCTTTAATGATGACAAGCTGTCATGGTTCTCATAAAAAAATATTAAAATTTAGGATATTTCTTGTTTTCCATATTTTGTTCTGTCCAGCTCATTCATGATAAATACTTGTCTTTATCAGGCGGTCTTTGTCGCTAACTAAATCAATGCACAGCTTTCCTGATACTTCTACTTTAAACCGGCTCATACTGCTGTTACAACATGGCTTGATGTGACCATCTGCTGCATTCAAATTGATGGAGGACGAAGGAGGGGGCAGGGATACTCCCAGTGCCTGTCCTCACTCCAGAAGAATGACCAATACGAGATTTCTTGTTTCTCCCCAAGGATTTTGTCCTGCTCCCTCTGTTCTTCTTGCATAAGAAAAGGAAGTAGAGCAGAAGGTAGAGCAGAAATGGTCCCCAGCTTCCTGGGGTTTCAGAGCAAACGTAACATTTGCTATTTATTCATTAAGTTACTTATACTATTTCTACTGTAAAAGCTTCAGTATGAAAAACATGATACAACCCTTTTAAAAATTCAAAGAAAATGCTATCTTTCCCAAATGTGCTAAAGCATATTGAAGTAGTCTGGCAAATCAAGCAAACAGATAGCTAATAGGCCAACAGGATATCAACGTCTTTGTCTGACAAGTGAACAAGTGTAAAGGTAGGCAGTAAATGTGAGAAAAGCAAGAGGAAGGAGGAGAAAACACTCATATGAAAGAAACAACAAAGGATGCAAATAAGAACATCTCCTCCCTCCCACTCTCCCTTTCAGAGAAGCAGCTTCTCATTTTTTACTAGGAAGTTACAAGAATTGGAATCCATCCTTTGAAAACAAAATAGGATATTCTTGTGCCAGTCTACTGCCCTTCACCTATCTAAACTGATAAAGGCTAGAGCACCAAAAAATGTGGGTATTGACATTTTATAGACAGTTGGCTGGAGCTTTTTTATGAACACATATGTAAGTAGACTGCAATTCCAGGCATGTTAAATTTAGTCCTAGGGGTAGGGTCCCTGGACAAATTTGAAGATCACTTAAAATTGGCTAATCGCAAACCACACGTTCGGTATTTTTCACAATCCGCAAAGCAAAATGAAATAGCTAGACAGGGTGGGATCCACTTACATATTAACTCTGTGTGTTACCATCTAAGCATATGCCCATGCTCCTCATAATGATGGAGTCTCCCAAGATGGCAGTCGCAATGTGGTTGCATTGAAATTGCACAACACCTCCTCTCTGCAGCTTTGCACAGACATGGTCTATTTACCTGAGCATAATATCGGGTTTATACAACTTTGCTGTGCCTGGACAGTAAGCAAGTATCTCTAGACAAAGGTGTGAAATGTCATATCACAGCCTGTGTGATGTTAGTTTGAAGGTCTCTGCAGGGTGTCCCTTGTAAAGTGTAAGCATGACGTAAAGATTGAGTCTGGCTACCACTCTTCAGCTAGCTAGTGTGACCTGAACCTGCTTGTCGTCATATCTGCTTACATGTATGGAATCAGACACAGTTTGCTCTGAGATTTGTCAGATGAAGACATATCTTCCCATACCAAAGAAGAAAGGCAAGGCCTTCCATCTCACCTTACCAGATAAAGCCACCAGACTTCAAGTTGTGGAAACCCCACTGTGGCACTCAAGTCAAAGAACATCAAGCTGAGAAGAGATGCTCAGCTATATAACAGTACAAGGTCTGGCCCACTGGCCCCATCTAAACAAAGGACATTTTGGCAGAACATCCACAGGCAAACATGTCTGGATGTGTTAGAGAACCTAAGGTGTTCCTGAAACTGCCAGACTTCAGTCCTTAAAGATTTGATCCAATGCCTTTGATGTGCTCAGAAATCCAACAGTCAGTACACTACTATCAAAAGCCACATTTAAAGGATAACCTATAATATTTTTGGCTCAAATCCTTACATCTACTCCATTTGCACCCAAGTTTTAGAAACTTAAAATGATGTCATCGATCACTTTTTAAGCTGTTTCTCCCCTGTTGTATTCAGGACTCATTCTGGACTATGAAACCACGAATAGGATGTAATTTGGAAAATAAATGCCTATCTGCATATTTACATATATACAGCTGTTTAAAAACATCCATTGTTTTAGGACAGCCACAGTTTCTGGCTGTCTGACAAAGCATCTTCATGAATAAGGTCAGAAACCTTCCTACTCTTCCGCTTCACTCTTCTGTTGCTAAATTGCAAAATACATTGACTGAAAAAGTGAGATATATGGTACAGATTGGAGAGCTGCCTCAAGATTGGTCAGCTTGGAGTGGAGACATAAGAATTGGTATCTGTCTACAGCCATCTTTGTCAATGTACCCTTATGATGGCATTCATCTCACATAACTTGAGGTATCTAAAAATTAAGCATCTAGTTCAAGCTAGGCTGCTTCTATAGCAGTGAAGAGAGAAACACAACTATGATTAACAAACGAACTTCTTGAGGTGCCAAGTTCCAACTGTGACTCATTCTATGGACAGCATTGCAGCTCTACAGTATGTGGAAGATTTCTTGCACAATGGCTACGGTATTATTTTTTAATAAACAGTTAAAAGAGAACGAGTGTCTGTATAGAACAGGTAAGTAATTAAAATTCTTAACTGCGCAGTCAAACACATACAGCAGCACATTGCCAACTACAGACAAAAGTAGGGCTGTACAAGTCTGAACATGCACCTATTTATTAAATCTTATTTAAAACACTGAAGTAAGTGCAGTGTCTGATGAAATATCTAGGGTGTTTAAACGTGCCACAGCTGACAGAAAGCACTTTTTTTTTCCTACTGGCACCAGATTATTTTGTTTTGCTTTTTTCCCCTTTTCTTTCAAAAAAAGACAAGGTAAATGGTTTGAACAGCATCTAAGTACAAGGTAGGCTTTTCATGCCTCTGGTTTCAGCATGTGGCTCTCTAAAAGAAGTGCTGCTGGTTAATTGAATAACTTTTTGTTTTGCTGGATTTTAATCCATAGAATTTCCTTTGTATTTCTAAAGACACAAACGTTTGCATATAATATGACATTGTGCTACTTAATATCACTGCATAGCTGTGGAATTGGCCTCCAGTATAATTTAAACCTAGACAAACTATTCTTTTGAAGTGGATGTCCTGGTAGTGTTTCTGGCAAAGCGCAAAAAAAGGACATTGTATTATAAATTCTTTGAAACAGAGAGGTCTTACCATCCCCCATCCTTCCTTCAAGCAATAGTAACCGTTAATACTACTGCTAACAGTCCTGAACCTTCATATCACCTTGCCAAAGCATAATAGCCCTACCAATACCATTTTGGTAAGTCTTCCGTGACCTCCTTTGCAAAGCACATTATTCCCTCCGCATGGCACAACCTGCCGACACAGGCGCATGCTTCCAAATAGTTATCTGTTCATTACTGACCTGTTATGCACACCAAGAAGTGAGCTGACCACCGCAGAAATTGCTTTTTACTACCTTCACCTCTCACCAAGCTTCTGCCCTTTGGCTCGCCTGGGCTTTGTGAGCTCCATCCAGCACACCATCCCCTTTTTGACTTTGTGTAAAGCTCCAAGAATCCAGAGTCGTTATCATACAACAGATAATAGTCTTTCCTGCTTTGGCAGGTGTTGTTCCTTTTACACTGATCACTAGCTATTTCATGCCTCTGTGCTTACACAGAGCTTCCCATTAATAGTAATGATTGTCTTGGTGCGTACTGGTGCAAAATATGTACCCCTGACAGCGAAAAGAATTATTTGCATGCACACACACAACTTTCTATTTGCTCTTTCTTGCTAGCTTACAAATCTATTACAAATTATTCTTGATAAGGTTATTAACACATTGTATTTGAATGTCATGGTTTCAGTCACTCCATAATAATCACTCAAGTCCCTTCTTCAGTCTTCCAGTTACACTGCCCATTTTGCAGGCTATTAAGCATGGGCGTAGTGCAAATTATCCAAGAAAGCACAGAGCGTCTCTTAGGTCACTTTGAGTCCCTTCCTATTTACTGAAATGTGAGTGGTCAGCTTTCTCGCCCATGTGCATCCTGAGCAGCAGCTCCCACCAACAGGAAAGGTAAGGAGGGGAAAAAACCTCAGTGAGCTCTGCCAGGTCATGCCACAGCCACTGCTGTTGGGAGCTGGTCTTATTTTGAGGACACAAAAACAAAGATGAGGAGAGGGCAAGTCAAGGATGGGGCTCAGGAAGGAGGCAATCGTTGTCTGCTTCCAACAACATTTCCAACATCCCATAAGGTATGGTGGAAAGCAAGCCAAGGTAGAAAAAGTGGGAAAAAATAGAAATGGGAAAAGAAGGTGGTAATGCCCATCCAAACAGCACTGCAAAGCACTGATCTAGAGCTCCTTCTCCCATGACTGACTTGGCTGGATGCAGAGGTAGGCATCACACCACATAGGGAAAGCTATGGCTGAGCTGAATTCATTTCAAACCCTTTAACAGAGTGAAAGTCTGAGGGAACAATTTCCACAGCTAAGGACTCGTTTCTGCTGTGAGTGCTGTCCATGGGACTTGTGGCCTTCAACACAAAACACCTGAAAGATGCTGTGCTGAAGGCCCTAAGTGATACCATGTATGTCAGCAGCAGCACCAGCACCTTGGCAGATCAGCCGTTGAAATGACATCTAGAAAAGGTGGTCCTAGTTCACTCCTGACATGCAGAATCATCAGTGAGCATTGCTGGTCCACTAAGTCCTATCCATAAAATTTGTCTCCATCTTCCCTGTTAAGTCAATGCTTTTAAAGTCTGAATGAGCTTCTTAACAGCCTTGACCCTATACCTACTGGACTGAATGGAAGGATTTACTTTGAATGCAGCATGTCTTGGAGCAGATCTTAACAGAACACTCTAAAGACTTTCCCAACTTATAACCAACAGCCTAAAAGACTGCAAAAGATGGGCTTTTCTTCTTTTATTTGGACACTTTGTGAATGTATCATCAATCTTATAGATGCCATCCTAAGATGAGTAAGTAAATTATAACTTATGTAGCTAACTTCAGCCTGGTGCACTAAAGTTTTGCAGTTTTCTCATGACTGTTCATCCTTCAGATTAAAAAATATCTGTTTATTCTTGGATTGTACTGATGGCTCGCTGATATGAAATTTGGCTTATTTTATTCCATTGTGACTAGTCATAAAAGTCATACGATCTGTGTAGTTTCAAATTCCAGATTGGATAAGTGCAAATGCACCCACATCTTCAATTTTAAAACAGCTTTTATAGTCGGTTTTTCACAAACATTTCTTCAAGACAACTGTCCACTTTAAACTGAAGATGAACTTCCTTTCCAAACTGCGTGATTATAACTAGTTGCCGTAACAGCTGTTACCCAAAAAGTGTCAGAGATATACCATATTTTGTGTTTTAATACCCTAATGAAAATTTCAGATTTTACAAAGAAAATATTGAAGTGAGAAAACAAAAATTATATTTCACTCTTCTAGTATTTTCAAGCACAAGAGTACATTTAGATTGTCATATGAAATATGAAATAGGCTGAAGATAACCCAGTTTTAACAAACGTAATAATAGCATGTTGCTTCTTGCATTTGCTGGCTCCCCTCAGAAGTGGCAGTTTCAATCTCTCCTCTGCAAAGAGGCAGACTAGAACCTTCTTTTGTGAAAAACTGAAAGCTGAGAGTCTCACATAATAATATAATGCTGTGACTTAGAAATTTCAAAAAACAAGTCCACGTTCAAATGGTGACAATTGTGAAATAAATATCCACTCCGCAGGAAGGGAGAAATTATTATCTAATGTAGGTTGACCAGACTTGAAGAGGAATCAGATCTGCATGCCGGTTGGACCTTGAGAGAAGAGGGACTACCAAGCCACGTTTACGCCAGGGCACAAAGTGCCAAACATGAATAAAACAACGTACACAACCTGTGCCTTGATGCTGCTTGAAACTGAATTTGCCACAGGTGTTTTGGCAAGGATACCAGGCTTTGTGTTGGAGATGCTGCTTCTGTGCCACTTGTCCACAGGCTGGGGAAGGGAAAGGCTTGCCGTGGTGGGCACTTGGGGGCTGCCAAGCCCCCTGCCTTGCAGCCAGGGAGGAAATGCATGGAGACCCGGGGGCAGAGGGAGGGAGGCTCGGGCTGGTCGCAAGGAAAGAGGAGTGGAGAAGGTATTGAGAATGTGCCACTGATCCCAGATTTACAGCAATTGTCACTGTACCTCACCATATACAAAGAGAACATCCTGCTTCCCTCCCAAAGACTGATACCTTCTGCCTTCTTAGTTGCTTTGCAATGGGCAGAGCAGATACTGATGCAAACTTAGCAAGGTATTTGGAAGGAATATGGGATGTTTCATTCGTGAATGAATATAAAATTTCTTAGACAATGTCTGTAATTTTTCATATTGTGGTAGTAAGGAGAGACCATAATCGGAGAACCATGTCATGGTTGGTGACACATATATGGTTTTTTTAAATCCCAACAGTTTCTCCTCTAAAGATCTCACCATTTTAGCATGGGATGAAAACAACAGGTGGATACAACGAAGAGGGAAATAAGGGAGTCGGCATAACAGCATATTTATCATCTTCAGTAGAATAAGTAGCAGCACACCAGCTGCTGCACTATTGTCAGATGTTTTCCAGCCACCACAGAAAAAGTGAGTTTTAAGGAGGGGTTTGAAGGAGAATAGATTAGCAGCCTTATGGCATTATTATGAGGAGATATGCATATGCATAAGGAGTAGCTCTGAGAAAGTAAGAAGGCTCTTGGACTAACAAGCGATGAAGAGAGGCATCATGGGGACGCCACAATGATGTAGTGCATCTTGAACCTGCTTTCATATGTAAACATACAGCATGCTACAGTCTCACAAGATCACTGTTGCCTTTTATTCAGCATCCCAATACTGCACATAGTGGTGGCTGCTATGCCAGTGATACATTAAATACAATCAGTTAAATAAATATAATTAGAAATGTCTCAGCATTTGAATACTGAACACAGTGATAGTGTGATGAAGAAAAAGGAAGAAAGCGGTAACTATGACACTCTAGGGCCATTGGAAATAATGGCTAATTAGCTATTAACGTCACTGGAAGCTAGATTTCACTCTAAGCATTTTGGAAGGGATATAAACCTTTAAGCTTCAGGGCATAAGCAAGCCTGCAGCTGGACTTAGGAAAGGCTTTCCTTATTGATAGGTTATTGTACAGGTACCTTTCACAGGATTTCCACCTTCCTCTTGCGCAGGAATGTACAAACCACAGTGCTGACTCCCTGCAGCGAGCCTCGTGCTTCCACGTAATTTATTGACATAGCTGCCTTTCAGCATAGAAACTTAGGAAAACATTTTGGAATAAACTCCACAAGAATTGGGTGAAACTTTCTCTATTTTTAAGATAAACCTGATTTATTTTTTTCTGTCAGTCCTCTGCATCAAAAATATCAGGAAAATGAGGTGGTTTTTTGATGACAACATCTACTTTAGGACAGTGAATGTGCTTCCACATGAAACACATGGGCCATGTCAGTACATGTCCATGTACTGCACATAACCTTTTCGTTTGAATTGTACATGTGTTATGAACGTATTCGCTGGGGCTATAGTAGATGCTGAACACTAATATTTGCACAGGAGGTCTGTTCCTGCATTTATTCCTCAGTGGGCAGGCTCCTGTCCTCCTTTGAAGGCATTTATAGGAGTGTGGTTCAAACAAAATGTACTGCAGACTGAAATCACCTAGTGCAAAATAATATATGAAGGTTATTTGCTATACTGCCTGAGACTGGATCGTATCGCTGCACGAAGCTGTGGGGACTATGTTGTATTTTCATTAGGTACTTAGATTTTAAATTATTTGAAAACTGAATTTCAAGTAGAGGGAAAATTTGCTGAACGGCCTCTTCGCCTACCTTGGGAAATCTGTGAGCTTTCCAGTATTTCAGATATTTCCACAAGCAAATAGGCACTTCTAGAATATCTCTTATGATTTATCATCAGCAGTGCTCTGTATAGAAGGCCACTGGAGTGCTTTGGCATTCTGCAAACACCCTGAACAATTTAGAAATGTTATTTTGCCTCCTTATCAATAGATGGAATACATTACAAAGCCCAGCCCTGATAGAGAGCTCCTGCTCACACAAATAGTGGACCTAGCATCAAAAAGAGAAAGATTTTTAACTCTTTCCACTCCCCCGTCACATACCACACCGAGTTCTTACTTCAGGGCTGCTACAGGCAGGTGAAAAACCATAGAGAGACATCCGACGTGGTGACAAGCATCCACTGACCCCACGAAACCTGTTGTGCTGGGCAGCCCACTCTAGGGCTGTCGTGCCACCCCCAGGAGGGACATGCGGAGCAGGGAGGGAGGGCAGGGGTCTGCCCCCTTGCACCACCAGAGCATGGACATGAGACCAGAACTGCAAACCGAACAGGGATTAACCTGCACCATTTTCAGGATATTTTCTGGGCTTCTTTATCATTCCAGCTGATCTGACCCTGCTGTGTTTCCTAGCAGTTAAAACAGTTTTTCAAGCAGTTTTATTTAGTTTTGTGTGCATCTTTCAGTTTACTTTTACTTCCAAAACAGTATAGGCTGCATTTACCTCTTCGATACAACTTCCAGAGTGACTGATGTATTGAACAACAGGGAGAGCTACGAAAGGCCAGAGGATTAGGCATCTCCCTTTATGTTTAGGAATGTTATTTAATTTCCCTCCAACAGACTCAGAGGCAGAGTCCTATAGAAGGCTTGAGAAGGAAAACTGAATTTCAACGTGGATAAAACCAGTTCATCTCAGTGTCTTACACTGCTTTGGGTTTTTTTCTTTTTAAGCAATGCCATGGGCAGTATCAGTGGTGTAGCCTTATCAGTTTCTATGAGTTAAAATACAGAGTGGATTTTCAAAAGATGGGTAGGAATCCCGCTCCTGTTGCCTTTCAGTGGGCATCTTACCTCTCCAAATAGACTTATAAAATATTCCCCTACAGGTGGAAAACCTGTCAGGGGGGCATGCATGTTCTGCAGTCTCCTATGCTCAGTTTTATGCCCACTTTTTAGCTGATTCCTGTCTGGCTGGGGCCAGAGGCATCCCAGTGTGAAAGCTGCAGAGCTGTGTGGCTGTGGTTGCAGGCACAGGCTCCACTTCCAGGCAAGTGAAGGGCAAAGTGGGATAGGGAAGAAACAATTCCTTAAACCCCCTTCGTGAAATCCATACCAGCTACAGCGAGTCTCAGTTTGCACAGAAAAGTCCTTTTGTTGTTCCTCTGCCATGACCTCTGTCTGTCTGTCTGTCTGTCCACCCAGAGACTGAAAGCACCAGCTCTTCCTGAAAGCCTAGAAAGTGCCTATAAGATTGTGGCTATTACCACAAACAAATATTAGTAAAGACAAAGTCCTATAAGATGTTAATAGGAATGCGAAGGCAAATAGTCTTGCAAAATGCAAGAGATCAGACTCAATTATTCAAAGAGTCTTTCCTGGACCTCGTTGTTTATCATTCCATGATAAGGGATATATTTATCTTTTAAATTCTTACTAGTCAAACAGAAGAGTTTTGCTTTCCCAGAGGAACAATTTTCCTCCATCCCACTACGAACGCCGCTGCTTCCCTCCCGCCCTCCCCTCTTCCCGATACACACAGCTCCTGCTGCGTGGAAACAGCAGTGAGACATGTCAAGTACATTTTTTCTCCCTAAAGCACGTGTACCTGGGAGGTCACAATCTTTACAAAGTCAAAGTTTTGTGTATTTGAGAGCTTTGCCCTACTACCATGTAATTGAAATCAAGCTTTTAAAAGCTCACGGCAATGTGTTTGTTCTTTAACCTCACCCAGCGAAAAGAGAGGGCTTTGCTGAGAGAACCCATTGTTAAGCTCCTGCACTTAACTGATAAGGCACTGATACAACCAGTAGCAAAGAAAGAAACTAATAATAAAAGAAAAAAGATTCACATGCCTGCCTTCCCCAGTACATTAATGCCCTGCCCAGATTAATTTCCCGAGTTCTTAACAAACGAGGCGCAGCATCTTTAATCGTATTAAAATATTGTTATGAGACTTATTTAATAACAGGCAGACATAATGAGTTCTCACGTCAGAAAATGGAGGGTTTCATGCCTTTTGAAGGTCTGCTCATTACCCATTCTTACATTTTAATGATAGATGTGTCTATTACTCAAAAAAGTAGAGGATCTATTCGGGAATGTTCCAAGAATGAATGACTGGGACAATACTTAAACCATCTTAGATCATCTACCATGCATATGGGACACTTATGCTGTTATGTGAAAACCTCTGAGCGCATGGGGATGCAACACAAAGATTTAAGCGGGACAGGGCTGAGGTGCCGTTTCTCTGATTTCGAGGAGGTGACATGCAGGTTGTGAGAGTGTATACAGCAATCAAAGCAATCACATCCTTTCCCATCCGGGAACTCATGGGTGAACTTTGCAAGTGTTTGGATTCCAATTTTTTTTATTCATGCCAAAGACTATTCACAAAAGCATTTGTTTCCTCAGTAGAAGCTTTGCAGAAGCATGATCCAAGTTTACCAAGTCACACCTCTGGCATGCCACGCAATTTATAAACCCAGAGATTTCCACTGGCATGAAAACACCTTGCAAGGATTCAACCATTCCCACCCTGGCTAGCCTGCTGATCCACAAGTTTTCCTTTCCTTGCATCATGGTGTCTCTGTGAAAAAGGAAGAGGATTTCAGTATATGGTTTCTATTGGCCTCAACCTTCGATAACCCAAAAAGATGCCTGAGATCCAGCAGTGAAAATCCTAGAACGATGGTATCTTTAAAGACAAGAAGTTTCCAAGGACACTAATTGAATTCAACCGGCAAATATTTTTAAATGGAAAATTGCTAGTAGCCAAAAGGTTTTTCCTGGGAAACCACCCAAAGATAGAACTTTGAGCTGACTTCATCAAAGGAGATTCTCAACTGTGAAAAATGATAACACCCCCATGGCAAGAAGTGCCTCAAAATAAATAAGTCTTGGAACAGTAGTAACTGGAAGGGGAGTTTGTTGTGATACAGCAAATATCCATGTGCTGCATCTGCAAAGAAACACTGTGAGATAGTCTTTAAAAGGGGAAATTTCCACAGCGGTGTAAAGTCCTTCCAAAAAAATAGAGAACATTAGGGACCAAGATGTTTTTACTGAATGGTAAGCCAAGCTGCTTGGAATAACGACAAAAGTCTATTCAAAAATATATTCCTCTTAGCAGAGGTAATTAATAAAAAAGAAAGAGAAAACCTAAAAACAAAGCCATTCCCAGTGCCTTGATCAATCTGTACAACTGAAAGCTGCCCATGTCCCTATTTAATTCTAGTCATGCTATTGAAGTGTTGTATTTTTATCTTTTCAGCCAGTGGGTAAGGAAGCATCCTCAGAGCTAGATCCCTTGCTCTCAGGAAGCCACGATGGAGCGATGCTGATTTGGACAACCAGAGAGGTATGCAGGAAGGCCTTTTTAATTCATGACTTTATTTGCTGCTTTATCATGATGGCAGTATAAATGCAGCACAAAATGGCCTGGTTCCCATGAGGCTGCCATCTAACTCCCCAGCACAGAAAACAGGTGGATGCAATGAGCATCGATGCAGTTTTGAGCAGCATATTAGGCAGCAATCACTTCACACCACCTGTCTAAGTGTTATCAGGGATTTTCGTTGCATCATGGCCTAACGGTAAATAATTCAGCAGAAACTGAGAATCACATACAAACACAGACAAAGCCATAAACGTAAAATAAAAAAGATCAGAGGAAAGATCCATTGCTAGATTTGAAACATCATCAGTAAAACCCTATTTATAGGCTTTTCTGACCAGCTGAAGCTCTGTCCCTGGAGGTAAAAGCTCTCTGAAATGTTCCCATGTGGGCAGAGCAAACAGAGCCATTTTAACGAGTGAGGAAAGGTTAGGCTCAGGGATGAGTATGAGTGAAAAATATTTGGCTAGACTCCTGGTACAAACTCCCACACAACACTTTGAAAATCTACCCCTCTGTGTCCTTAGCATTGGTTTTCAAAGTGCAGCAGCCTAGAGACAGATGTGCCATTATTGTTTATGGTTCAAAGGCAGAGAACTCGTTTGGTGGGGAAATAAAATCCATACTAATAGAGCAAGTACCAAAAAATGTTCTAAGAGGGAATAAGCATGTTCTAAGGTGTTTTAACAATCTTCTGGCTCCTAGCCCAGAACTCAGTTGGAACAGTTGTATTCATCTCCAGGCCACCACTCTTTGAACTTATGGAAACCTATGGTTATATTTAGCTAGTTAAAAGATATATGGCCAGCGCATTGTAACCCTTTTGTCAATGGCTCCCCATTACAACTTTTAATTTTATTGCTTTTTAACCACAGTTGCTTAATTCATGGGTTCAGCTAAGAGGGATGGAAGGCAGTTGATGGATGGTGTGACAATGGCACTCCTGGCTGCTGTTAAGGCACTCATCATCTTAGGCAGAAAAGCCAGCTTGCACCACTCTCCTCAATGGCTGATCTCAAAGTTACACGTGCTCTGAACCAGCCCTCTCTGTGCTTATGGGACTATTAATAGGTCTGCTGTCAATAAGAAAATTTGCAGACAGAACTTCCCCTTACATAGGCAGTGTACACAGGACATTGATGCTGGCAGATTTTTGAGCTTAAGGGTGAAATTTAGCAGTGTCTATTACTGTACAGGTGCTCATTTGTTTGGGGAAAAATAGAAAATCACTAAAGAAACAACAACAACAAAAAAAACCTCGTTTGGCAAGCCCACACCTAAAACTTTTTGGTTATAATGAGCTTCATGTTCTTTTGGTTATATGAGGGTTAATCAGGAGTAGGTAAAATCTTAATGAAGAGAGAATAAAGCAGAGTAATTTCAGAATATTCATAGAGCTGAGAGCTGGCATTCCCATCCTGTGTGATTGTAAAGATCAGCTCTGCAGATAACGTGCCAAAAGGTCAAGCAATTAAAACCACTGAAGCTCCAGTCTACTAATAGGTCTGGTAAAAGAAAAGTTCAAGTAAAAGTGAGAAGCTGTAGAAGTATCATAGCTGCTCCGCTGGGTAGACCAGGTTTCCAGCAACCCCAAAATAGGGTTACAGATAATGGGTAATAGTGGGAGCTTAGAAGGTAAGGTGCAACTTTTCTCAGTTTAGCCTCCCAGTTTCCAGTGCCAGTCCTGAACAGGTGATTTCATCCAGACCATTTGTGTTCTGTAGCAACCAACCAGGACTGCAATGGCATCACGAAGGCTGAAATGGAGATGTGAGGCTGAACATGTCACAGAAATGAGTAGCCTGATTATTTCCACCCTCCCTATTTTGAGTGCAAAATATCGGCTGTGTTGTACCAGACACAGAGTCAGCAAGCGCATGGGATCAGAGAGTCGTGTAGGATCAGATGCCAAGTCCACAAAGGGCAACAGAATAACTTACTCAAGTCATGCAACCAAGAGGATTTCCCTGGAGCTCCTTAACACTGTGTGTAAAAGCAAACTGAGAAGTGGAACATCAAAAAGCACATGCACAAAGTCAGAGCACATTTGTGTTCAAATGTGTAGCCCCTAGGCTTTTATTGCAGCATTTTATTGTTATAGAAACAATTTTATAAGTCCAAAGAAAGTGAGAAGAACCAGAGGAGAAACACAGATTTTAGTTAGGGTGCATCACACGTGGAGCAAAGCAGCTGAGGCTGGAGGGTTGAGGTGGTTTCAAGCATACATAATTGGAGGCTGCTGTCACAAGAGGCTTCCTTCCTTCCTCTCTCACCTCCCTCCTGCTGAGTGCTCCCATAGTGCCAGGACCAGCATCCATGCAGGCAAGTGATGAGACAGATGAGTTCCCTAAAATCAATTGGGGGAGCAGGGTAATTTTCAACCCTGGCTGGGATTTGCATGAGTATGGGCACAATGGAGGCAGCAGGAACTCATGTTTGGAGGAAGAAAAAGACAAAACTGCACCTTTTGGCAACAGCCCGCACAGATTTTTGCTTAAAGCAGTCATGAAATCACAGCTTGTTCTTCATTAGACCTACAGATCCCTAGAGGGAGGAGTACAGAGTGAATGGAATATGGGCTGCAATTCTTTCTGGTGTTCTACTGCCATTGCTCAATGAGGACAAGTAACCTTGCAGTCGCCATACATTGCCTGCCTCGAGAGTTGAGCCCATCAAAGCGCTCAGAGAAATGGTTATAAATAGTAGTTGGAGGCAGTCCTTCAATTCAGTGCCTAAGTAACAAAGCAGTTAGACATATGTCTGCTGGGAAGACTGTGTCTGAGTGCCAACACCATGTTAAACTTCACATTCCCTCTTTCACTCAAAACCAAGGGGGTCATTAGTTGTGGGCTCAGCAACTGCAACTGCAGCTGTCTACAAGGGCTCCTGAACTGCTGCTTCCTTGAGGAAGCTTGGAGGCATCTGGATTTTATTTTCCTTAGGCTCTGCAGAAACCTAGTGAGATGTGCGAACAGCCTCTGCAATAAAATCAGGTGGGAATATATATCAAAGAATACAGCAATAGATAAACATTTTGAAAGGGTATCAATACGTTTACCGCTTTCTATTTTCATATGTTTAATAAGTTAACCCAAAGCATTCCTAAAACCGCTTGCAAATATTTTTGAGGACATACTAAAAGCTTGCTCACTAGTGGTTGTCTGCTGCTCTTTCTAAAGCCTCTTGACAGCTGGTATTAACAGCTATGATAGGGATTTCACATGCAACAACCTTGAGATTTAACCCCATGCACAACCCACAGTTTAGACTGTGCTCATCAGAAAGGCAAATTGAGGTGCGGGGAAAAGTGGACAGTGAGGGCATTGTATGTATTTCGGCTCCCTCATACCCCTTGACTGTTGTGCATGCTTACTAAAAATTAGATTCCAAAACTCACGCGTGTTAGTCTTTTCCTGCAATGCAGCACAGCATATGGCAAATGTGTGCATCTCTCCACGTCTGTCACTGGTAGGCAGCTGAGACCTGTCCTTGGAACCCTAAATGTTTTTCTCTAATTCTTCTTCCATCCCTGTTCCCTCCTCACTTCTCCAGTCCCAGCTCCTCTTCGTGACCTTCCTTCTCAACGCTGAGACAGGGACCAAGCGTGGTACAACAGCAAACACCATGTCATGACTTATCCCCCATTCTGCTTTTCTTTAAGTTATCATTACAGAAGGTGCCCCAGCAAGAGTTCAAAAAAACTAGTAGTATCGCTTTCTATCTGTCTACATATATATTAATGTATCAGGCTAGGAAAACAAGTAAATATTTTAGCCCCTATCTCACCCCCAAAACCTGTATTATTTTCAGGAGCTGTCAGCAGTGTGCAGTCACGTTGGAAGAGAGCCAGAACCTCCACCTTCGGAGGTATGGGGTGAAAATATGCCCTTCCTGGAAAACTTCCATTTTCTGGTGGATTCTTTATAACCTTTCCATAAGAATGTACCACATAATCCAAACGGGAGCAATGTTTCCCTCCTCACAGCATGAGGGTAACGCATACTAGTAATTCAGTTCCTCCTTCCTCTTCTTTCCCCCTGCATGGTGTACGCAGTAGCCAAATTTCTTCCTCACCAAAAGTCCCAGCAAATTGAATAGGGATATAAGGAGCTGTGCAGTTCAACAAAAAATGAGAATATTCCTATGAGCTCTTAGTTCTGTTGAACTATCTGAGAGAACAACTGCAGCAGGGATATGTTCTCCAATATCATTCAGAGCAAATCTGGCTATTTGACAACAGGCCCCTAATGGGGAGTTGTGACAGAATAGGTATTCAAAGGAGACGGGATTTGGAGTAATCACATCAACATCTTGTGGTGAGGAAAAACCTTTGGTCTCACCTGGATTATGCGTGCAGCCTATGAAAGCAGAAACTGCTTCATGATTTTATAGCCTAAAACCAATTTTAAAAATACATAACAAAGGACTGTAACAACTCTATCCAAGTTAAACCAATGAAATCTGCTGCTACCGCACACCGCTGAGCCCTAGGGAAAGCACCTCAAGAACCCGGGATTTGAGTCCGAGACAATTAAAAAGAGGTTTATTCATCACAAGTCTGGAAGCACAGGGTGGGATTCAGCTGCCTAAACATACGTGTCTAGTGCCATTTTTGATGCCTTAGGATACTGCATCTGGCCCCCAGCTGCTGCTCCAGAAGGGAGTAGGTCTTTCATAGATCATGTGTCATATCTGCCAGTCCTGTGTGGATGTCTCAGGTGGCCTCAGGCATTGAAAATGACGCTACATGCTTATGTTTTGGCACCTGAATCGCTCCCGTACTGTCTATAAGTAATTTCCGGTTCTCTTTATTAAGGTTTTATCCTTTTTCTGTTGTTGTTGTTTTCCCCAGTCTTCATTAAATCATGGAGATTAATTGTCTCCCTCAGCGCGCCCTTTCTTCTGCGCTGGCCTGCGTGGGCTGTCTCCGTGCAGAGGGCTGGAAGGAGCAATGCTTCGCCCCTTCCCGCACGCCTGAGCCCCAGAGGAGCCGAGCGCCCCGCGTTCCCACGGGTTTTGGTGGGAGCTGAGGCAGCTCTGTGCATCACTGCAGCCCTCTGCCTGTCCCTGGGCAGGTGCAGAGGAATAATTCCCGCATGAATCACACACAGGCAGCACAGGACAACACAGCTTTCAAGACATGGGGCTTTTTCAAGGGACAAAATTTTATTTTGGTCTGTGCTAACTGCAGTTTGGGCATCTGCTGGTGACAGGTCTGACTTTCTGTTTGTAAAAGATGTCCCTTTCTCACCTTTGTTATTGGATCCTCACCTTTTGAAAGAAGAGTGATGATGACTAATCCTCTGTAGGCATCATCTCGTTCTCCTGAAAAATCTTACTTTTAGTTACAGATACAGACCCTGGTGACACCAGCTGCTCTTGCAGCACGGGCACAGGGATTTCCCTTCTGCTCCCAGAAAGGTAAGTTACACCTTTTGCTACAGACTATTTAGGTAGGCTGTTGGCACGCAGGACAGGAAAGGGGTGGTATGGGGAAGATCTTCACCACTTCATTCAATCTATTAATGTAGAGGAAAATGTTTTCCAACAGGGACTTTATTACATTAGAATAAGGTAAGTTATCGTGTCTGTGAAGCAGACATAACAACGGTGAAGATACTTATTGACCCAGAGTAGCTTTTCATAGACTATTTCCACTACAAATAGCTACAGGACAGTGAATGCCTACTCTGACCTGCTAGTTAATCACAGAAAAAACCACATCAGGTTCTGCTACAAACAGCACATGTTCAAGAGCAAACCCTAACACATCGCTGAGTAAACCTCCGTAAGCTGGTTCAGTATGATGGCGTGAGGACAGCTTGGTAACACCACCCACAAGTGCCAGCGAAGGATCCTGATGCATTGATTTGCCAGGACTGAAGCAGAGCAGCGACCACAGGTGCTTATTTTGCCTTTCTGTAGTTCATCGGTGTCGTGCAACTGTTGGCTCAGTCAGCAAATGTGTCAGCTCTTGGAATAACAGCTACTTGTGTAGGTTAGGTACACTGCCAAAAGGTAAGTGTTTTAAAGAGTAAAATCATAAAGTATTATGGACATAAAGCCCGTGATAGTAAAGGTGACTCTTTAGCATTATGGGCCATAGCAACACATTTTACCAAGGGCAGGAAAAGTCAGCTTTATTTTCACCACTGTCACCAGTCTTAAATATTGCATCCTGTGCAGTTTCCGTTTGGATTTAGACAGATGCTTTTCCAAGCTCTAATTTTTGCTCTTTTAACCTCTAGTAAACACAGGTTCCAAATTAACAATTATAAGTTGCTGTCACATGGCACAGACCTGCACAAAAAGCACACAATACTCCACGACCGTGCTCTGGGCAGCACTGTGTGCACATTGGTATAGAAGCATGAGCTTAGCGACAGTTCAGAAAAGAGGTGGGAAGCCTGGAGAAAGCTGAGCAGGGGGCTTACAACATGGTCAAAGGCCAAGAGCACATGACTCGGAGAGGCTAAAGGAGCTGGGTTTGTTTAGTCTGGCAAAGAGGATAAGGGGCAATATAATAGCAGTCGACATCTACTTGACAGAGAGTTACAAAAATGACAGAGCCAAACTCCTCTCAATGGTGCTAGACAATGTAACAAGGAGCAATGGCCACAGACTGCAGCTTGGCATGTTCAGGTCGGGCATTAGGAAAAAAGTGCACTTGAAGGGGGGTGCAGCACTGGAACAGGTGCCCGGAGAGGTTGTGGAAACTCTGTCCTTGGAGGTTTTTAAGACTCTATTAAAGTCATGGCTGAACGCTTCCCAGCTGGCAACAGTCCCAGTTCTTGTGGGAGGTTGGATGAGAGACCTCCAGAGTTTCCTCCCAACAACCGTTTCTGTTTCCTGTTTCAACTCTTCACCTTTACGACTGTGCAGGGACTTACGCCTTAAAAGAGTAATTCACACCTCATATTTTTTCACACTCTAAGTGAGCCTCTCGGCCCTCAAGATTTAGAGTAAGAAGGTCAGTGCTACTTTTTGCTTTAGGCGTAGTGTGCCTTACGTAAATCTCCATGAAGTGGGCATGTTCAGAGGATGTCTTCCAGGGGTGGGCTTTGCTGGGAGGGTGGGCTTGTGCTTATGTGTGCGTAAGCTGTCTTGCTGGATGTCATTATTAGGACCAGGATGCTTCTGATATGCCCAGGAGGAGAACTTTATGTGGCTGCTGCTTTCAATCGCTTGCATTTTTAGGTAGTAGCAGTGCAATGTTCTCGGGGTTCGATTTTTGGATTTAGGCAACAGATAAGCTTGTTCAGCTATGTGTGATTTAGCAAATAATTGAATATGAACTCTTAGGAATGGATCAGTATATGATAGCAGTTAGGGCTGGGTCCCTCTGTCTATGCCATACATGTAGTCTGGGAATTTTGTCTTGAAGAAGGTGTAGCCTGATCTTCTGATCTGAACTCCACCACACAGGTGGTTTGAAGCTGTCTGAAAGATCAGTCATTGGTTTTGACCTTTATGTCCTCATTGGCGGCTGATGCATGTTGGGGGCACATCTTGGGGCTTCCAGGTTCATCTTTGAAGGGAATCTAGGTGGCACATAACAAAACCACTCTATCAACTCCAACAGTGATGAGGACATTGCAGCAATCAGAGCGTTTGTCTCAAATCCACACCAGATTTCACTTCCAAAGCCAATCCCCAGACAGTCCCTATTTACTATTATTCATGGCAGGAGTGTTCTCAGAGCAGAGCAGCATAAGAACAGAGTGCACCTAAAGCATAGCATTTAGGTAATACATAGTGTCATGTAACATACCAAGCATTATATGATGATGTGGTATTTTATTACTACTAGTAAGCACAGAAAGACACACTTCATTACTCATAATAACAAATCTTTATGAGTTTATTGTGGCATCAAATGGGATGTAAGAGTAGCCATACAGCATCAAACCAGTCTAGCCCTGTACCCTGTCTCTGATGGTGGCCAATGGGGAAAGATTGTATGGGTAGATCAAATACAGAGTTCTTCCCCAGCATAATTCATCCTCCTAGTCATTCTGGGTTATGGTCTCCTTGAAATGGTGATTGTATCAAGGCCATCATGCTTAATAGTCACCAGAGAATCTTCTTCATGAATTTATTAAATTCTCTTATAATTTATACTTTTGGCTTCCACAAATTTCGGTGTCATGGTGTACCAAAATTTAATCATGCTTCCTACAAAAAAACCCCTTCTTTTTGTGTGTCTTAAGCTTGCTGCTTCATAGTTTCACTGCATACCCCATAATTCTTGCATTATGAGAAATTGTGAAGTAGTCACAGAGGAGGGCTGTGATGACTACACTGAAGTACTCAAGATGAGTAATTTTGAGTAATCTGTCCTTTGATTACATGATATTAAAGCAGAAGGAAAACCAGACTCTGCAAATAATTTCTATCAATTCTCTGGTAGCTTTGATTTTCTGAAGAACATATTCTACATCTAGATTCAGGCTAACAATGAAATTTCTCTCTTTGTGAGAAGCAGCATGAGCTAACAAAGCACATTTATGTAACACATGCACAGCAGTTGGTTAACCGTTTCGGAGTGTTACCTTGGCATTATAAGATAAAAGAGAGCCGAGCAAAGAGGAATGACGAGGATGTTGGTGCATTACAAACAAATCTCCAGAACGGCTTCATTTCAGAGTTGACACTGTTAAATCATGCTGTAAAATCCTCTGGTGTCCTTTATTGTGCAGTTTTGTAAATACCACAAATCTTACCGACTCTCATCCCATACTTGTAAGGTGTATATATATAAACTACTACTCTTTGTGTTTTTCTTCTTCGTGAAAAGCAATACAAGTTTTAAAGCATCCCTTTCACTTCCACACCAGAATCTGACCCAAGAGAAGGCATGGCACTCTTGAAGCACTATTAATAAGTGCCAAGGGTCATGGTGAAACCTCTCTTCTGAGGTATCACTCTTTTTTTGCAATTTGTTTCCAGCACAAGCTGAAAGCAAAGCGCATCCACATGACAATTAAAGGCTAGAATGATTCATGCCTACTCTTTAACAATAAATTACCAATGGATTTCTGAAGACCCCAATTCAATTCTCATTATAATCTCACAATAAGCACTGCCATCTATGCCCTTCAATGTTTGACATAAATTATTTGAGGCAGTATGTATTTCATCTTCGTTGATACAAGAAATTACAAGTGGCCTAATGGTTAGTGACAGAAGTTGACATATCAAAGGATTCAGAGGAACATAAACAAAAAATAAATCACCATCCCACTGCCCCTCCCCAATACTAAATTCCTCATTTTACAAAGACCATATAATCCTTTCATTTTCAAACAAATACCACTGTATCACTGTTATTCTAGCATAAGCTAGCATAAAGCTTACAATAAGGACATGTTTAATGTGCTTTTTAATAGCCCTGTTTGAAGGACTTCTTACTGACATCGTATCGCTGGGCGATCCAAAGGGGATTACATGTGTCAGCCCAATCAATTGGTGGTAATTGTAACACAAAAGACCTATCTGAGAGCTCACACAGGCACAGTAAACTGTGCTTCTATATTCACCTACCCTGTTAAAAAAAAACCCCAGCTATTAAATTAATTGGCACTAAAAGCATGTAATAGTTATCTAATCTATTAATTTTTAGTTTAATATTAACTAGGGTGTCTCCTATGACAAGTATTTGACCTGTAGAGAAAGAATGGAGTAAGATCACCCATGCAGTCTTTCAAGTTAAGAAAATAGTTGCTTGAAGGAAAGAGGTGAAGACATTCTTTAGCCTCTGCCTCGTACTCTGAGATTTTGTTTGTTTTCATACAAGTATTGACTTTATGTGGGGCCAGCCTGGTTGTGCCTGACGCAGCATGTTTCTCTGCAAACTTCATAGCTTTCAGCCCAGCCGGGGAGATGGCAGAGGCCACATTGCCGCTTTGCAGAGCGTAGAGGGTGCGTTCAAAGCTCACGTCGGCTGTTCGGTCACAGTGGTGCACAAAGAGGTGTCCGTCCCGCTTGTCAAGAAGCACTGGGTACCGTTGGCTTGAGGAATGGAGTCAGGAGCCTTCGTCACCTCCAGGATGTAGGTCCAAGTGCAGGGTCAAGGAAACAGCCTGGTCATCAGCATCCTCTTCCCGTCTCAGTCACTTCACTTTATTTCTCCAACCCCAGGGTTCAAGATGGGAAGTCACCAGCCTGACTGCAGGGCCTGATCCTCAGAGGTGCTGAGAGCTCACATTCTGCTGCAGTCATTAGGAGCTGTAGGTATTTAACTCCTTGCAGCATCAGCTCGCTGTGGCTTAACTCTGTTTCCAGCTCAGTCTGCGGCACACCCATCACTTTGAGTCAGCTCTCAAAACCAGCACAGTTATTCTGATTTATATTGGTGTCACTGAGGTCAGGCTCAGTCCCACTAATTCTGAGCAGTGCAGAATTAGACCCGACACAAGACCAAAACCCCTTTAGCAGTCAATTAGTTCTAATTATGGCAAAAATCATTTGCCACCTTCTACTCCCCTTCAAGGAGAGGTTTTAGGAAAGCATCAGGAAGTGCAAGATAAATATCCAGAACACAAATCATGATTTCACCCTTTTGAAAAACTGCATTTGGGAGGCTGACATGATTTATTGATCGTGGTAAAAGCAGTGTGTCTGGCTGGAGCGCTGCAGCTCCAGGGGAGTGGTTGCCACAAGCAGCACGTGCACCTGCGGCGCTATCTGGCGCGTCCCCATGACCGCTGCGATAACGCACCTTGGGCAGTTCCTGTGTTGCCATGAGGTTGACAGAGTTGCAGGTTAAATGCAGTAACATGAGTGAAGAGTTTCAGAGAGAAATTCATTCTCTAAGAATACGCGGTCACCAACTAATCTCTCCTATTCCAAATAGTTTTAAAATAAGAACATGTTTTATTTATACGCAGCCTACTTGCCAAAGCTTTCTAAATACCTCACAAAACAAATAAAAAGCATTAAAAGGAGGAAAAATGATCTCACAGGGCAAAACTTTCCAAAGAGCCAACACTGCCCTAGCAATGAAACTAGCGCCCATTTTTGCTCTGCCATTCTTGGGCAGAGAAAGTCATCAGAGGGTTAGAAGTGAGATCCTCTTTATCGACCAAGTCAAATGACCCTCTTTAAAACTTTACCTTCTATCACTCCTCTGCGTTGACACTGACTAGGACTGAGCAGTCACTTGTGATGAGTGCAACAATTGACGATATCTAACTGGTGATGCACAAGCACAGTTATAAACTTGTCTGTAGTGATGAAAAATGAGAATGGAAGTTAGGTGCACCAATATGTCTTCTGAAAACACGTCTTCCACTGCTATCCCAGTAAGGTGAGCAGTAAAAATAATATTGAAATTTTCAAAAGACCAAGTTGAATCTTGTCTCTGAAAGCCCTCAAACCTTCCTGTTGCAGGGCAATCTTAGACCATTAATCTAACAAAAAAAGTATTGGTTTTTTGGTGACGCCATCACCTGCAAAGGTACAATCCAACGGCGTTGTTTCAATGGAAAATGGAATTTAAAATAGCATCCATGTATGGGTGCAAATGTGCCAACATATCAAGAGTACTAAAGAAATGTTGAATGCTGCTGGCATTGGGCGATACCAGGTCCTTATAAATTGAACATAAAAATCAGAGCCACTGAAAAGCATTGTACCTGAAAAGCATGAATATTAAATAAACCAGATAAACTTGTCAGATGAAAGGAAAACACAATATACAATTGGTTTTCTTCATTCCCTATAGTTAGATGATATTATTATATTTCTTCCTACAGGTCCCTTCATGGTGAGGAGTGTGAGTGAATGGTGTCTCTGTTCAATGTTCAGGATTTGAAGGTAATGACTCTAACAGTTGCCCTTTTCCAGGAAGGAAACTGGAGGTACTGTGCAACAGTCAAAATTTTTTTTTATCTTTGCCCCCTCTCCATTTAATTGTTTCATAGAAATTGCTCTTTCTCAAGCTTGGCCATTTTGTCAGATTTTCTTTTCTTATCTTCACCTCATGCAGTGTTTTCCATGGATACCATCGTTCATCCCTCCAGAACCCAAATAACTGAAGAAGGAAAAATCACTGCATTTTAAGATGGCCAAGAGGACAGTTTTAAAAACTTTGTTCACCAACTGCACAACATTTACCGAACTCAGCTGGGCAGAACACAGGGCCATGAAAGAGTATGAAGAGAGTAGCATTTTCACAGCAAAGAAAAAAAACTTCTGCTGTGCCTGGCAACTCCTTTCTCACTTCTCTCTGCACATCCACAGGGTGGCCAGATACGATCTGGACCATGGAGAAGGAGCTTGACAATTGGTCCAGCACTGATTGAAGCTTCAGGGGCTACTGCAGCATGCAAAATAAAAATATGCAAGAAAAAAGGGCTGTGGACAGATTTTAGTCCATGTAAAATGGAATTACAAGCTTATACAGCATTTCAGCCTCAGATGTCAAGGAGCAAATTGCAAGACCCGCTATTCACGGCCACTAGCATTTGGTTCACCTGCAATTGGCAAAGATGCAAGAACTGTATTCACACTGGTGGCTGTGCACATATAGGATAAAAGCCATGCTCCTTTTCTCCATTGACTCCCTAGGAACTGGGTCCACAGCCCTGGAGAGCAGCTAGTCTGAACGACACATTCTTTGCTTGGAATTTGGTGCTGTGCTCAGCACCATGCCACTCTGAACCACCACAATAAGCAGGTTAATGAAGACCCATAGACTAACAATTTCAGCATTGTCTTTGCAGGTCAGGTGTCCTTTTCTCATATATTGTGGAGAAAGCTTCAGTTGCTCTTCCCCATGTTGTCTGTGTGCCTGTAATTTAGTTGCCAGCTGCAGAGCAGTGTGTTTTATTACAGACGGGTATACTAGAGAGAGTCAAGACAAAGTTTTAATGGTGTAAAATTCCTGCCATTTCCCACTAGTAATGTAGCACCCAATGGTCACAACAATTAGGTGCAAAGGTAGAGATGAGTGTTATATCTCAAAAATCCATCTAAATCGACCTGCTCTTTTGATCTAAATGACAAACTAAATATATTTTCTTTACAAGCATACAAGGACTGTTAAGCACCTCTGCTCTGCTTAGAATAGTTTTGTTTTAACTTCCTGTGAACAACAGGGTCAGGATCTCAGCCGTAGAACTTTCTTACATTCTTCTATGTTGATCTGTTAGTGCTCTTGAGTGATAAAAATCATGATTTTCGTAATAAGTGGAGTTAGTGAAGTATGTTTGGAATTTGAAAGAAGTGTTGAGCTCATGGTGTGCATCTCATGCCAGTTAGGCAGCCTTTTGCAAGCAAATGAAAGGCTCAAATGGAAAGTACAAATTATTCCTTGTCCTTCACAAGTGCCTGACAGGACTGATCCCTTTGAGACTGCAGCACATCATTAGTTTCTTTGCAATACCCATCCTGGCTGTGCAGTTGGCACCAAGGTGTCTTGGTACGCTGACATTAGCAGTGACATTAGCTAATGTCACTGGAATTCCAAAAATGTAGAAAAAAATGTTCCTGTTTTAATCTTGGCAGGATAAAAGGGCATAAGGGCTTTGTTTTCACTGTTCTTTAGACTTCTGAACGTTTCTTTTCTGCGTGGCAGAATTTCCCCAGAACATGATGGGTCAGTGTGCTGTCTATGTGGTCAGCAACTGAGCATTACTTCATACAGCAAAATGGCAGCAGGGGAGGACAGGGAATATTGTGGTTAGTACACCACAGTACATTTCAGGAGATGCATGTGCAACTCCTGGTTCTACTGTAGATCAGCTTCTGTGATCCTGAGCAATTCCTTTCTCTTTTCAAAGCCTGACTTCACACCGTTGTGCTAGTGCTTTCTGCTCCTTTCTCCTAGTCTTTGCATGTCTGACTGAGCTAAATTGTAGCTGAATCTGAAACTGAAGTTCAGATAAATATATTTTTTCTATGTACCTTATACAAGGCATCCCTTCCTCTAGGCACTGCTGTAGTACAAATTATCATTAATAATAATATGTGCTTTGCAAAGAGTCTTAATTCCATAATTATATGGTTAATTATATCAGGAAAGTAAGCATCTGAATAGGTCTCCTGGCTGGAAAAGTATTTCTCAGACTGCAGAGCTTGCCTTTTCTGGCACAGGAGATGCTCAGGTAGGAGCCATCCATAACCCACACCACGAAGCAAGATGTGGCACTGTTCCTACACAAGATCTGGATGCAGACAAACGGGAGCAAAGAGTTCCCGAGGTAAATAGCAAGTAAGAGGATGCTACCGTCATTATCATGGCAATCCAGCTAGTCTACACTCCTTAAAAATGAATGATGAACTGGACGATTGCATTTTGTCTGATAGCTGGAATTTAAGTACAGTTACAGAGCATAAAAATGTACTTTGACTGCTTTCCCTTTTCCTACCAGACTCACATAGACTCAGCTGTCACCAGCTGTTTGACCACCAAAAGCTGACATTGAGAAAGCTGGGAGATGGCAGTCCTTGAACTTTTTGCTTCCAAGGCTGCAGATCCACCTATCTCACCAGCACTCAGAATGGTTAGAGGAGAGTTTGTTTTGATGTTTCCTACCATAGTACAAGCACCCGACTGTGCTGACCAAGGTTTTACACCGCTTCGTCACACACAGTGGCTGAAATGGATAAGCTGGAAGAAAGATGGATAGCTACAAGTGTTAGTGAGGAACAATGGTCCTCAGCTGGTTCCCCCAAAGCCATCTACTACTTGTTGAATATTAAGGGAGAAAGGACCAAAGAATCTGCCCATGCAAGAGGGCTGGAAGTGGAAGGTTTGGTCTGAACCACTTAGGGGTGTTTGCATTCACACCTCTGCCTCTTAGGCACAAACTGAAAGACCAGGAGCAGCAAGAACCATGGTGCGGTTCAGCAAATTGAGCAGGGAAGTGATTTTCACCCACCAGTTAAGAAGCAAAAAAATGCAGACCAAAAAAGATCACCGGCATCTCTATCTTGTTGTGTTCACAGCAGAGAGATTACCAGGCATTGGTAGACCGTAATTCAAAAGCTGAAACAGTCTCCAGTGTGAAGAGAGGCAACATTAACCGAAAATATTGAAACAAAACAAAATTCTGTAAACAAGTGGCCTTATGATAGGACAAAACAGAATCAAATACAACAAAAAATACTTCTCTCAGACTTTTTGCTATTGTAAATAAACTTTGACTATCCATTGTGATATCTATTGTCACAAGAAGACAGATGGTGTTGACACAGTCTGTGATTACTGAGATAGATTTTCTTGGCCAAGAGAAATATTTGAATTGAAGAGAAAATAAATATAATTTTCATTTCTTTTCAGAGCTGCAGTTGTTTGAAATCCAGTGGGGAAAAACAATTATCTATCTCATTATTTTTTTTCCCTGCTTCTTTTCCAAAGGAACAGTGACAAAAATGCATTCAAAAATCTGAAAAATCCAACCAGCTCTAATGTTTCCTCGTGTTTCCTGTATTCCTGGATTGCAGCGGTGATGATAGTCAGATACGGCATGAGAAGGGTGTGGAAAACGGAAACAGAATATACTCAGCCCTGCCTTGGAACATAAGGATCTTCACCTGCGCTCGAAGGGAAGATCTAGGAAACCTGGCAGAGGAAGGTAGCACATCTGGAGTGTTTTGGCTGTCATGTAAAATTTGAAAAATGTATAACCCTGTTACAAAACTTGTGCATTGTAACAACCTACTTTCTTAAATTCTATTGGTTCCTGAAATTGTCTACAGACTTCTATTAAATATATATTGGTTCCTTCTTGTTTCTTTTTTTTTTTGTTGAGTCCCCTAGGATTTTCTACCCAAACAAACATATCGCTCTCAAAACATATGTGGACCTGCAGCTCATATCGCTTTGGCCACTCTGCTCTGATGCTCAGAGAAAGCCTATCAGAGTGTTCTGAAAAAGAGACTTAGGGATGGTTTCTTCATCCTCTGCCACAGACTCCCATAGACGCCCTTAGTCAAGTCACATAATCATACGCATCAATTTCTAGACTGGAAAGATTTATAGTGCTGTTGTGAGGCTGTAAATGCAGAGTTATGCTCTTGCTGGCCTCAGAGGCTGTGCTGGGGAGCCATACGTTCAGGTTGTCCCCGCTGCAGGGATTCCTTCTGCTGCAGCATCCTGCCACGTCCTGTCTAGCAGCACCTGACAGGATTCCAGTTGGAGCTTGCACTTTCAGTCAAAGGCTTTCAAGTTTGATCCCTTCAAATCTCTGAAGTTCACCCGTACAATTACCTCTGCTGTTCAAAGCATCCCAGGGCTTAGATGGAAATAAAGAGCAGGAAAGGATTTCCCAGGGTGCTCTTGGAAACTTGAAAAAAAAAATGCGGAAAAGAAAAAAAAAGAAAAAGAAGCAGCATTACACCTTGAAGTTCTTGCAGCAGTGGCAGTTCATCTGACATTAAAAGGCCAAATTCTGCTCTCCGGTAGTTGTGGCCAGCCTGAGCTGTGCTAGTCTGCCACAGCCACTGGTGCACGAGCCATGAGTCCTGATCGTTGCATGTGCACAGCAAGGACAGCCTCTGGGATCCCTGAGCATCTGGAAGTGGAATTTGCCCTAAAAAGCCCTGAGGACCGTTGCGGGCAAGCAGACACCCCTCTCCCAAAGTGTGTGTCACATTTTCAGCTGGAGACAGCACCTCCGCAGTATTCAAGCTCTGTCAGACTGAGGCTCCAATCCAGTGTTTTGTTAGAGACGGACTGATGTAAAAATAGCTGTTTATAGGTCATACCGTATATTAAACTGTATGCTATATAATAAGCAGCACCCTTTCCTTTAAAATTCTTACCAGTGAACCACAGATTTTAAATACTACCTACACCTTATTCCCTTCCTAGCTTCATCTGTCCCTTTTCCAGCTTTGACCTTACTTCCTGCATTTCTCTTTCTTCTCTTGCTAATTAGGGATATTTGTATTTCTTAGGAGGTCATCTGATCTTGCTGCTTATTTCCCACTTGGATCAAAACTCTTAAAAAAAAGTTTCAGCTTTTAAAACACATTTTACGAGATACCTATATATATAACTAACCTCTTAGGATCAGTTTTGACCTACATCTTTTTATTCTATCATAATAGGCTTATCTTTACCTGATGCTTGAAATAGTCTTTTCACCTGAGTGATTCTGTCATTTACACTTTCTTTCTCTTTCTGTCTGTTAAAAAAACATTACAAGGAAAAGAAAAATCATCTATTGGATACAGGCTGTTTGCACTGGGCACACATGTTTATGAATCAGATAAGACCTTTGTGTGTCAGGTAGGTGGTGGCACTAAAAGCTTTATATATCACGACATCAAAGCAGTGAGGAGATGAAAGAGCATATTTTTGCATCATAAACAATATTTACATATTGTGATATTCCAAGAATCTTTCATTTAAACAGGTGGAAAAACAGGGAAGCAAGCACACATGTAAAGCAAAGTCTTACTTGTGGTTGATGATTAAATTTTATATGGCTTTGATATAACCACTGCAATTAAGTGCAGTGATGAGCAAGGACTTGTTTTGCTCTTTATAGGGTACACATTGTTTACTAATCCCTGGTTCATATAATAAATCCATCATCATCTGGGCACAGCTGCAAATAAAATTTTAAAAGGACAATTTTCACCCTATGGANGCCTTGAAATGTGCTATCCTTAAAAAAAGGCAGCTTTTATATATTCAGACTTTCTGGACAGCGGTAGCTATTTTATATGACAAATTCTACCGTTTGTCAAGCTCCAGATAACACATATGCAATGTAAACAAGGGGCTGGAAATTCATTTACCATTTCAGTTGAAAGTGGCTGTTAAAAACTGGAATGTACTCAATCACCGCAAATCAACACACTGCAATTTTCACTTTTCCTGATTTTGAGCATTCATCACCACTTGCTCTTCACCCTTGAAAAGAAGGGCAAAAAGACAAATTACTTTAATTAGGAATTAGTTATGAGAGAATGAGGTGTTCTAATTATATCTAGAACCTCTTAAATAGTTTCACTCAGGCTTATTTGATTTCTTAATTACTGAAAGAGAAAAGCCGCACACAAATTGCACCAGTTTTTGAAAACAGAAATGCTGTCATTCATTTGATATTATGGATTAGTCTACAATGAACACTCGTAAGGCAATAACACCTCCAAGACAGCACATGCGTTGGCACAGGATAAATTTTTTTTGTTGAAACATTAGATAATCACCTTCTTCCATATCTCAAAATACATAATTTTATACACTGTGGTGTGAAACCGTAGATGTGACAGGCTGTAATGATTTATTTATGAGACATTATTCTTTGATGCAAGAATACATTAGGTTATAGATCCCATTTCCACAAATATAATATGTCAGGCACTGCATCTGAGCTCCAGTAAGATACTGTAGGCTGTGAGGTTCATTTTGTATATATAAAACTGTGTATAAATATATATTTTATGACCATGTCAACAGCCAAAGTTGCACAACAGTTTCCCTTTTAACAGATCCTTCAAAACATATTTTTCTCAGACTTGTCTGAAAACATATATCAAACTGGTGATAAGGTCTAGGAGAATGTCTTGGGGACAGCATTTGATTATGAACAGTTTGAATATTGTTCTTTGTTATGGACGTTGAATGTATCTATTTTATCTATTTCAGGACTTTTTAGATCATTTTGAAAATAACTATTGTGATTTTAGCAGCATTTTTTCAATTATACCCTCACTTGTCTTAGTAGCGCACCCAACTACATCTGGATCAGAGAGTGCAGCTCAAATTTTAAACCTCTCTAAAAATTACTTTCATGATTTCTTATTTTGTTTTTCTTCCTCTGTTCTCTTACTGAAGGAAAAATCCCCAAAAGTCTCAGTGTTGGTCGGACTCTTCTCCCAGCGAAGCCACTGGCCAGCATTTACCACATCTGCAAGCCCACTCAAGCAGGATGAGGACTCGATGCCCAGTGTCTCTGAGATCAAGGCTGAGGAGGGACTGTGAGGTTGCAGCATCTCCTTTCTCATGGAATATTCCTGTTTGAGCAGCGGCTGCCTCCAGCAGATGGAAAAGCTCATAGTAAAGTGATTTGTGTGAGGGGAGGAGAAGGGGCTAGGAAAAGGTCAGGCACACGTCATGCATCTTACAGAAATACTTTAAGGTCTTTTGAAAATTCCTTTTTTGGAACGTGTGATTAATTCAGGGTTCAGGATCAGGCCCATAGTTATTCAAAAGATCTCTCTCAATCTGTTTTCTTTTTATGTGTGTATAGTGCTTCAGGGTCTTGTGATAGAGCGGCCTGATTCAGGGGATGTCAGGATCAACTACTTCCTTTCTTTATCACCAGTTGTCATGATGAGCAATATGTGCAAATGGAGGCATGTTTATTTTCAAGCCACAGCATAAAACATTATTTATTCTTTCCACACCACTAAAGTCTCATCATTGTAGGCATTGATTACCAATGGGCTAAGTGTGTTTTCTCGTTCATTGGAGTTGCTTTGCAGTACCAAAAACCTAGCGAAACTAAAATGTCCAATTGCACAGGTGAAGGCATTGCAAGGGGACGTGTTCAGAAGAGGATGGGGGATTTGCAGTAGCAGCTCTGACATGAGGACTGTCCCATAATTAAAAATCTGGAGTTGACTATTAACAAGAACAAAAGCAGTTGAACGAAGTGGCTGTGTGTCGTGTGTGGTACACACGTCTGTGCTGGGTCTGCAGGTGGGTATGAGAACTGATTATGAATGGCTTTATTTCATTCTTTTGTTCAGAAAAAAATCTTTTTAAAATTGAATTTTTAGAATACAATTCTAATTTTTTTTTGCTTTGGTATTTTATTAATGTGATTTTTACTTTTGCCTTCAAAACAGCTTGATTATTAAATGTAAGATAGTATATTCATCGGAAAAATATCAGTAATAAAAACTGCACTGAAATATGCCATAGTTGTCAAATCAAAACATTGTCTTTATTCATTATTGTCTCATAAACTTACTGCGATTTCTGTTTTTATTGCAGTTCAGACAGGAACATTTTCAAAATGCAAAATATTTTCCAGGTACAGGAAAATTAATTCATCTCACAGCTTTAACAACCTAGAGGTGAACCAAAACCAATTTATTGTGCCTATTAAAAACTTCCTATGACAAACATCCATGTAGCCATCTCCTAGAAATGTGTGCTCTGACTCCAAGACCCTTGGAGTTTATACTATCCATTAACTTAGTTTGGGGTCACAGTCTTTCCCTCATTGTTTACCTAAAGACCTCGTGCCTAAAGCTTATCTGCTTTCCCCAATACATCATTCAGGCTAATAAAATCTATTTCTTCTTCCTATATATAACATGCCCTACTCATATCTTTAAACCCTCATGACTTCATTAATACCACTATATTAAACATTATGAACCTTCATGGTGCAGTTTAAATTAAAAATAATAGTAATAATTCATTGGAAACTATTTTCTAGGCATCGTTTTGGGCTCCTGAGGAAATTTCTAAGTTTTCCCTTGAAGTCCTTCGGTTGTTTCAAGGGTGATTTCTTATTCATCAGGATATCTAACTGTACATATAAAGTGTTCCCTTAAAAGAGGGTCATCTAAACTTTCAAAGCTTGTTTTGTAGTTTGGAAAGTATACTTCAAAAAGTGTAAAACACAAGCATGGGAGAGAGAAAATAAAAACCAAAACCAATGCAGACAACCACATGCCACCATGCACCATCTGATACTCCAGGACCCTCACACTTTGAAGGAAAAGGAGAGGGGCTTTGGGGAAAGGAGGCCAGAAGGGACCACCTAAGCATCTGAGGGTGAGTCGGAGGGTGGGGGGAGCAGGGTCAGAGGTGGAAGCTGGGTTTTGGAAAGAGGGGAAGGTCAGTGTGGGGGCTGTGAGAGAGAGGTTTTAGGAGCCTCTGAGAGGGAAAGAAGGGTTGGGAACAGGCAATGCGGCACAGGGACATTTCGCACCTCTGGAGCAGGCATGGGTGGAATCTCCATCCAATCTTTCAGTGCATCCCCAACCAGGTCACCCACCCCCTTCAGTCCTTCAGGAGTCAGGGCACCCTACTCTGTCCCTAAACTACTTCTGGACTCAGGTAGCTCCTTCTCCCACAGCCCACACTGCTGCCTACCTCAATGGCCTCTGTTTTCACATTTGCTTCTCCCATGGGGGATCAAAAGAGAAAGAGGAAGGAAAAGGATGCAGGGAGGGGGGTCAGGCCATGTTTCTGTCGTGAGCAGCAGCTATGAGGTGTGAGAGACCTGCTGCTCCCTCTCCATGGAGAAGGAGAGAGATGGGGAACAAGAGGTTGTGGCTGCTGTAACTGGTCCTCATGCATCCCTGTGCAAGGGCTCCTCCTGTGAACAAAGATGCTGCTTCCACCTCATTGGGAAGAGGATGTTCCACTGCTTGCTTCAGTCTGCTATACTTTTGCAGAAGTTGCTTACGTCACCTATGTTCAAAGCCAGCTCTGTACCAGGCAGTGGGTGGTTCTCATCTAATTAAACAGAGGTACATAAATGTGCCTATAGTGTGCATTTAAGCTAGTCACCCCGGGCTGTTGGTATAGTCAGTGAGGTCCTAGGCAGGCTATGCATAGGAACCTTGGGTGTGATTCATGTCATCCTAAAGTAAATGTCTACAATAGGTCAGGCAAATTGCACCCTAAAAGCACTTATTTCTCTTCCTTGACTATAAAGGGAGCCTAAAGTGATTAGCACAGCTGTAGACATCTACTTTGTAGATGTTGAAAGATAAATGACATGAATCCCACCCTCAAGTCTGTACAAACATCTGAAGAATTTGCCATAATGACGGTGGTTTAGCTGTGGCCTGCAAAGCACATGACACCAACATGTGGAGATGCTTCTAGCTGCTTTCTGATTGCTGCTCAGCATCAGCAGTTTGCAGAGGTGTCTCAGGGCACCTGTTGCTGCAGTCACAAACAGCCTGTTGGTAGGAAGGGGCCCAAATGTCAAAAGGTTTAGAGACTCCTGAAAGGGATTCAGTTCTTGGACTATGCATGACCAAATGAGGACATTTCATTTCCAGGTACAGATGTCAACATGTTGATCAAAAAAAGAATTTTGCTTCTTGAGAAATCCAAGGCAATTTCTCAGGTGCAGGAACAAATTGTTAGTACTTCCAGGAACTCCAGAGGCTGACGAGAACAATCTCAATCTTAGTTTTAGGAGCTACCTACCTGTGACCAGGGATGCATCCTGTACTTGTATCATCCCCTCTCTGAGCTGGGGCCTGTGTGGATGCAGTGAGTCAATCTCACCAAAAAAACAGCAGAAAAGAAAACCCTTTGCACCAAGTTCCCAGCTACTGCCTTTCAAGCATTACTAGGCATTTTACCATGATCTTTTCCTTTTTCCTTTTAAGTCCACAGTCACGAGAGGCTCTGGGATCTATCTACCAACTGCTATTTTTCATCTCTTTATTTGTCGTTTCTCCAACAGCTTGTACCTTGACAATCTTCCCCCTCAACCAGAGCCCTGCCTGTGGCTCCCCACGGAGCCCTTGCAATGACGACTCTTCATTTAGATGGGGGCAGTCGATAAAGAGAGACGTAAGGCACTCCCTTCTCCCTGGGAACTGCATGCACCCTCTCCTGAGCACATCCCAGCTCTTGCCAGCACAGTAAGTGAGAGATTTCGTCATAATCATTTTAATATCTTTCAAATGTCTGCATGGATGGATAGCAGTCCTGGAAGAATATACACTAGAGGGTAGTCAGGGAGCATGATTAGTATTGGGAACAAGTATTTTTCTTGGCAGAGGACGAGCGTGCCATTTGATAGATAGTGAAACACGGCAAGAATGCTGCTCAGTAGCAGATGCCAAACATTCTCTTGTGTGTGTTGAAGAAAATGAGTTTTGTTTTGTTTTGTTTTGTTTTGTTTTGTTTTGTTTTGTTTTGTTTTTAAAGCATAGGGGAAGGGAGGGGGCTTCCCACTGTCTGCAAAAGCACACATGGCAGTACCTGCCTCTGCACTGTGATCACAGCATCTGGGAGCATTTTCCATGTGCGATACTGCTTCTCCCAGCCTTGTCTTCCAGGGTTAATAAACGATTTGAAAATGGTGACCTGGCTTTGATTTTGTCCTACAGCCCTTTGGAGGAGTGCAAACCTCCACCATCCTCATCCTTCACATGTACACACACACAGCATCTCGTTTTCCAGATTGGCATTTTTCAGATGTAAAAATTTGCAAAGAAAAAAAAAGAGGGTATTTCTGAGCAGTTTGTATACTCCTTTAAATTAAAACAAAGCTCTATGTTGACAAGGTTTTAATCTGGTATGTTTTAATCCATCACCATATACCTTGGAATAAAATCTTCAGGTATCTCAAGAGAAAACAACCCAAGAGTTATTTAATTTTCAATAGTGGTGGGCATCCAGAGCAATGAGCTTTTGATAAATGTTTCATAAGGATTTTTAGTGAATGTGCATCATCTCCTTTACACTACAGACCTAGACAACTTCTTGTCGGTGGTGTCAATGACTTTTAACCTAGGGCATCTCAGAGCACGATGTGACATGATAGCCTGCAACTGCTCCTTTGGAGTAATTACAGCTTATGTCAAGAATTTTCCCACTCAAGAAGTTACTGGGATGGATTTAGCATTATAAAATATAATAGATCTGCAATAATGCAAATATGAGAGGTCCCAAGTATATATTTACCAGTAGTATCTAATACATTTCTACTAAACTAGCACAGGCTGTGGAGAAGGATGGCTCCTTGAGATCACTGTGGGAAAACACTACCAAACCACGGTATTTCCAAAGCCATCACTGGGACTTTGCCATTACATTAACTTGCTGACAGTATTTTATTTCTTATGAAACAAAGTGCCAGGATGAAAAAAACAGCCCTTGGCCCAGGAGAGGGATTGCCTACTCAAGTGCAACACAGCTGCTCTGAATCATTCAGGCGAACTATTTCCCCCCTGTCCTGAGCTGGCTTTCTCAGCTGTGGCCTTGTCCTTGTGAGGGGACAGCTAACTATGCTCTCCTCTGAAACACAGATTAGTGGACAAATCTGGAAGGCTAAACAAATCCTTCTGCCTTTTGAACTAAGCCCAAGAGAAACATCTGGGTGAAAGAAGAGCCATCATAAAGCTTTTCCCCCAATTCAGAGTCTTCCAAAGTTTGGATACAACACTTCATTCTTCGTTCTTTTCTTTGGGCTTGTGAAAGTAGAATTGTTTTCTCCTCCTCTTGATTTTACACGTTCAATCATGCTACCTGCTATACTTGGAACAGTCTTCCACATCCTTTCATGAAATCTCCTCCCACCTCTCCGTACAAAGCACTCCCGCAGCAATGCTTCCCCTTTTTTTCCTCCAAGGTCACTGCTCTCCCAAGAATTTGCATTACCTGTGACCTGCTGTGGCATTCTTTGTTTTCTCTATATGAGCCTGTGTGTTCCTCAAGGATACCTACCTCTCCACATATTTCATTACCAGAGAAGTAAACCGAAGCCCAACTGAAGTCAATGGCAAAATTCCCATCAACTTCAACAGAGCCAGGATTTTGCTCAAAGTATTCAAATGAGGCCTCAGTTGGATGTCTGTGATGAAGATATTTCTGTGTGCAAGGGCAAATCGCATCTGCTGTCTGCATTTAAAGCACATTGAACAGCTGGTATTTTCAGTGCTGTATTTCTTTCTAAAATAACCAGTTTCGTCTGACAACAATGCAGAATTTTATATAGCATGAAAAAACAAAGAAACAATTTAATTTATGTAAAGGTTTTGTTTTTTCTCTTCAGCTGGCAAATATATATATTTGCAGATATCTTATCTACATGTTGCTGTTTCCTTGAGTGCCTCAAACAATAAATCGAAGCATGCCTCATGGTAACATTGTTGGGTATTTTTCTCTCACCCACGTAGACACCTACAAAGGTTTAAAATACAACTTTTGAAAAGATTCAAGACTGAAGGGGGGGAATAATCTTATTATGCAACAATTTATTGTCCTGCCAAATGTGGGTGCCTTGGAAGCTTGAACAACCCGCCAACACACCTGTGTACATTGGCATTAAGTTAAATCAATAACAAAAAACAGGCCTGCAGCCAATTACCTGTCACATGGAGATTCATTTTAAGTGGAGATTTTACAAGCATAACTTGAATCATATCTAAGTTATAAGATAGTCCACATAAGATATTTACAAAGATGTTTGAATTTAGAATAACATTTACCAAAAAGCCATGTATAAGAATGTTATTAAAAAACACTCAATAGCTATTCAAACAATTGATTTTCCTTCACAGCAGAGTAATTTGCAGTGATACAGATATGAGAAAAAAAAATAAATAAATGCATTTTCTTTAAATTACAGTTTCTTGTGATCATCTTCTTATATTAGGTCAGAAAAATGTCATTCTCTGCTTCCAGTGTTTCATTGCTTAAATGTATATACATCACACACAAAACATCTATTGCTTTGTAATGATTTTTCAATGAGTTCTTTGGTTGCTTAGAAACAATTGAGAACCCTACTTTTTGTATTTTTTTCCAGTACGTGAAGAAGTCATTTGATCAGCATTCCCTCATTTACAATAGTTGAAACCTAGAACAGGTTCACGAGACACATGTAGCTAATGTGCAATGCAGGGTCCCCTTGCAGAGCAGGGTGAAAAGGAGTCAGAACCACAATTCTGCCCCTTCCAACTCTGCACAGAGAGCATGCGTCAAGGCACATCGGGATAGCCTCCTCCTCTGCCAAAGACAAGTATCGCAGATATCTGCGGCATGTCTTTCCATGAGCCATGCAAGAAAAAAATACAGCTGGTATGCTTTTTCACCCTCAACACAAAGAGATCCTGCTATATGCTGTTTTTCACTTGTAAGCGACTTCATGTATAGGACATTTAGCAAGATTAGGATGGGATGCAGACCTAACTTTTATCACATACGAGTTTAAGGATGGTCTTGTAGGTACTTATTTTGCATAATGGGAAAGGGACCTAATAACAGTTGGTGACAAAACCTTGATCTGTGAGATGCTATATGTGTCTTCAGTTCCCATCAATTTCAACAGATGCTAAAGTTGCAAAGTATATAGTGTAATTCATCTACTTGCCTTTCTACTTCTGTTTTCACCACTGAGCAACTCAGAGAGTTGCTGTAGGTTTTGAGCTGTTCTCTGCAATCCTGTATTCTCAATACTAATTGCTTAAGGTATATTCATTTATTAGTAGGAATCATGGTGGATTTAAAAAGCAATAGTTTTCACATTAAAGATGTTACTCATAAAAGCTACAACTGATATTTCACCTAGCATCCATTTTCCTGGAATCCTGAAGGATGGTTTTAAACATGATGAATCAACAGTTCCTTTTGACAAACCACTGTTTCTCCACCAAGATCATTGCATGTCATCAGAGCGGAACAGGTTTGCGGATTTCAGGACGTGCTGTGACTTGAGTTGCTTCAAGAGAGGACATCATATTCTCTCTCCTTAAACGCTCTCCCAGCTATCCTCCCACTGTTTCAAAGTTAGTTAATTTGATAAAAATGCCATTTAAGCCTTCTTGAAATTCATCGTATAATGAAATACACTTTTCAAGTAATATCATAGGAGTTTGAGGGTGACACGTTGCTCGTTAGATGCTGGTATAACTGTAGGATGGAGAGAGATGGGAAATCTTGTTTCGCAGTTGTTTTAGGTGCCGTATTACTTTTGCAAGCTGGGAAAATCTTATTTCGCTTCACTAGGAATTCGATCAAGTTAAATTTCACTAAGAAAAATAATGACAATGTAATGTTGAAGACACATTCAATGGGATCCCACTGCAGTAAGTGCTGTATATACTTAACTAAAAGATTGTCTTACCTTCTTCTATACACAATTTATCATGTCCATAGAAGTAAGGATGAAAGTACATAAAGAAAATGAAAATATCAATCAGAAATTCTTTGTATATCAGTGTCCTAACATCTATTTTGCAAGTATCACAGAGAAAGAGACCTTAAAAGTAGAGATGTTAAAAATAATAATTGATTTTTTTTGTAAGAGGTGATAAGAATTTTCTTCCAAGAATTAAAATTACCATAGGAAAACTGATTTTATGCTTGTGAATTTGAAGAAGGGCACTCAAGACTGATGTGTGGGAACAACTGAATGTGTATACTCATCGGGACGAGTGGTAGTAGGTAGGCATTAACTGGTTATGAATGACGCCTGAAGTGAACATAGATTACATTTGAAGTAATTCGGAAGAGGCAAGAAGTAGGACACAAAGGAGAAATTACGTGGTTTAAAGCTCAGCTTAGGAAAATTTTGCCACGATATTTCTGACGTATATAATAAAGAAGAGTTTGCATTTGTGGATGCCAAAAAAAAAAAAGAAAAAAAGGAGGAAAAAGAAAAAAGAGGCAAAAGAAGAAAAGGAGGGGAAAAAGGGGGAAAACAAAAGAAAAAGAAAAACTGATCAGGTGCAACTCATGACAGGAAAGACGGATGTTATAGTTCAGGGTGAGCTACATTAAAATGTGGTCATGAGGGAATCAGATCAGAGGTGAAGGTGGACAACAAATGAGAAAGACATGGTGAGGTTGAATAGAAGGTTAAAGGGTCTAAGTGCTGTGAGTTTGGGAGAAATTAAGTAGAAATTACTAGGAATTAAGTAGATACTGATTACAGCAATGACAAGGTAGGAAGAAATAGGAAGAAAGTGCTGGAAGTAACAGGAAAAAGAAATGCCCAGCCAGGCCCTGCGTGGTCAGGGAACATGAGACAACAAGAGGGTGCACTAAGAAAGAGGAGTTCTGGAAGCAAGGCAAGGTAAATAAATTCAAGTCTCTGGGATATATAGGAGACAGAGAGAGTAAGAACATATTCCATATAGTGTTACCATTTTTACACCAGGAATATTGCTTCGGAGTTAAGCAAAGTGGCCATGGACAAAAGGCAATCCATGGCTGGGGTGAACAGGAACAGGCATAAGACTGCATGGATATGTGAGGAGAGTGAAGGTTAGGATGAAAATTAGGGAAAAAGAATGAGAAGAGATAGTGGAGACTGCAGAGGAATGAAAGTAGGAAAAGTAAGGAAAGGCAGCAAGTGAAACCATGAGGTGCCATCACAGAGGAGAGGAAGAGGATGGCAAATGCTCTGTTATAAAGTTTCATTTTTATTCCAATGAGCACACCACTATTAAGAGGATTTTTTTTACTTTATTATTTATTTTATTTTCCTTATTTTCTTGTAAATGTAGATAACCTCCGTGCCTGTGGATTATCACAAAAAGTGACACTCAAGAGGACATTTCCAACTGTTTGCAAACAACTGTTTTCCCTGCCAAACCAAACTCTCTACACTCTCAGTTTTTTTACCATAAACTCTGTGTTTTGCAAGATTCTCTGTATATTTGGAGATTCTCTCCTGAAAAAAATTGTTATCCTTTAAACATTAAGGTGAAGAACACCAAACACATTTAGATCCTTCCTCTCAAGTGGACTGATTCTTCAATAAATATTTAGAATACTGTGAATATTTTGTAAATATGTATAATTTGCAGCCTGAAGTCACTGCTAATGAGTAAATACATGAATTAATTTTCCTGTGCTAATATACCCAAACCTTACCTGTAATAGAGCAGTTACCTCAGTTACTTTTTTCCTTTTTTACTATTTCAGATCTTAATTAGTGTAGATCATTATTGCTTAACCATTATCTGAATGATGACACAATTTGCTCCAGGACCATTAAGTGTGTGTCCATTTGTAGCTGGTCTTTCACTGGACTTCACAGCACCTGGATCCTGTTTCTGAACTAGGACCACACTCCTGAAGACCTTAATATCCAAATCAGTGCTAAATGGTTTCATCAAGGGACCCTTGCAGCCACTGAAGTGCAGTGTATTATTGGGGTTCTAATTTTTATAGCATTGCCTGTAAGTCCTTTCATCTCAAAAGTAACTGTATTTATTACTTCTTGTTTGCCCTCTGCCTATACTCCCCCAGCTAAGGGGTGGCTCTGCTTTGCTGCCAGGCAAAATGCCTGTCTGCTATCAGCCAAAGCATAAACCTGGGACAATGTATGAGAAAACTTTTTTCCAAAAATTAAAAATTAAATAAATTTTTTAAAGCTGATCATTTTCCAAGGGAAAAAAAAAGTTATAAGAAAACCCTTACAGTTTCCTTTCACAGCTTTAACACTGGAAATAATTAAAAAGCCTACTCCTCACTACCAGGTAGCTTCTTTGAAGCCTCTATTTACTGAATGCAATAAATACTTAGCAGTTATCAGTATCTGTTGTAACCTGGCAGTATTCTCAGACAGAGGATTACTAATTAATTAATGGAGAACTATTGAGTCAGAACTACTTCAGAGCGTGTCCCGGTTAGAGCGTTAATAATGGTGCAAGCCAAGCAGAGGGCAGGAATTTATCCTTGAGATCCAACTCAAAGATGGCACCAAAAGTTATTGCATTCTTCAATATTCTTTTTTGAGACCACTTCTGACTTTTGTGATCACCCTAATTCAAACTTAAGTAATAGAGAATGTGTCAATACAACTTTCCCTTTAAGTATTGCTAAGGAGCATGCAGGAGCCCACATGTTTGCTTAACTGGCCCTGCAACCAACACTGCTAACAATAAAACCAGAAGTTCAAACTCAGTTCCTTGCTTTCAAGTATGCCCTTCAAACAGCAAATACCAGTTTATCATCCCCCTAAAACAGGGTGCATGTTAACCAGGAATAAATCCAACATATCTACACCAAGGCGCTTAGCACATGAGATACCCGATCGTTTTACCGACTTTTTTTAACACGTTCTTTCTACCACCAGTAACAGCTACTCATGGCATATATGTGTGTGCATGTGTGAGTGCGTGTCTCGGAGACATACAACCTCCCCCACCCTGTATTTTCAAGGACCATAATATACTGCCTGCTTCCTAGTCCTGCAAATACCCTTGAAGTGGAATAATATTTAACAGAGGGCAATGCTGCGGGAAAACTGCCAAAGAAATGAAGGGTGGGGGAAGTCAGTCAAAGCATTCTGATGAATATTTTTGTACATCCAAAGACACAACTATTATACAAACATTGACCTATTTGTCAAGCAATCACAGTTTACTATTGCTTAAAGGTCACAGAAGTTTCCAAGATTATTAAATAATGCATGGAGCCAAAGACCAAGGATATTATTTAAACAGTGGAGGTAACTTTTGTTAGTGAAGGACAATACGATGACAATGTCCCTTTATTTTCCCTTGAAATTTTGTAGAGTAATATAGTAATGGCCCATTTCAGTTGAAAGAGGGAACTCTGCTGCGGAAATGGGGCTCAACACTACAATAAAATATTACCTGGGCTTTTCTCCCTTTTTGTGTACATTTGTCAGTACATGATTTATATTTTTTACAGGTATTTCAATGGTGCTAGGGAGTAGCAGTCTATCCACATACATAAATGAATGCAATGATCTGTCCCTCTTTGTTTTTCCAATGATGTGAGTTATGAGTCAGTGCAAAAAGTGCTTTGCAGCAATTTAGAGTATGTGCTGTGCACACATGGACAGGAATCAGTAGAGGTTTGTAAAACTCAGTATCTACTGAGGCTTCCGTTAAGACAGCCTCTTTCTAATAAATCCTGTGCCTACTGCTTCCCAATGGCTGCAGTTCCTTCAGTGCTCAGTAGGTCTTCCAGGTCACCTCTTCATAGACCTTCAGAGGTGCCTGGCTCTAGCTATTCCCTAGGCCCAGGGATTCAAGGAGAATTAAGGCTGTCCACATACAGCCCAGCATATTTTCTACTCCTCTGGCTTACAGTAAGTTTCTACTAAGTGACAGTCATTGTCCTGCCATCATTGTCCTGGAACAGAGCCACGGCTCAGGGAGGAATGACTTAGGCAAAATCACATCTTAAAAGAGCTCATCATCAAATTATTCTTGTTCCCTGCCCAGAAATACCTCTCAGTGTATTGCCCCTGCAGATGCGCCATGCTGAAGGGCTGTCATGCTGTGACGCACTCCCAGCACAGTAAAATGAAGGACTGCAAGACTCCCTCTACCTTGCAAAATCCACCTCCTCATTATTTTACCAGTCACAACACAGAAATCAATGTGATGCTCAAGAGGCAGGACATTCTGAGAACAATTCCTTTACTAAATGTCTATTACATTCCCCAGCACTGATCTCCACACTGCAGGAAACTGGTTAATCAGGGCCGTCATCAGGAGGAAGACTAAGTAGCAACTAGAGCACTCATATGAGCCGTCCCATCTGATGCAGAGGATTGTGTTCCATGAGCATCAAGCTCCACATAGCTGCCTTTTTGACAAAGAGATCGAGAAGGGCATGTTTCCCCATCTCACTAAGCAACCACAAGGTTGTTCTGAGATCGTCAGTGGGTTGGACCTGGGAATTTCACCAGAAACCACAAGTAAGAGAACATAAAACGTTTTGTCCCATTGCTGAAATAATCAATAGTTCTCTTTACATGTAAAAAGTGCAGCCGTGTATAAATTGCAATATTGTGGAAATGAATAATTATTGACAGAATTTCTGATTCAAACAAAATTTAAAGAAGAGCAGAGTCATGAATTTGTATGGATTCTAGCACCTGGTGTAATATTTCTGCTAGATCATGCTTGGCTACTGTTAGTTCATTTTTATGAACATTATTTTTGGAAGAGTCCCCATTAATGGTCTGCTTGATTGCCAAAGTGAAAGGGTCTTCAGTGACAGATTCAAGATGGGAAAGAAAAAACAGAGCCTTCAGAGGTCTAGTGAGAACTAAAATTTCAGTCTCATTCCTCTGCAAATCATGACTGTGTATATACACTCCTATCAAAATGTCTATAGGTCACTTAAAATAAGGTGAATAAAAATATTATCTTCCTTACATGAAAGACAGCTAGCTGCCAAGAAACTTTTGCTCGTATCACAGGGCAATTGAGGCTATCACCAAGAACAAAAAATATTCTTAACAAAAAATCACCAATAAAAAGACAATATATTTGGACAATAATTTCACATTACACATGTAACTACCTCATAGAATGGCTCTGTCTTCCCAAGAAGTACCATTTCTCCTGGAAATCCAGTCATTAGCTCAAATGATTTGTGGAGCCGGCAGGTACCTAATGAAGTTGGTGGAAGTTTTGCCAGAACCAGAACCTCACCTCTGACCTTACGGCTGAAGCAAGATGCCTTCAGAGGCAGGAGAAGAAAGAGTTCATTATTAATGGGGCTGACAGATACAGAATTATGCCTGGTAGGCCCCAAATACAGTCTTGAGAGTCACTTTCTTGCTGAAAACTTAAGGGCATTTGCAATGGCATGCAGTAACTTTATTCCTTATCCCAGTATAACACAAGAGGTGAACATTCATTTGTATACCCTGCAGACTCCTCAAATAAGTCATCGCTCGGGGCACCGTCTGCCAGACCCACCCTTGCCTTCCCTATGATCTAGGGGAGAGAAGCATGAAATGAAAGCCAGAAAGTTCACCTATCTGGATACAACCTGATGGGATCGCAGTGGGCATGTCTATTCTGGCAGCAGCGATCCCCATACCAGCTCAGTGCAATGCCAGGAGGAGATACTTTATCAGGTCATGAAGGCAGGAGATCCGTATTCATAGGCTATTGCACCCAAATAACAAATCCTCTCTCTCAGCATCCAGCAGTAACACGTGGCATGGACCCGATGCAGCACTACGCTTGGATGGATCATACAGCTGTGCACAGTACCTAACCTCGCTGCTGCGGACTCTCCGCAGTGACTCATTTCAGCAAAGACAGGGAAACATCTAGGAAGGTAAACTGATGCAGAGGAATTTAATAAACCTTGAACCTACATGAAAATAAGACCAAGCTTCCCTTATTCTGTCTTATCGGCAGTGTTCAATAAAAAAAAATAAAAAAACCCAAGCAATCTGTAGAGTATAAATCATGACTTGATAAATGTAGGTCCTTAGAAGCCAGTTGTGTAAATACGGATACCCCTGCAGGCCCTGATAACCAGATTAGCAGCAACAGCTGCCAGACCACGCAGCAACAACCAAGCGATATTGTTGTGTCCTGGCCAACGAAGTTTCCAGATTGACTCTCAGGTGCTTCCCGTACATCACTGTTAGCGAGAACAATGCATCATGAAAGTAGATGAGCTTCATTGATCTTGAAAATTTAACATTTCTCTCCTTGGGTGTATACAACGAAGTTTGACACTAACATTAGTTCACAGTACCTCTGCTGTACAAAGGGATCGGACTTTGTCTGCTGGCAGCTGGGAAGGATTTCTGAACAGAAGGGGAAAAAAAAAGGTGTCTGGGTTTGGTATGACCTCATATTAAAAACCGTATCCTTATTGGATAAGAACCCAGATCAACTGATTCATAGGTGTCCTGCCACACCTGTTCTTATTGATGATTAGAGACTAAAATTAACGTTTTTTCTTGGCAAAACTCCACTTGAATCACACAAAAAAATCTGATGAGCCTCAGAGCGACTAGTAATACAAGCTAGACCTAAAAATACACAAAGGAGGCACAGACTGGGGGCGGGGGGGAGATAGCTGTCTGGTTTTGGGAGAGAAGCTTTGTGTCCCTACAAAGCTTGGAAAACAAGTCTAATGTTATAGACCGCACTTCAGCACTGCGCTTGCCATTCGTTCTAGAAGTAAGGAAAGACAGTTCATAGAAAATACCATAAAATCTGGATGCTTCTGCACTGTTTGGGCTGGGGACCTGAGCAGGACCCAGCGCGGTCCCAGCCCTTCTCAATGGTGCAATCTGATCGGGGCTGATGCGGTGGGCAGAGCCAGGGATTGGTAACGGGGTCCATTGGCAGCTCCCAACACACCAAGCCATGGACCAGGGCCAGGGGTCATCCAAGCAGTCCAGCCAGGAGCAGAAGGGGACAGGGCCAGCGAAAGAGCTGGAGACCCGCACTCCTATGGCATTGCTGGGACATGGTCTGACAACCCCAGGCTGGGCTGAAATGGGGCTCTTGGGCCATGGGCAGGGGTGGGTGGAGGTTGGTCAGGGACAGCAAGTGCCCTCAGGGCCCTAACAGCTTCCTTTATAGGAAAATATTTGAAGACCTTTATAACCCGATACATGTGAGAATTCTCCCCCAAAAGACCCAAGCATGAACTAATCGTCCATCAACTTATCTTCCATGATGGATATGAGGATTTAGACAGAAAAACATGTCTCTAATCATCTGTGTGATGATGTAGTGATTCAGATTACTCCCTTCTTGGCAAGACCATCTACTTCAACTTAAACCAATGAAAAAATGATACAAGTTAAAATGCCGATGGGGTAGTAAAAGCAGACTGGATGTCTGGTCAAACCAAAATAACTGAAAGAATTGCAGGATTATTGGATGCTGGATGTCTGTTGTCTTTGTCTGAGAGCTTTGGAATGGAGAGCCATGAATATGGGCTCTCCTCCACTGGTGAGCTGGTGTGAGGCCAATTCAGCCCTCACATTTCCAGTCAAGTGTCACTGCACTGCGACACACTGCTGGAGAATAATAATTAATATGCAGCAGAGAAATTGCTTTATTATAAGATTATTATAACATGTTGTAAAGACATGCAAAAAAATAATTTTAAAATACTTAAAAGATGATGCTAGCTTGTTGTGGCCTGTTGCAAAGCAGTTATAAATTGGAGTACTTACAATAGTTCATGCATGTCTCTGCATGTTAGAACAGCACATCAGAGAATTTATTTATCGGGAAAAAAACCAAACTCTGCTAAGTCATTTAGTTCTTATAAAGGTTACTGTCATTTACAATTTTGCCAGATTTTATAAGGCACAATACCAGATTGTCACATGGGAAAGGCTTGCAGATTCAAGTCCTTATTCTTCCCTCTAGCGAGTGCTGGAACCAGCACATTTGGGACACAGGGGTTACGTCAAAGCCTTCCAACTCTTTGAAGGATAATTACCATACCTGCATAATCACATGGTCTTCTATGCATTCATGTTAAGGAGAGGACATTAATCTAACAAATGCCCAGCGGCTGACATTTTTTTTATATATCTAATAGTTCTCTATAAGATATAGCACTCCACCTAACAGCTGCAGAAAACTCCTTGCCACATTCCCAGTCCCTCTGTGGAAAGGGCTGCATAATGCTTTTCAGACCTGCCACACTAGATAGGAGTGTTCTGCTGCAGGATATGATGTTGTTGATTGTCACTTTCTATTGTTTCAGTAGACAATCTAGACCACTAGTTTATTATAGGTTATATAAGAATTACAAAACGTAGCCAACAAACAATACCCTAAGGGAATGATTTATACTCCAAAATGTTTGAGAGTACTTGTAAATATGTCTAGAGGTCATCTAAAACAGCTGTCTGGTTCAAGGGGATGGTATGTGCTGACATTTATGGTCTATGCAAGACTCTCCTCAGCAAACAAACCACAAAGACAATAGTGGATATAGGAATACCTGCAGCTTTTGGTGTAGTAGGCTTAGAGGAGCTATTTCTCTCTTCAGCATCTGGTTCAGTATCCAAAGAGACTATAGTGCCATGCATCAGCAATGTTCCCCTCTTCAGTGTCTGTATAAAGATTTGGTTGATGGGCAGGGAAATATTCAAATCAAATGGCTCCTACCAACTGGCCCTTTCCCAACAGTTGTCCCTCTTTTGTCGGTCCAAGTTTTCAAAGCTGGAATCATATGGAAATCTCAGCATGTCTGATGTCCAAACAAGCATGGTGAGCCTTGCGCTCTCTTTCTCTCCAATACACTAATGGCCAAGATGCTGTGACCTCTCATGTGAGTGGTAGACCCTTACCGCTGCCATTTGTGCCCTTGGCTCCTTCCATCTGGATTACCAAGGTCTACTCTCCTTTGGCCCTTAGGAGCCTGCACCTGCTTTCAATCTCTTTCTGGGTGTAATTCCAAATATAAGCTTTTATCTCTAAACTCTTCAACTGCCTTGTGTGTTAGATCTTTTACAGAACTGAGCTGTCAGGCTGTTGAGCTTTGGACGCCAGAAGCAGGAGTCCACAGGAAAAGAGTACTCTTGGGTACAACTCCAAGCATGCCCACATACCCCAGAAAGTGGTGGGACAAGAGAAGTGTTTTGAGGGAGGGAGCAGCAAAATTGCAGTGTATAAACAAATAAACACAAGACACAATTCTTGGTCTGTTACCAAAATCAATAGCCGTATATAGCTGGACTGAGATCAATTTGTGTTCCCACGTTTCAGAGACCTATTGACAAACCCTGTGTTATTGTAATACTGTGTTTTATTAACCTATGTCCAGAGAAGCTTACACTTCATTAAAAAGCCATTGTCAAACAGATTCTATAAATGGATAACACCACTAATAAATTTTATTACTTACTGTAAAATCAGTAACATAAACAAAGCACATTAAGCAAGTCCTTTTACCTACAGAAAACATATCACAACTATTCTCCTCCAAGATCTAATTAGATTAAGATTTCATTTTCAAAACAGAAGAAAATAAGCCTTTTACCTGGGGGAGATCTGGCTGTAAGCTAGCAACATAGTTGTTGTGTTTTTTGTTTGGTATTTTTGTTTATTTGTTTTTTGTTTTATCAAATGGCAAATTTGCCCAGGTAATAAACAAAAGGAGCACACCAGTGATAGTACCACTTAAAAGTAAAAACTCAGCTACGCATGAAAACATCAAAGATCAATTATTTGCATTTTTTAAAACAATTATATGGTTTTCTTTAATGTTTCATACTACACAAATATTTTTACAACCATGCTTGCATATATGCATACAAATGTTAAGGAGCCATAGATCCTAGTGTCAGACTCTTCATTTCATATACTTATGCCACTTAAAGAAGTTCTAAACTCAAATCCAGCCTATGCAATCCTTGAAACAGCATTTTGATTTGGGGAAATAGCGCCTTGGATTAATGCTGCAATGGAGGCAAGAAGTTGCATAAGCTCTTTGAGATTCAATTTGCTATCTGTAAAATGGGAGATTAATTACCTCCAACTGCTGAGCATATTACTGATGTAAGAGATCACAAGACCGCTGAAACCAAGGACAGTCCCCACTGTGTTTGGCAGGGCTTGGACCCTCACCATTTAAGCAGGACAAGAAATGGAATTTCCCTGGCAATTAATAGGCTGGCACTGCAGCAACAGACTGACATGACGAGGTGAAGGATCTTGGTGTGAGTCTGATCCAAAGATGGTATCTGGCTCCACACCCTGGGCTACAGGGTGAAAGTAGTGATTGACTTTGATTGTGTCATTTCTGGGAGTCTATCATCTGTGGCCCTAATTAATGGACTCTTGGAAATCTGTGCATGCTACTGATGGGGCAGGCTCTGCCTGTGCCTGCATTTCTCCCTGAAAGGGGCTATAAGGCTAAACTCTCTGGTTGCCCATTTCTATGAATGGGCCAATTGCAACATGTGTCACTTCAGCACTGTGGCTGCTTTAACCTTTTCTGTGGAGTGGAAGACACTCAACCAGCCTTAACGTGAGAAGGAGGCAATAAGGAACCACACATTTTCTGGTGGGAGCCATCTTTCATGTCTGTATGTCCAGGCATCAGCCTATCTAGGAGCTTTATAGCTCATCACTAGATCTGCACTTATACAACTCGATGAGAGCCTTTATTAGCCAGAGTGCAGCTCCTCCCTGCAGCTTCAGTCCCAAGTTACCTGGCATCCCACCAACCCACATCATGGGAAGAGCCAGGGTGGAGTGGTCAGCACCGTCTGTCTAAATATGCGTCTAACACTCTCAGATGTGTAAAATTCATATCCAATGTGCCCAACTCCTTTTTACTGAGGTCCTCTAAGTGGTTTCATCAGATTCTCTTCTTTTTACTGAGATGATAGGAGAATTTTTTATTGAAGTCTGCTTAAAAGAAGGCAGTCCTTGAGCTTTAGGAGGACAAAAGTATTGTCTTCATAGCTGGGAACGGCTTCAATGCTGTCTACTGATTCCCTATGAGACCAGAAGTAGTGTGGTAAGTGCACAGTCCCCTGCAACACTGCGGGAGGGACTCGTGCACTGAGGTACAGGCTGAGTTTACTCACAGTCCAGATTTCCCCATTACTCCTGTGTTATCATTAATATTCCAGATCTCCTCAAAGTCAAAACACCAGAACATCTTTGTTCTCATGAGAAATCCAACAGCTCGGGGGGGAACAAACACCAGCTGGGGAGAAATCCAAACTCGAGGTGTTTAGCTGAAAATAAGCTCCCCTTTCATTTTAATTTGCTCATCACGTAATTGGGGGGAAAGGGATGTGGGAAATATCGGTGAGTAGTGAAAAAGGAAGAAAGGTAAATTCTGTACTCTGCTAACTGAAGGAAAGGATGATATGAAGGGGCAGAATTTCCCTGTGCCACAGCTGGTAGGGAAAAAAGAGTTCCTCTCTACAGAATATTTAGGGGAAAAAATCCTTTTTTAACTTTCAGAAGGAGGTAACATTTTGAAGTGCTTTCAAATGAAAATATTTGATTTTTGGTCTCCAGATTTTAGACAAAGACTGAGCAGAAGAAGGAGGAAGTGATGGAATGAGCGAGATGGAAGAAACCCCTGTTAATGCCCCAGAATTCTTAAGAGTAAAAGTGACAGAACAACCTTGTTCTTATGATAAACATAACGGGTGACAGTAGAGGACATTTCCACAGAAAACAAATCAACCAACTGTAAGATAATATTGTATGGGGATGGATTCTCCCCTCAGGACACTACACAGCGAAGAACTTAACACCATGTTTTATTCTTGCTGGAGATGTGTTAAAGCAGCAGTCCAAACCTTACCAAAAAAAAAAAGCATGAATAGTTCTGGAGCAGTTCTCTGCTACTTCAGTTTTTCTCTTCATCTGACCCAAACCAGAATCCAGGCTTTACAAAAACACTATCTATACTGAGCTCTGGATTTCAGAGTTCCAGACCAACTCCTCCATCCATTCCTATTTCCATCAGACTTAGGCATCTCTCTAAAACCATGTACTACTACACAGGTACCCTGCAATCTCAGCTTTCCCACAATACTGTATTTCAGGCTATAAATCACACCCACTACCACAGTCTCGCTAAAGAGAGGTTTCAACCCGTAATGTGAATTGGTCTTTTGCTTTCCTTAAAAGCAAGCATAAAATTAACATTTGAAAATTGACTATAGTATAGTTGTAGTGTTGCAAGAGTGCTGCTCCTGCTTTTGTTATTGCTTTGTATCAGCACTCTTCCACAGACCCACACGGAGTATGACCTCCCTTGCATTGAGCTTTCTGAAGGAGAGGAGCCTGCATCACACAGCCAGGCTGGAAGGAGCCCTATGACATCACCTGCGCTATCTTTCTTCCCCAAGGTATCAAAAGAAGTAATTTAAGGGCACTCTGATAGATCAGAGATAGCCACCCAATTTGTTTGGAGAAAGTATATGAAAGCTTTCCTACTTCAGCAGACCAAAGAACCAGGCTAAACCTTCCAGAGTGATAGTCTTGTTTCCTGGCACTTCCTTTTCTTATTCAAATTCTAAAATACAAGAAGACCCTTTTTCACGTGACTTTTGGTCTCAGGTTTATCAGGTAATCGTGTAAGAGAGAGAGGCATTGAAACATTTCAAACTTACAGAAACTCTGTGCAAGACTGAACTTAAGCGAAGATGAAAAATCAAAAGTGGGCAGTTGTGTTCTTGTTTATCCCAATCTCACCCCACCCACATGGTAGCAAAATAGGCACCATGCCGAAACTTTGTGGCAAGAGGCTATTGTGTGGGCTTAGAATAATTTAAGAAGTGATTGTCAGCCTGTTTCTTGGCTTCCAGCTATGAAGTAATGCTCTAAGTAGAGTGCGGTACGCAGAAGGACTCATTACAGACTTTAAAGCCGTCTCATTTTCAATTATGAATATTAAAAAGAAATGCTCTGAGTGACTCCTCTGTTATAATTAATACTCCAGGTTTTGGTTTGGTTTGTTGGTTTTTTGAGGTCTATTTTTAAAGACACTTTCATAACTTATTCCTGAGTTAGTTCCCAAAATCCAAACACTGTTCCTGTTTATATCAGTGGGGAAATTCCCAGTGAAAAAACTAATCAGACCCAAGTTAACGAAAACAACACCCCCATTTAAAACAAAGCCCTAGCCTTAAACAATCTTCTAGCATTGCCTGCTTGTGTACATCCAAGACAAAATTTTATAGCCTGCATGTTCCAACCTTAAAAAAAAAAATCCTGATTATTTATTTATGCCCTTTTTGTTTAAGAAGTTAAATCCCCAGAGCATCTCAATTTAGATCAAAAGCAAGCTACCAAACCTCACCTGGCACACCTGTGCCGTGTGATTTCTTAATTACCTGCCTAGCATTCCCAGAGCTACGAGGCAGAGATGCAGGACTCGTTTAGCACATATTCAGATCTCTAAAATGCACCTCATGCAGCAGAGCCTTTCCAGAACGCCCGAGGTGGTAACCAACGTTAAACGATTCCACATCTCCACAGACACTTGCCTTTCAGCAAATTGCTTTCTCACAGGTTTCAGAAGGCAGGGAGCTATCATGGGGTGAGAAATCTGGGGAAAGGGATGGATTTATTTATGAGTTTCTTGACGAAGGCTTTCCCTCGTCTAGCAGACGACATGGAGTAGCCATATGCCAGTAGACTTGAGCCTCGTTCCACTAAGACCAAAGAGTAGGACTAGGCCTGTTAACTGTGTTAGCTACAGGTTGTTATTACTTATGCTTGCTACGCAACTGCCTAGGGATCAGGGGAGAGTATGGCCATCTATGTTAGACACCAGACAAGCCTTCAGGTGGCAGTCCTCGGCATGGAGAGCATCCAACCTAAAGAGACATACTCAAAGCAGAAGAATGTGGTACGACAAGGACAAGGCTGATCTGAGGGAGCACACATGTTTTTGCTGAGACAACTCTTCTTGGCTACAGGATGCTTCTACACAGTAATGAGAACCCTAGCTCATGTGTTAGATGTGACTGCCATTTTACTTAAATGCTGGACTGGCCATCGACATGCCCCTTGTCTAGCTGAGGAACATGCACGCTTGGTCGCAGATGGGCTCAAACTCACCTGTGCTGTTCATTTTGCAGATGCACTGACAATTATGTACATGCAGGAGAAGATCGGTCATGTCTTCAACCTCCCTAACACTGAGCACTTGTAGCGGTGTGTCCTCATGCATGCACAGTTTTATATTTTAATAGGGGATTCACTATAATTTCTCATTTACAGTGGTTTGGATAGCAATCAGGCATCAAACATTACAGCTTCTTTGGCGATTTGTCAATAGTGTAATTTTATTAGTTGGCCAAAGCACTGAATCTGTTACCCTGATTGTAACTTAAACTGCCAAAAGGTGATGGCATCTCTGTTGGTACAGTGAAGATATAGAGCTGTGGCAGGAAGCTAAAGGTAAGCATTAGTGTTAACAGTTTACGTGTCTCCATAACACACAGAAGCCCCAGTACCGTCAGGATTCTTTACATGTAAGAGATGAGACAGGTGACTTGAACAATACACAGGCTAAATAGATGCAGTAAATGGGACAGCAGCCTTTCATTTACAGGCAGGTCATTCATTGTGACCCACCATTAATGGAGACAGAAAACATTAAATTTTATTATAAAAATGTGTGCCTTTTTATGAAAGATTTTGGGAGAAAACATTTTGAGTTATTTACTTCAAAATTCAATTTTTGATTAAGAAACATTTTCATTGCCAAGAAAATTGCCAAAGTTGCCAAGTCCCCGCTGGGATCAGAGACACACTGAGAAGACTCTGTACAGGACCTGTATCAAGCAAAAAGTCTCCAGGGGCAACACCCTCCTGATACGACTACAGGAGCACATGAGCCAGTAAATTTTAATTTGTAAAGTCCTCAGTACATGAAAATTTCAAATAATTTTGCAGGGGAGATTGCAGGGCCTCTTACAATTAATGAAACCAAGGACAGATTCGGACACATGGAGATTTGGTTAATTGAGAAACTACTTATTATTCTACATTTAATTTTAGAACTTCAATACACTCTTGAAGACTCAACCAACAAGACTTATCATTGTACTTTGAAATCACAGTATTTTTTAGGCATACTGTGAAAAATCCTGGGATATGGAGATGTGTTTTAAAAGCTATGCTTCATAGCAAGGCACTTCCCAGCTTCCCCCATGCAATAAAAAAATAACCTGAGTTATCAACAAGAAATCTATCTGCTAAAAATTAATGAGGAACATCTGTTGGTCTACTGGGAGAGACGGTGGAAAAATGGGTGGGAATTTCCAGCTTTAACTATGCTGCCACTCCCACAATATTCAAGTCAACAGTAAAATCTGTCAGCAGAAGGTCAAAGTCATTAGTTGATTTTTTTTCATCTACAGAGAGATAAATCAGATACCCATAATATCAGAGACATTAGTTAGGATTTTCCAAAGTTCTCATGTTAAGCTAATTTCTTATATGGAGCATACCATTTGGAGCTACGTTTTAAAGGTCTGTAAGACCACGATGTACCCAGGACTATAAGTGAGCAAGGGCTCAGATTGTGTCACAAAGTAGTTCAGTTTTAAAAGCCTCTTAAATTCAGCCAAACCAAAACAATTGGCATTGTCCCATAGGTTCATGATTCCAAGCCTGTTGCAAGGGACGTTATCTTAGGTAACACTCTTTCAGAGTGGGAAAAGTCCTCATATTTGCCACTGGTTAAGGCTGTACACACGAGCCATTATCGCTGCTTAACTGGTGCATGGTGGTTTGTTAGATTACCGTAATTTCATTGTGACTCTGAGTCCTAAGAAGTCATGATCTAAGGCAATTAAATTTCTAGATGAATGATAATGCAAAATGCTTCCAGCATACAAAGGCAGTCAACAGGTAGTTTAATGTGAAGTTCTGCAAATATCTTCAGAAAGTCTGACCTGAAAGACACTGTAGAGAAAGTGTTTTAATGAGCGAAGATGAGAAATGCTGATATGTTGTTTTTCATGATCTTAATAATTTTGAGCAATTTAAAAGCTTTTTTTATCCACGGTTTATAAAAAACTTAGCTCTTCCAACCTGTAAACAAAGTTTTCATCTCAATTTTAAGTAGTATTGACTATAGTGTGATTAAGACTAAAATGAGGAAAAAGCCATTACTAGCTTTACAGTTTTCTCTCTTACCAAACTACTTATTCAGGAAACAAATAGCATCAGCAGATACTATTTACAGGCATGACTATAGATTTTCCTAGCTCTGGGATAACTGCTGAAGTTTACCTCTGTAAATACTAGTCTAGGTTTAAAAACCCTCTTCAAAATGTTTATGGGATTCAAACAAACAACTATAGGGATTTTTTGAGCAGACATATCATTCTTATTCGTGAAGATTTTTGCATAAATATTGTCTGTCATCATTGGCTGACATCCCTGCCTATCAGTTATCATGGATATTCCACAGTTCCCATCATCTTGTATTTCTGTGGATTTAGATCATCATAAAACTGGATAAATGTGAAGGTGAATTAGGCACAATGGATATGAGTTTCATAGGCATTGCTGGTAGCACCAACAATTATTGAGATTACTTGATTATTCCCATTTTAGGCTCCCAGTGTTGCAAAACTTCAGAGGACTAGGCTGAACTCTGACATGTCAGACACCTGTCTGAACTTGAAAAGTCGTCTTTGAAAATTTCAGCCAAAACAGTTCAGCTATTTCCAAGAACAAAACCATGGAAAAATACCTGCCTTGTCCACGTTAAAACTCTGTGACAACCGCTTTTTTCCAGAACTTTAATGACTGTATGCTTTGGAAAAGATACTTGACTTTTGGCTTTAAGATGTGGCTTGTCCCTGAAACACAACCTTTATAACCTCTGTGCAAATCTACACCAAGGAACTATTACAACCATTGGAAAACTGCAGGTCACACATGAACAGTGGACACTTCTGAGACCTCAGTCATTCCCTGAAGTTACATCCACAACACCAATGTTTCTGGTTGGAGTTAAAGAGAGTGGACACTGTGTAACTACAAGCTATTTCCAGTCATTTTGGGGTACTCAAGACGCAAGAGGAAAGTTACCCGTGCTTTCAGCCTCCCTGGTGGAGATTATGGAAATAGGTCTCTGAGTTGGCAGTCAGGGAGGAACAGGGAGACTATAGCAGCCAGTGAAGAAAACTAAGCTGAGGAACAGACTGGAAACCTAAGGGCAGCCTGACATTTGTCTGGGGAGGTGGAGAACATGGGGAGGCTAAAGCTTAATGCCAGTTGTGTGGGAGGAAGCACAGTGTGGGGAGCCAGTGAGAAAGGGGATCTTGAATTAGGTATGGCTGGGAAAGACTATTAAAACTATGAAGATCTGAGGACAGACTGAGGATGGCCGAGCAAGAAGGCTGGGACTTTGCCAGCACTAGAGAAATCTGAAGGAAACTGGATGTGGCTGGGCAAAGAGGATAGGAGTAGTCAAGTGTTCCTGTCCCAGTCTCGTTTGGATAGGCACAGTAAAAGTGGTTGCATGTAGAAAAATAGGACAACACCAAACTCCTCTCCTGAGCCTGGAGTGGAAAACAAGTTTTGGGGCTCTGCCCATCCCCTGACACCCTGAAATACCTGCGAGATCCACTAACAACTTGTCCAGCCTGCCTCATAGAAAACAAGCCTCTTAGTGTTTTCAGCAGGGCACTGGTAACTAGTGATTATTAATGTTGCTACTCTATTAACTGAAGTAACAGAAGTTTGAGTGGCCAACACAGACTCCAACCCCGCTGGCTCTCCTGGGAGTCACTGCGATCCTGCATGATGAAATGCCTATTTTGGCAGTCTACTTTTTTTTTAAATATGGGAAATTACACACCTCAAACTGTGTTAAAAGAATATTGCAGTCGCAATCAGATGTGAGGAAGTGCCAGAATCAAATTGCCTCTCCAGCCTTGATTTAATCCCTTTTTGCATAGGCATTATCTTTAATAGCATGATCATATACTTCTGCCTCCTGCAGGGCACAAAATGGACAGCACCGATGATAGACCAGAAGATATAACAAAGGCAGACTGCTGCCTGTAGGATATGGACTTCAAAAGCTAGATAGCTTATAATAGCAAAAAAAAAGAGGATTCAGGCACAGTAATAAGAGATGCACTGCGGCGTGGCCATTCCCCAGGTATGACCTAGAGTGCAGGTACCGCGTTGGGGAAGGCGGTTACAGCTTACAGCTTCTCTCACTAAATCTGCTCTTAGGGCTAACCAGAAGAGGGAGGAAGGTTTCACCATTGTCCTTGAGAGTTGGTTGTATTTCTGCTGTTCAGCTCTTATGCAAAGCTAGGCAAGCAATTTAAACCAGCTCTTTCTCTCACAGTTATAAATTGTACAGCTTCATTTTCTGGGTCCCTGACTGGATACTGTGGGGTCCCTGAGCTGCACAAGTGCTGAGCACTCACAGTCAACTATCACATAAAATATGGCTCTGTGCTGTGCAAAGTCAAACTCTAACTAGCAGAAACTGGGCACTCAAATTCAGCAAACATTTCTGGCCTGCCACCATGCCCTACCTGTGGAGTCAGGCTGATGCCATATCTCATCTGTTGGGCTGCTGTGAAAATAAATCCATTATTTTTTGTGAAACTCCCAGACAGCAGAGAGCTGAAAGCTGTAGGAAAGCCTAGAGAAAAATAATAATGCTGAATTCAGAACAGGAACTGGCAGGAGGGAACAAGAGAAGACTTGAGGTCATATGATGAACAGCGAAAAGAAAATGAAATACTACTTACTCATTAAGGGAACATGGGTCAATCTGTGCACTGAAAGAGGAAGGGAAGCAGCAGAGGGACCAATGCAGATCTGTAATTAAGACTTACGGCCCACTCATTAAGCCCAAAGTAACCAAATTAAGATTGTAAAGGTAACCTTAATTCTACCATTCCTTGACTTTTGTAGCTTGACTTCACAGATCAGCTAATCCACTTTTGATGAAGACTGGTATTTCGGGTTTCATTTGTCTGTGTGTATTATCTACAACAATAACTTAAAGAATTTAACACTTGAAAGTCACTGAAATGTATCATTAGAATGATTGGCATGAATTATGCTAAAAAAATATAAATTCTTTGAATCTAGCCCTCAACGAGCAATTGTAGTTAAAACTTTTCCTTATTCTTTCTAATAGTGGAGCTTGCATTGTCACATGGGACACTTGCTGAATGGGATTTAAGTTAAAAGAAACCAGCTTTTGATTCTAAGTTAACATCACCTGTACCCAGGAAGAATGTGCAGAACTCCAAAAAGACAGTTTTGATTTGATTAAGAAAATCAGTAGCAATAATAATTAGAGAGAATTATAACTTCACATCCAAATCTAGGTTTAAAAAGTTGAGTAGATTAACAGATTTATTGCTTTTCCTGTTTTCTATTTTCGCAGCAAATATCTATATTATTACGTTCCTTGCAGCTACTTTTGGCATCTAGCTTGTTAGTACACGACTTTAACTGTAGCTCCCATTGAAAGCAGTATTTTTTCAGGATTTTTTTGTCACATCATTAATATCTTCATTCAAAGATCATACATCTTTACTTCAAATAAAGCATTCAACCATACAGTAAACATCTTGTTGACCTCACTTACAAACAACCATTGACAGCTAGTAAAAGATTGAATGATTGCATAGCACCTGCCCTAACCTTCAAGAATATTTAGCTATATTTCATGTGCTATCAATTTTAACTCCTTTCCTATATGCAGAGCATTAGTGCCTGAGCCTAGCAGTAGTGGTTTTTTGCAGACCTGTTAGATGTCATTACCCTTCAGTACTCAGATTTGTTTTGGCTTTTACACATTTCTCCAATTCTCTTTACAAGGAAACAAAATCTGATCCTTCATAAAACTTCAGCTGTTAGGATGAAACTGTGTCTGCAATAAGAGGAAATTAATAGCAAATGTTTATCCAGCCCACTGGTGAGTCTGCGGTGGTTTCCCTGCCTGCAGCCAGTCCTTAAAGGATTTCAGTTTTTATGGCCTGTGGCTGTTAAATCTTGGCTCTTCAGATAATATATACGTATTAAGTGTGTATATTCCCTTAGCCTACTTCAGTTATTAGGTTATAAGATGTACCTTAACCCTCTTCGACCATAGCCAGACCTTCACTGAAGAAATGGTGGTAACAGCTTAAGCTGTTACTAGCTCTTCGGCTGCTCATTCCTACTTTGCTCACCATTACCACCTCCTGAACAACTCCTACAAGACAAATTGGATGATTAGTTTGAAAAGAATGAGGGGGAAGCATCTTCCATAACTTTAGACAGTTGAAAACCGCACATCTGGAGCACTTTAAGTTCCTCCAAATCTCTTCAGAGCTAGACTTAGGGTTGATGAAGTCCATTCCTGATGTCTCGTTCCAGCCTCGGAGGAACCTCATTTTGAGGTCCTGGACCCTCTGAGTCAGTTCTAGCACAAACAAAGCAAGGCACACAAAACCACCCAATACTTTTTGAACTGTAGATGTGGGTTTGTCAACCTGAATTAGGGTTTCAGCTTTTCTGAGTGAAGTCAGCACTAGTTTGGGGTTAAAATGAAAACAGTTCGCTAAAAAGGAGATATTTATTAGAGGGTGGGATTATATCACCCTGTATATTTTAAAAGCACAAAGCTTAATTTAGGACCTTGTTCTGGACACAGTTAATGGTGATGAAAGGTGGTGAACTCAAAAAAGAAATGAAATTTTAATCAGTTTTGTGTATGATATAAACACTGTTGCCTTCATGTTTTCTTCCCAATAGGTTACTTCTTTTTAAGTAGAGATACTTGAATCATTATTTAACACTCCCTTTTGCCACAATTTTTCACATCCATGAAAATATCTAGCAACAAAGTACCTTAAAAGGATCAGCAGTGGAGCACTGATACTACCAGCAGGGTATTTTTACCCCTTGAATAAGGCAACCATACTTCCACCCTCTTGCCTCTGCTCAGTTGTCATGGTTGAAATATTAGAGCCAATCTCATCAAAACAATCTGAACAGAAAGTCAGGATCCTTTCAAAGCCCAGAAATATTACTGGAAGTACAGAAAGCTCATCTTTACAAAAATTATTAGATCTCAAGTTTGCTTCCTGCAAAAAGGTTAAAGGGCCTACATCCAATTAATAGTATGTATCTACTTCAGTCCAAGATATAATTTAGTTGTGACTATACTTTATTGTACCCCAGTCACTTTTAGACTATAACTACTGCGGCTGTGCTTTTATTTTATCCTAAGCATGTTTTTGGTCTAAGTGTGATTATCTTCAGGTTTATTTTGGAGCCTCTTAAATAAACTCTGCAAAAGCAGTGCTTGAATTGCCACACATACAAACGTTTGTGGGTTCTATTGTTATGTGAGATGTGTATTTAGAAACAGGAACAAACTTTCAAAATTTTTTTCATTGATTTAAGAACAAATTTAAAGGACAGCTGCCTTAGCTAGAGAGTTTGTCTTCCCTTTTTTTAATTATTTTTCTCTTTTATAGCAAACAATATCATGGTTGTAATTAAAACTTCCATCAGTCCTTGGCTGCTTGTAAATGCGGGACAGGCTTCTCTTAGTGGGAGTTTTACCTTTAGCTTCATTAGGACTAAGGACAGACCTGTAAAATGAGCTGGGGCATAAAACCTCACCTTGAAAAAAAGGAGAGCAGATGCAGAGAAATTACAAGACAGCTTGTTCTTTAGCACTGACAACCAACCTTCAGTACTGCAAAACACCCTCTGAGTCAGTATTTCCCGTTTCCGTGTCGCTCCATGCCTGGAGGGCTGAGCAGTGCAATGGCCCATACTGGCAGCAGTCTAAACCCTACCTGATCGACCCAATATTGACTAATGGGACCAGGGTGCAGGGAGCTCCGCTATTCCCAGACTTCACTCACCCCTTCACCCAGGTGGGAAGGAATATGTGGTGCTAACCCAGAGCCAGAACCGAGATAGTTTGTGTGAAGAGAATGAGGGTGGCTTGGCTTTGACTCCCCTTCGCATCCAAAGGGACTCCCACAAAGGAGATTTACACCCCTGAGCTTCAGCTCCCATCCTAAATAAGTCCCAGACTTTCACCCTGAACCCTTTGCTTTCCAGAGGAGCATTTGCAGGCTGCAAACCCCAGGACTGGCTCCTGGAACATCCAGCTTCAATGGACCTTCAATTCTAGCAACAAACCTGGTGATGTTCGACAAATCCTCAGAAAACAGTAGTGAAAGTCCAAATTCCCATCTGTTCCCACTGGCAGCTGTATTTCCAGACAGGCTATTTGCTTATTCTGTGTCATCCCTGGGGAGGCTAGACACAACCTTGTTCTCACCTGCAGCTTTCAGAGCCAGGTTTGCAAACTGCCAGACTGTAAGGAGGGAGGCCAAGTCGTGACATTTAGATGAGTGCAGAAAGCTGAGGTATTTTTCCCTTGCTACAGCATAGAGATGGCTTGTTGTCTAAATTCCCATGCCCTCCTCCTAGATCTTCATCCTGCCAGACTAGGGGAGAGGAAAAACAATGATCCCAGGAGCAAGCTCTTGTTCACAGAGACATGTTTCACTCTGCCCATACAGCTCCACAGGCCACCGTGAAGTTCAGTGCAATGACACAGCCCCATGGGTTGTGCATACCAATATTCTGCATCTTTTCATATATTCTCTGTGATGTCTCAAATAAGATAACAGGGTTTGCAAAACCTACATGCATTGAAAAAATACAATATATACACTTCATTCCTTTGACAGTCCCTCAGCTCCAGCACTAAAAGGAGAGACATAAAAAGCAAGGGTTCATGAACTGCGGCATTGAAAATACTGTGTGGAAAGGATACATGTTAATCTCTAAAAAAGGTGCCATAGGGAGGAATATTTTTATAACCCAAGAAAATGTAAAAGTAAGTTTAAATTTTACCACAAAGTCCACTTTGCTTATTTACTGTGCGAGGTGATCTATCGTCTCTATGTGAGCAATAAAGATAAATTGTGTTTTAAGGCAGGACTATGAAAATTACGATGTGGATAGAACGGTCCCTTCCCCTTGAAGCATTCCATTTCCTCTTATCATTTCACATTTAAACTAGAAATGGGAATATTGGAAGCAATGCAGGCTTGTAAGAGATTGAGGCTAAAGAAAGTGGAGTTCTTTTCTCTCCCATGCTATGATTGTACTGCTTGTATTTGAGCAAATTGTTTAACAGCTCCCATTCTTCCCTGGAGACAGTAAGTAAATAATTATACATTTTATTAATACCTCTGCAAAACTGCACTTTGATGATCCCAAATGAACTATGTAAGTCCTGGGGTTTATTATTAGATTCATGTATTATGTATATTGTGTAGTTATGGTTAAGAAAAAAGCAAGTCAAATTGTAATTTATGGCATGGTACTTCTCAGTCTCCATGATGAGAAATGGTGTCTGATGGTGTCTTGGTGGGTTTTGAAGACTTTCTCTCATTTGAGGGAAGAGAGATGCACCAAGTCTTTCTTTAAAAAAAAAGTCAAAGAAAATTCAGTAAAATATAATATAACACAGTTTTCTATTTTTCCGGATATTTTTTTTACGTGATTCTTGTGGAAATAGAAAAGAATGGTTATCAATTGTGCCTATTATACAAATGAAAAGGTAGTTGCCGTCTGTGCCATAATTGAACCTGCAACGCAGTGCCATCTGGTGCACAGGCAGAGAATAGGCTGCCACAGGGAAAGACGTTCAAGTTCTAAAAAATATATTTCATTTCTACAAAGTAGCAGTTGCATTAGGCACTTCACTCCCTTTAATGAGATAAATCATCCCACAATACCCTTGTCAGTTAGACAAGTATCATTATCTACTTTTGCAAATAGCTATACGGAGGCAAACAGGTAATCTGAGTTACCAAGATGACAGAGGGAATCAGTGTGGAAGTCAGGATCGGATTCAGGATCCTTGATTTATAGAGTTGCCCAGCAGCCACCCAGCAAGAGGGAGTGCGTGCAGGAGTGTGGGTCTCGTGGTTTGGTGTGAACGCGTGAGATGAGAAAATTTGTTCTCGCTGCCGCAAACCCTAAGGAATAGGGAGTGCTCAGTGAAATTAAGATATGGAAATTCAAAACTGATGCGAAGGAAAGACTTTTTCACTTATTCTGCCTGTGGAACTCACTGCCAAAGGACATCCCCGGACCGAGAACTTCGTAAAATTCATTAAACTTTCAGGCAGTTCTGGGGTCAGAATTTTCCAGAGCAACCATTTTCACTGACAAATTAGGAAAGGACTAATAATCCCACGTTTTCAAGTTTAAAACATTCTCTGATTTATAGAAAGTAGGATGAGCTGAGATGCTGGATAAAGCAGATTATCCTGTATCTGTAGGGAACCATCACTGTCCTCTAAACTACCTAATCCTGGTTGGACCAGTAGAAGCAAGACCCTCAGATTTTGGGGGTACAGCAATTTTCTTGCTCTTACAAGAGAGGGGGCCAGCTTTCTGTTCTGCCACAGATTTCCCACCTGACCTTGGGCAAGACACTTAGGGTGCGATTAGACGTGCTTGCTGATCCAGTGTAACATGTTACCACCAAAGGGGACCTCCTCCTCCTTTCCCCTCCAATGCATGGCCTCAGGACCTCTTCTCACCTTTCGGTGAGCCATTTCATCTCATCAAACTAGCAGAAATCTGCCAGGAGTCTGGTCAGGAAAAGGAATCAGAAGTGACCTTTTCGGCAGAAATGAATTTGCACATTCAAGCTACAATTTAATGACACAGGAGGAGCCACTCTGACAACTCATTGCCACCAAAATAGAGAAGTTCCTTCTCTTCCTCAGTCAATTCCTCACCTCCCTCCCTGCTGTTCTGGTGTTCACTGACCCCTTTGAGCCAGTTCAGCTCACTAACCCTGCAGAAAATAAACGTCACAAGAAAACCAAAAAGACTGCTGCTGGGTTAATGAGTTTTACCTGGTTTATAGCAGAATTCAACTATACCAATGCTGGTGTCAAAGGAGTGGGACTTTGCAGCTGGGAAAGGGAAGGAGGGAGGAAAAAGGGCAGAAGGGAAGGAAGAAGTAAGCAAGGAAAGGGATGGGAAATCACCTCTCCTTTTGGTCAGTCATCAGCGCAGCTCAGCTGCTCATGAAACCAAGCCCAGGTTGTCATCTCACAGCTAACTATCATCAGATGGCCATGTACTATGGAAACAGGAGCATAAAAATCATTTATATAGGGTTCCTGATTCCTTCTGTTCTCTACTTTTGACTTGTCTCATTTGCATTCCAATTGTATTATATAAGATTTAAACGTATCAGAAAAGTGTTCTGGAAAATACAATATTTTCCTCTCAATAGGGCTCTTATGAGGATTAATAAAGTAAATGTGCACAGATCACTTATAAATGAAGGACTAAGCCTTATTACTGCAATGACGCATAAACAAATTCAAGTCTATTCTAATAATCTGTTGATGGAGCCTGCAGCTCCACCTTGATCAGTCAGACAGACCCATGAGATGAGGCTATGAAGCATATTGCAATAAACCGTTAAAAATCAACACGAGTGAATAAATGCTTCCTCACCCTTCACATTACTAGAATTGAATAGCTAGTTTGTAAGAAGAGACACAGACAAGGGTATAAGAAGGTGTAAGGAAAAAAAGTCTCTCTGTGGCAACTTTCCTATATTATGTAAGCTACCTAATATATATTCATCAGTGCTTCTTAACCCCAAATATAATTTATACCTCTATTTATACTGTGACTGTGTTTGTCCTGCAGTTTCATCAAGATTATTGCCTGCTCCAGCAAGGGTGTGGGGTAGACTCTGAGGAGGAGACGCGGTGGCAAAACTCCTGCTGACTTCAGTAAAACCCGGATGCCATCCTAGGCGCTTCGATGCCCAAGCTCCCGTAGCTGTTCTGGGGGTAAGGGAGACACATAGGTTTCTACTAGGAAATAATTGGCCATGAACAGGGGAGAAAGGTCATCTGGTTTTACACAAATAACACAAATTCTCAGGTCTCAAAACTGAGCTTCCCTTAGTCTGGCCTAATCTTTAATATCTCTTTTAAATTTTAAAGACTAAAATTTATTTAAATCTCTAAAATTTAAATATCTCAATATTTTTCAGGAAGGAATGATGGGTTCCTGCCTATAATAAAAAACCCCTACGGCTCCGAATAAAGACATGGGTGCAACATTATGATTTACCTGCTGTTGTAGCCAGTATGTCCTACACACGGGCTGCCCCAGAGCAATGTAAAATACAGCCATGGGCAAAGTCAAGCATCACCACATGTTGTGACAGCTCTCGTGGTAGACAAAAAGGCCTGTTTGGAGATGACTGGCAGGTTGCGGGGTGCTAACCTGTACTTCTCTGGAGGTTATGTGGACTTTGGGGACTGTGAAATAACATCAGAAATCCCAAAGAAGACTTCTTTGGTGTTTTTTATCTACTTCCTCTTCCAGTTTGAACCAGCATCAGCAGCTGAAGACCAAAGCTTAGAGTTTTGGGGAAAAACGTTAGGTTGGTTTTTATTATGAGTAATAATATTTACAGTACAATAAAGCCTGGAGGCCAACAAGATTGGGATCCATTGTAGTAAATGAAAACCACTTGTCTCCAAGTAATTAAATAATTAAATAATTAAATCATTTTTAGATCTTCTTAAAAAGTCCTTATTTTTATCTACACATGAAACAACCAAAACTCCTCCAGTATTGGGGTAAATGAGAGGGAAACATCTTCTGCAGATAACTCAGTGGCTGCCCTCAGGACCTTCACCACTGTCACGTGGCTCCCTCGTGGCAAGCTGCTCGTCCTCCCAGTCCCTTGGAAAAACACTTTCCTGGCCAAGCCAGTCATACTGATACAAAACCGGCGTGTAGACCAGACCAGAGATAGGGAAACTTCGCTAAACAGGTGTGGCTCATTATTAGACACTTCGTGTTTTCTATTTTTACCTTAATCTCTTTGCTCTTCCCCCAGGGCTTGTGTAGTCTAGCAAAGATTTATTTTAAAACTTATTAGCTCAATCATTTGAGCTAATATATTTAAAATCCCTGGTTTCTGATCCTCACTCAAACCGTGGCTACTTTAATCTCCCCAGGCAGGGTGCAGGAGTCGCTTTTTTCACCAGTAGGTCCTTTTAGAGGACAAGGGTGTCCTAACATTTCCCTTGACTCCTTCACCTAATTTGGCCACTTTTCCATCAGCTGATACACCAGCAAATACTTTGTGCCGCTTATTCCAGGGCTTTAACAGGTGTTAATTAAAACATTTTAGCTAGCACATTTTAAAAATACACCTTTTATCCTAGGGCTCAGATACGGGAGCAAGTTCCTGCAAGGCAGCTGAGCCCCCGTAGCTGCACAGGCGCTGTCAGCCTGCTGCCTTAAACCTCCGCTTGCCTCTCCGGCCCTAATCTCTGCAATCTCTACGCATGCATAATCCACAAACCAACAGCTAGCCTGTATTTTCTAAGGAAAGCAATTATTTAAATGTTCCCCAATAAATTCTCAATCCCATTTCAATTAACATACGTAAAACTGGCTATAATGTTACCCACTTAGCCCCTGTATCACTTTAAAACTGCGTAGCCACAGTTTGAAGAATTAGTTATTTGCCATTAAGAGAATAACGGCACATCTGCCACCTTGATCATTGCGTTCATATTATTATCAACTTCTGTCTGAGTGCCAAGTAATTTAATCAAACTTGAGAGAAGAAATAACAACGTTTCAGTTGAACAATGGCGTGGCCCTTTGAAAAGGCAGCGATTTGCTCTAGGGTACACTAAAAGGAGAGTAGGTCTATAAACAAAGGGTAACACTGTGAAAAATTTATCTGTCAAATCTAGCTTTTTTTTTTTTCTACTTGCAAATAATTCTCCAACAGATTGAAACTACTATAAATGTACCACCCTTCAACAGATATGCTGTGTAAGACATTGCTTATTTAGAGATTGTTGGCAGTTCGTTCAGCTGAGTATTTACAGCTTCCTTTTTATGCTCCCTGATAGGTTCACAGCACATTGCTTTGTTTCTCTGCTCCAACTGGACAGTCCAAAGGAAAATGCAGAGTTGTCTTGGGTAAAGAAAAATTTTAAAAATTTTTAAAAAAGAAAGAAACAGAGGGAAAGAAAAGAAAGCAAGCAAGCTGAGGAAATGTTACAATGTGTGAAATCTTTCCTTGTCTTTTACAGTGTCAGGAAGATCATTGTATCTGGTTTTGCTCCCAGATTGTTTAAACTATTGATGGAGGAAGAGAAGGCATAAGTCATATTTACTGACTGCCTGGAAAACTGCTCAGCCGATGTAAATTCTTTGCATGTGAGTGCATGTCCATGTGCCGTGTTGTTTGCAAAGGGTGCAGTCCCTTATCCTTGGCCCTTTTGTTTGAGCAAATGCTTAAGTGCCAAGCCTTTGGCCAGAGACATCTGGAAACTGCTGCCTATCCTACTTACAGCACACACAGCACACAGTTCTGTAGCTAAAGTCAGTTGTCTTTCTTTTATCTGATGCTATCACTGGACAAGAGCAGCATGACTAAACCAGAGTGGCTTTTTTTTTTGCCTCCTAGGCCTTCTCTGTTTCTGTAATTCTCCATTGCCAGCCACATAATACAGAACTCGAGCTCCCGGAAAATATTACCCCAGGTTGTAGATCTGCGCAAGCAGGGGATGACGATGTGTTGATAACAATGGAGAGAGTACAGGTTGCTAATCATCGAAGGGTAGGCACTAACTGACAAATGTCCAAGCTAGAGTCTATCTGTCCACAGAAGAGTTTCCTCTCAAAGAGAATGGAAAGCCCAATAGCTCTGAACAATGAATTTATAAAGGTAATGATCGCAAAAAATTTCTGGCTTTGCAGGATGGTATGGCTGCCCTAAGCAAGTGACCCAGCAGTAATCAACTTTTGCATCCCTATTTTCTCCCCCTGCTCTTTTGATGGCATGGGCTATTAGGGTGGGATATGCTTAATGGGGGTAAGAAAACCAAATCCCAATGTGAAAATGCTTTCAGATGATCTGAAGAGAGCAATATGAAGGTTAGAGTTTATATGACTGTTTACAAGAATGTTGTTATTACCGTGCTATAAAACAGAAAGGAATGTGACCAGACTAGTACAGAACATCAAAAGAATTGTAGAGTCATTTTAATGAGTTACTAGAAACTAAGTCAGGTTCTGCTGTTTTGAGGCTATATGGTTCTATTCTGTGCAACGGATTTAAGTCACTTAGCAACCTTTGTACAAGTTGTAGCATGTTAGGGCAGGCTCCCAGCTGGTGTTTAATGCTCCCAGCATCCCCAGGTGGACAGCCTGTCCTATCCATATTTTACAATGTAGGAAAAGACAATTAGAGCCAAGAGGTCTGCTTCTCTGCTGCCTCTGACCTTGTATGGACAGTAACATCTGAGCAAGAAGAGTGAAAAGTGGGGGTTTGGGGTGCCTGTTCAGACCAATGGCTTTTCAAACTCACTGCGTACATGGGGAAATAGCGGCACAATCAAGGCAGGGAAATCAAGCCTATGTGGATTTCATACAGATCTCGTAGCTACAAGGAATGGGAGGCTTAAGCAGGCGTTGTGGGAAGTTACCAAAACACCATTGTCACCATATATAACCTATCTTTAGCAAGAAATCTAAAGACATTTTCAAAGTTAATAGGCGTTCATCTAATAGTTATTTTTGCCTTAGAAAAATCTGTCAAGTTTGCAGCATGTTATTTGCCAGTATTTTCTGATTCCTTTTGTTTCCTAGGAGTAATTCTTTTTTATGATGCCAAAATATCACCTACACACCAAGCAGACAATGCACCTCAGAAGTTCCAGAGATCTTTTATTTAATCTAAAATGCCCATGATGACATTTCAATCAAAATGCACCATTCAGTACTACTCTGGGTTCTTGAGCTGTTCCTATAACCACGTTTTCAGAGCAGTCTTGGACCAGACCCTGAGATGGGCTGTGGAGTCTTTTTAAGTACAAATCTTGATGTATATATGAATGAAATAAGGGATACTGAAATGTGATGTCAGTGCGATAATGGCATTTGACATAAAATAGAACATTTTGTTTCACTGAAGATAATGCTCTGTTATATTAATGAAGTTTGTGTGAGTCTAAGATTGCAAAATGACTCTTTGGAAATTTAGGACTGGTCTATTCTTTAATAGTTATTATGTAGGTTTTAACCTCCAGGCAGCATCCGGATTTGTATCAATCATGTGCTGTTAAATTATCAGGAGAGGTTTTAGTACCTGTGTGGATGTTGTAGTTGGTGGGCTTCAGAAGGAGATTACTACCGTCCCTGGGATACAGAGCTTCAGCAGCCTGTGAGGGATCTCCTCTGGAAGCTGGAGAAGGATTCGTGTGATTTGTCAAGCATTTGCATGGGCTATCACAAACTCATCTACTGGGTCTTCTATAGGGGGCTCAGATAGCTCCTACTCCAAAGGAACCTCAGAGCTTACAAACACAAGCCACCAACTCCTTCCGCTAGTCTGTCATGCCCTGAAGAAAATTTGTGGCAATTCAACTTGTCTGAGTTGCTCCACTGTAAGTAAAAAAACATTAAAGAGGGAAACTACTAGTGAAAGAGGAGGTGGTTGCATTACCAGTGCTGCCTTTTGCCACCTACTTCTATCAACATTTTAATTTCCCAGTAAAATACCAGGAGAGTCACATTCCCCCCTTTTGTCCTTTTTAAAGGGAAAAAATGAGTGCTAGTCATTAAAAAATAAGCCATATTTGTGAATGTGCTTTTTCTCCACCCCTCACTTCTTGCTGAGATAGGTGCTTACCCACCCTTCCCTTTGAAGGCAGCTGGCTGTGTTATTGCTCAGATAAGCACACATCTGCGCTCCTGAGGTTCTCCAACAGGTCAGCAGAGAAAATACCAGTTAAGATGTCTCTAAAACAATATACGAAAAAAAACCATCCCCAGTGCTACCTTAAGCCTTCTATTCTGAATCGTGTCACCAGCTACTATCTAGAGGCTGATGTTGCAGATCTCCGTTGGGTGGGATGGGCCATGATGGAGAGCAGGGGTACCCAGACAGATCACAGGAGTGAAGACTTGCTGGTGCTGAAACATCTCGCTATGGGGCTTGTTTATAACTCTGTTGGGTCTCTTTTGAGATTTCAAGTTATCACCCATGTTTGGTGGAGATGATTGCTGTTTTTTCATTTACAAGCATCTGAAACAATTCAGAAGTATCCGGTCAAGTGTCTGGGATAAACTGTCCATGAACTTCTCGAAGATACATAATAAATACAGCACAGCTTTTTAAGCAGTTTATTAAATAGATACAAGCTTGTGTGTGGTGTGCTGTGGAATACATGTGCCATGTTATTATATACCTGGGTTATATGGTTTACAGCAAATTAAATTTGACATTGTCATGGATAAGTATTTATGTTATTAATAGTCAAATTTAGGACTGTGGAATTATCGCAAATGCCACACAGGCATTTCAAATTTCCAGTCTCCTGTTTTTAAATAACTATGTATTTGATCAGTGCCTTCTTTGGGAGTTCTTTTTCTTCACACACCAAATATAACTGGAGTGAAAATTTTCATTGCAGTCCCTTGTTCATATGCCTCTGTCTTCATCCCAAAAAACACCTCAAACTGATACCCAGGTTTCTTTTATTGTGTTTTTCCAACAGTACCCATGAAATAAATGGTTATGACTGTGAAAATCTGTCCTGGGAATCTGCTGGAAATGCAATTCTTCCTGACATTTGCAGCTGCCACCACTGGGTAAAGCTCCTCCACTGATTTTGACCGCCTGAAGTCCCGAAGCAAAAAATCTCACCTCTCTTTCAGTTTGATGTTGTACCATCCGAGTGTAACAGTACAGTTTACTGATGCACAGTCCTACTCCTGCCTTGTTGTATGAGAAATATCAGCTGCCTGGTTTAAAATTATAATAATTTAAATAAATAAATTCTGTACACATCAAGTATCTAATTGAAAAAATGATATTAAGGTTCATATATGCATCCATAAAAGCAAGGATTTAAGTAGTTTTAGCAAATGTTGCATGCCTTCATGCATATATGAGTCAGTACAGGAGGGTCTTGATGCAAATTGTCACCTTATTCTAGATCCAAGACCCAGTATCAAGGAAAGTGCTCTTGGACTTGTCAAATCTCAGGCACTGAGCATCCAGCTCACCAGGTGGGTTCCTGCCTTGTGCTCCACCACAGCTAGGCCTGGACTTCATACTGCCCTATGCTATAGTCTTTCCTCCTGCTCTTTGACCTTGCATGCCAAATGTCCTGGTTTGTGGTCCAGTACCCAAAGGTATGGGGAGAAAAGTGGTGGCCATGTCCTGCTCCCATGGAGAGCAGGGCACAGGTGGCTGGAGGGCTCCGTGCTGTATCGACCGGTGCGTCTGTTGTCCCATCACTCAACCTGATGTAAAACTTGTCATACGATTTGAAGAACACCTCCTAGTCCCACCTAGGCCTGGGGCTTGCACACTAGGACGGAAGAAATGTTGCCAGATCTACCTGCTGGATGCATTGCCAGTGGACACAGGTGGTTGAGGAAGCGGTGGTGCTGTTACAGGAATTAATCAGCTGCCCGTAGACCAAGCAGGGCTTTCAGAGTTGCATTGCCTTCTCTTTACTACTTTTGACCAAGGAAGGCAAGCTAGCTGTGCATGGGCCTCTGGCTCAAGGCAGAGCTCCACATGAAGCTCACCAAAGACACATGTCTTAGAGCAAAGCTACAGGATCCATGATTTCAGATGTCCAGAAATCAGCCTTGCTATAATGTGTAGAGACAGCAGACCAGCAGGTATTCTGGGTGGGATGTGGGATGTCATAGCAGCCCCTGAAGGTGTTAGCATGAAGCTCCAGAGACAACTGTAAGTCCATTAAGGATGAATTTCAAACTCTACAAACACTTCGGCATGAATATCCTAATGCCCAAGTCCTGGAGCTTACCATTAACAAGTGGATGAAATCTTTCTTGAGAAATTTACTACAATAAATTTGACTTAAATTCCTAGTGTCCTTAGATGGCAACATCAAATCCAAAACATTATCGAATTTGAACGTATTATACTTGGTCTGTTCCCCAGCTAGCTGTGAGCGATAACCGACAGAGTATCTAGACAGAATTTCTTTTTTACAGCTGACAAATGGCAAGGATCCACCTCTGTGCCTGGAAGAAGAGCTCAGCATGCTTGTTATGGAAGGAGCTGCACGCCTGACGCTTCTGGAGAGTATATCAGGTCACGTAGACTTACGCCGCATCTCGCGTGTGAACACAAGTCCCAAAGAGCTAGTCTTGACCTGTTCCATGCATGAGTTTTGGGAGGGGTGGAAGAAAATGATGCCTGGAGCCCAAAAGGAGAGAGGAGTGGGACCCCCGGGCGATGCAGGAGGCAGCTGGAATTCCAGGACGTGTTGGCCTGTGATGCACAACGAAAACCCAAACCAGCTCCAGGTCGCTGGAAGCTGCAAAGATTGGCAAAGGGCCTCTCTGTCCCTGAAACTAGCTCTTCTGCTGGGTCCCCGGGGTTTGCAGCAGAGGTTCCAGGTGTATAAAGAAATCTCAGGGAAAGAGGCTTCCCCTTCTTCTTTTATTTACTACAGACATTTTGCACAGCTCTGCGTGAAACCACCTGCCCCACACAACCACAAATATTGGAGCAGCAGAGCAATTTTTCCACCACCCACATAAGATAAGGAATCAGGAGACACAAAGCCTCATTATATCCAAACAAAAAACTTACAAGCAAAAACATAAGTGTTAAGAGGAAGCTGAAAAAGTAGCTGAAGAAATTAGCTATTGTGCAATCAAATACAAATTGAATTCCAGGGTGTATTTTGTTATTTAACACATCTGCCAAGTGAAATCAGTGTTCAAGTTACATTTTGAAACTCATAAAATCACCATCACTGTCATAACCATCATCTCAGCTAAATTCTGCCATCTTTAGTTTAAAACAGCCTCCCAGCCTTCAGTGTACTAGCCAGCAGAAAGTGAGCAGAATTGGCCCTTCTTTTAACTTTCTGCATACCAGAAGATGTGAAAGAAGACTGAAGCCGAGCTAGATGACAGCTTTTTTAACCCAGCTAAGAACATGCCTCACCTCAAGAGCAAGCCTGAAGACAAGTCAGCTCCATAACACCGTCTGCTTTCCCATTGGGGACTTCCTCCTGGTCCTGAGAGGACAGAAAGAGACTTGCGAGATGAGAGGTGGAGGATGAGAGTGCACATGGCTTTGCCCACTTTTTAAGTATAAATTAGTTTTGTCTTTGCTTCCACAGCAGCCTGTCTTGAAAGCAAGTCTCAGGGATGGATGTCCTAGTGTGAAGGTGGAGACAGCAGAGATTTTCACAACCTGCAGGGCTACAGACCATAGTGCTTTCTTGGAGGTTTTGCAACCTTAGTCTTAAAGTAGACAACAAATTAAGTACTGCATTAACAAGGGGACAGCATCCGGTGCTCTTACCTTGGTTGACAACTAGTACCTTAAGACTGGAATTCACATTGTGGTCAGATGCTATGCAACCAGTTCTCCGCTGCCCAGGGAAGCAGGTTCCTGGGAAAAGAGGGCTTGACACTAGGGAAGGGTTGAGTGTGGCAGCCTTTTGACAGTTCACCCTTGTCCTGTACTTGTCCTGTAACCATCAAAACCTCTGAGACTGCTCTGAAATACTTTTTGACTTGGGGTAGTCAGAAGATCAAGCAACTATCTCCCTAGCTGCAAAACTTTTCCGAAATATCCCAGTGCCCAGAGCCTCTTTCTTGGGGAGATTAAACGTGTACCTGAATGCTTATTCATTGCTTAGACCCCAGTGTCATAGCTCAAGTATGTTAACAATCAAGTCTCTTGCTCATCAAGAATGAAACTTGATCCATCCTTCAAATCCATCCCTTTTTTTCTCAAATCAACAAAAACACTTCTCTTTTTCATTTACTTTTATGCAGAATCATAGAAAACAAGCCTAGCCATGACTTTTAAAACCATCTAATGCACATACCTCACTTGCTTTCCCAGGCAAAGCTGGAATCAAATACACCTGGCTCACTCCTGACAGCAGCAGCCGGTAAAGCCAGCAGTGTGCTCTGAAAAGCATGCCCCAGAGAAACATGGATTCTTGCTCTCGCCCTTTTTAATTTGTAGTTCACTCCCCTGTTGTTGCAAATGATGACCTTAAAGGGCTGAATCATACAAAACATCATCTTAAGGCACTATTTATTTTGAGCATGATCTCTGTAACAGTTTGATAGGGAAGCACCACAGTAACATTCCCAGGATTAATAACACGTGATGCTGAAATACAGAGGGCATCAAAGAAGGACTTCAGCTCGGCAGCTCTGTCTCCGAATAATCCTCCCCAGGGAGTCCTGAAAGTCAGCAGAGACCTCTGCACCACACTGTGGGCTTGGGCCCATGATGAAAGGTGCTCTAAAAGAGTCAACTGCAAGGTCAATGTGCTTTACACCTACATGTTGAAAAATAAGTAAGCATCAGTGTCCAATTTAGTTGTCATCGCAGAGTGGGACTCCAAGGCAAAGGAATGCTATAAGCTTGTAAGGACCACGCTTCTCTCCTTCCCTTTGATGTGAGCCAAGGTAATGGAGATTCTGCCAAGGTGTGACTAATTCCTTGTTACTATATTGCATAATTTTCATATACTTTTGAAAAAAAGAAGGCCTTTAAGAGTTGGAGGGAAAGAGAAACTCACCCCTGACACATTCCACAGAACACGACCAGCAGTACAAAGCAGGTTTTATTAACAGACGGTGAAAGCTCAATTTAAAAAGTACTGTGGGCATTAAAGGAGATTGTTTTATGTCTTTGACATGAATACTCAGGCTAGATGAACTATCAGGAGTTTGGTTTAAGTGAGATTAATGCTTAGTACTTGGAATCCATCCAAACTGATTAAATCTGATTGAGTAAGAGAGCACAACTTTCTATATCACTTTCAAAGTGATATGATTAGGCTGTATATGTACTATCTGAAAATGTAAATATAAACAGAAGGGAAGGGAAAAATACCCTTCCCAAGTTTTAAATGCAAAAAAATAATAATGAACCAACTGTACAAAGCACTTAAAATTTAGTTGACTATTGGAAGAGTTAGATAAGAAAAAGGGTATTAACGACATATAGAATGTGTTACAGGAATAACAAGCCTGTATTCTGCCCTGCTGAGTGACTCATTCATGTCCTTTGAAGGCAGTTGAAGGGTACAAGTTTGAGTGAGGAGAACCTGACTCCAGATCATTTTGTTGAGGAAGGTCAGGAAAACATGGAACTTTTCAGGTTGTTCGTAGGCATGGCACAGATTTGCAGCCAGTAGTCTTAACTAGGAGCAGTTTGTAATTATTCAAAAGTACACTTTTGAATGTCATAAAGAATTTACTAATTTTATATATATTTTTATATATATTCAACAGTTTTGCCAAGCATACATTTACATACCACCCAGAGACAGACTCATCTCCAAATTTAGCTACCTGTATGTTGGTGCCTACCTGTAAACTTTGTGTCTCAACTTAAGTCAATGGAGATCTGATCGATGCAGTCAATGAAGCCTACAAACCCCCCATCAGCTATGCACTTCTGGGTGCTAGTTGGTCGGTCAAATTCATGTATGAACACCTCCATCTAGTTGCCTACATGTATATGAAGGATAAAGGACTATATCCTAGAAAATATTCATTCCGAAAAAAAATTTACACATACAATCTCTTGACCTTCCTTTTTCACGCTGTAGGTAAGGGGGCGTGGACACATTACAGGAAAATATGTCTCTGAACATGGCATTGAGAAAGAGCACTGCTGAAATGCTGAATCCTCTTCTACAGTCCGCACGGAGACAACTGGAGAAGGTTCAGAGCAGGCCTATAAAAATAATTAAAGGGATCAGAAATCTGACTTACACAAAAAGACTTAGGAAGCCCAAAGAGTTTCACTTGGCAAAGCAAAAGTTAAGAGATGAATCAGGGTCTATAAACCTATAGCCTTTAGAAGGAGAAGACTGTTTCAGATGACAATAGCATAATATGAATACGTGCCAATGTCTAATATAAAAAGCAAAGTAATTCCAAGTTTGGCCTTACTATCTTAAGCTTAGGCAGGTAGTAAGAAACAGTTCTGAAGTTAGCGCAGAGAGGAGCTCAACCCTCGTGACAGTGTCAAGAAGCAACCTGTGTGACCGAGTAGCAGCCTGGTGGCCAGAATCTCTGGGGCTGCTCAGAGAAGAGGGACTTGCACCGTCCTCCTGAGATGTTGTGTCTGCCCCCAAACTGATGGCTGCACACTGCCTCTAAGACACAAAGGGCAAATGGCAAAGCCAGACAATGCCTTTGACATCATTACCAGCGGAGCTAACACGTTGTCCTTTCTTGCACTTAGATCTTCGTTGATTTCCATTTTACTCCCTGTTGAAAAAAATGTTCTCCCTTTTAAGTGTATATGTGGACACCACTCACAGTCCTGCCCTTACTGCTGGAATGAACAGAAAGTTGCAGCCGGGTTACTGAAGTTTTACAAGTTACCACCAATCAGCTGAGACATGACAACTGTAGAAGTAATATGCATGTTGTATACATACATTTATTTTTTAAGTTTTAGGTTTTAACTGTAAAAAAATGGTATTAAAACTACCAAATAACTCTTTTAAACTACCACCATGAAACCAAGCACGTATGGTAGCTTATTCTCCCAGTTTACTTCACATTTGCTGTGGATGAAGAACAGGAACACATTAAGCTGCAGTAACTTGCCTGTCCAACTATGTTTCACAAAAGCTTTCCTGGGCCTTGATATGAAGGAATTGCATGTGAAGGGAGAAAGTTTGGGATGAGCATGTCACCCACGTTATACCATGCAAGGCATCCAAAACCTTTGGGAATTGCCAGAGGAAACTTTATCTCAAATCTCATCTAAGAAAACAGGTAAATTCCCCCATGCAACATATACAAATGCATGAGGAAGGAGAAAAAAAAGTGAGAAAGCACCATTTTACCCAGCTTTTAATCTCAGTTACAACTTTCAAATTGTGCTGAAATCATTTTCACTAAAGCCACTGCTTGTCCCCTCTCCCAGAGGAGAGCAATTTCCTTAATAGGGACAGTCCTGCCACCAGGAGTTGCCAGGGTAGGGGGAACCGTGTCACAGCAGATGCAGCCAAGGTGTTGGGATCTCAGCCAGAAGCCCAGGCACGACATTTTTCTAGAAGCAACACCTTTCATTTTTAGCATCGATGGGCAGCACTTCTTAAAGCTCTTCACCAACAGTCAAGGTCAGGGCATTGCCTTCCACTGGGCCTTTGGTCAATTTATTCCCTGCTTTAAAAAAAAGGGGGAAGAAACACAAAAAAGGGTATTTGGGAACTGTTTGGCTTTTGATATGGATTTTTCATGGAACAGCTCTGAATTCCTAAATGCTGGTAGCCATAATTGAGAAGACAGAGTAGGGCCCAAAGTGCAGCCTCTGTGGTCAGAAGCTGATGTATCTCCCAGCTCTACAGTGCACCAAACACTTATTATCCGGTAGGCACAGTACAAATGAAATGGATAGAGAAACAGATATCCTGATCTGGTACGGAGGCATACCTGGACATCTCAGCTAAGTTAGGTAGCTGTTGAGGATTAAAGGCAATATAATGAATCACAAGTTTTATGCAAGTCGAACAGGTCTCCGTTTGACAGCATTGTTTAATAGGCAAGACGCAGTTGAGGAATGCAGTATAGTCCCATGGTTTCTTAACGAAAAAAAAGAATAACAAATGCTGAAAAACTCTGCCAAACAACAAAGCTTACATTTTATACACGCTCATCAATTTAACCCTAAAACCTTAAAAGCCTCAGGGTGATCCCAACGCCTTTAATACCAAAGGCCCTAACTATGCCACAGATCAAGCACCAAGCCCAAGCCTGCTTTGTCTAGAAAGATGAAAGCGCACTCAAACAGGTGAAGGCTTCTTTGGAATCATCACCTGCAATTAAGCAAAGGAAAACTAAGAGGAGAAGAGGTAAGCTGAACTTGCTTTAAAAAGACACCACGGGAGCAGGTGGATGCTTGCTAAGGATAGCTGTGGTGTCTGCTGTCATTCTTTCACCAAATGATGTGCATTCATTGGGATTTCCTGCACGTTAACAACAGATCACTTGGTGGGAAAGTTGGGTGGGTGCTGCAAAAGTAAAAAGAAATCTTTTTTTTTTTTTCCTTGTATATCATTCTGGGAAGAATGTTGTTACCAAGCTGCTATGGACAGAAATACCAGGGCTCTGTCTGAGTAAAGCAGTGCCACAGGAGATTTCATGTGGGGATATGAATAATAACTTACCATTCTTCATTGCATTAAAACCAATAATTTGCAAATAACTGAACATTTAGTTTAAAATGGGGTCTGTAAAAACTTAATGTTTTCCTTAGAAGCCCAGCTCCTAGAGTCATACTATTTCAATCATTATTTTTGGAAGAGAGGATGTTTTTAGCCATTGCTGCCAAGAATAAAATCTTGCAAATGTAAGTAAAGGAATAAACACCAGAATGCAAATTTGAACAACACTGTAGGTTTTTTATTACTGTTGTATAAATATTCCAAGTCACAATAAAATAACAATTACATGTAAGAAGGGAAAAAGGAAAGAGAGTGACTTACGCTAATTATCAGATCTTTGTGGCTGTAACCATCTTTGTGTTCTGCATTCAGAAGGCACTTTACACAGTCCCTGAGGACAGATATAGCGTAGCCTGATAATACTATTAATACTGTTAACAATAATATTAATTCGGTTAATAATGATCATAGTAAAATCCATGATAACATTTTCTGTGGTGTTAATCATTTTAAAGCTTTGTGGAATGACACTATCCATGTGACTTAATTAATTCCATACATACATTTAGAGTCTACCTAAAATTCAAGGAATAGTGATTCTTGTGATCTGACTTGTAGAGTGGTTCTGACTTGTACAAGTGCCAAGCTCTGCCATTCCCGTCAATATCTTGCTCCTGTCACACATCTACCCCAAAATTCATAAAACTAACATGTAAGACTTCTCTTTCAACTCAGCATTTGCAAAAACTTTGTTATCCGCCATCAGTAAAATCCTCCTTCTTATCCCACTTTGACTCCTAATCCGTGCCCAAGGGGAGCTCAGGAAAAGAGCAAATCTGAGCAGCATCCCATGAAGAAGTTCACCATCTCCTCCCTTCCTGACCAGGAGAAAGGCTAACTACAGCTAAGGTCCCTCCACTGAACACCAGCCAGCCCACCGGTGTTAATTAACTGGGTTTCTATGATTATTCAGGCAGCCCGTGCTTATTCACAGCCCAGGACCTCTGCTCCCAGCCAGGTACTGGTAGAGCAGCGTGAGCAGAAATAAATCCCATACCCATGGTTCAGTCTGAACAGAAAATGCTCCAGAAAGTCACAATCAGCAGAAAGGCCCAAGTCATGGTACCAACTGGCCTAAAACTTTTATGTGAAGCTTTCCCTTCCCCACGTAGGTTTGAGGCAGGTGGCAAGGGAAAGGAGGAAGAGATGTCTTTAAATTACTGGCCATAAGGAACCAGTCTGATCTGCACAGCGACAGCACAAAACAGACAATCTGAATAAAACTTTCAGATGGAGATTATATAAAGAGAGAATCAATATGGTCAAAATACATAAACAGAGAATTAATGGAGAGGGCTTTTATGGAGTGAAGTGGGCAAAATATGAGAGGGTTTTATATTCCCTTTTTTTCCTTTGTATTTTTCAGGTCACCCTGGCTTACAAAAATCAAGTTGTATTTCTTCTGCTTTGCTTCCTGTAAAATCAATAACAACAATCAATTAAAACTTGTTTTGTGCCAGCAGGCTATTGTTTGTGATAACAATGCACAAAACTGAAAGAAGATTGCTTTATTTCCTTGACCTCCTCGGCACCCAGCTAAATATGGTGTCTGTTCCATCTACAACTTGAAACCACAACCCTGTCCCTGGGTTGTTTTTTAAATTATCTGAAAGAAGATTAGATGCTCTCACACACTGCAAACAGTTTGAAGTATCTGCTTTCAGTATCACCGTAACTGGCTGGGAGATAACATCTAATTTATGCCTAATTCAGCAAAAATTCCCAGTATCAGGCTCAGCCCAGGTTTTATTTTGATTTGAATCCTCTGTGATCCCTCTGACTTCGGTCAGTTTTCTTCGAACGGAAGATGTGAAGAGCCAAGGAAAAGACCTGCCAATGAAAAACCTTTCACAATTCATATCAACAGCAAACTGTATTCATCTCACAGCATGCAGGATCTCTGCTATATAGTCCTGGTACCATACACTGGCTATTCAGACATATACACACACAAACACAAACAGACGTAAATAGACATTACAGATATAGATGTATACATATATAGATGTATGGAGAGAGACAAAGAGACTTAGGCAAGTCAGTACAAAACTTAGTCCTGGATTTTTTCATTCATTTTACCAAAAGCCCTGAACATCACCCTGGCCACCCAAAGTGCCAGGCACTGTACAAATGCTGGAGCAGCCCTTTCCTCAACAGCTGGTCTTTTAAACATATATGGAAAGCAGGCAACAAACTGCAGGAAGAGCAGAGAAAAGAGGATGAGGTTAACAGCAAGATCGACTATGGGCCAGCTATGCACACAGCTTGTCCGGGGGTGGGGTTGCATTAGATCTGAAAACAAAGTTAGAAGGGTTTGTCAACTGGAGATGGGCAAGTTATGCAACTATTTGAACATGAGCATGCCTGCCTGCTCAGAAAGGAGATTAGGGACTTGAATACGCTTTTATACCTGCTAAATAATTAGTATCAAATAACCAAGTCCACTCTGCATTTTTTCTCTAAATAGCAAAATGTGAATGAATTGTTTGTTAATTTAGACACAAAGGCTCGGATTTTTAAAGGGCCCTGACCGTGTTAGACATGCAGCACCCAACAACTTTCCCTGAGATTTGGCTACATGTTACCAATGTGAATCCTCATAGGCTTACGCTACTTTTACACGCTCGCCAAAGAGGTGTTAACACCTATTCTGCCCAGGGAGACTCTTCTCCCCACTCCCCCATGCTGGTCCTTACAGCCTGGTGAAAAGCATATGGCCCAGCCCTTGCCAGCCCCGCGGTTCTGGGTAGGGTGATGGACCCTGGGCACAGGCCAGCCACTTTAATGCTATTCCTTGTACAACGCCTTGCTGTTTGTCCCTTCCTTCTCCCCCCTCCCCCCCCCCATTAATAAATTCACATAATTTTTTATCTGATAATATTAAGGTAAAGAACAACCCCCTTGTTCTACCAAGGTCCGATTTCTGAAGGGTTAAACCTAGGACTGGAAAATCGGAAGCAGAGTTGAAGAGACACACACCATCAAAATGCCTTGTCCATATCTTTTTTGCACTTTTAGCTCCATTAACAGCTATTATTTCCAGTTTCGCTGGCACAGCATCCCTAAGTTATTTAGTACTGAGGGCAGATCCTAGTACACGTCACCCTGTCCAAACACAGCCGTGATCCAAAACAATCTCATTGCCCTTTACCTGCATCACTCCATCCCTCCTTCTACCGCTCACACAGGATAACGATTCAATGTAAATGAACTTCCAGGCACAGGTCTCCATCTCATTTTTCTTACAAATTTATCAGCAAATGTTGCTTTGTTTGACGTCCTGAGCACAGCAAAACTCTTCTGGTCACAGAGTCACTCTCTTTGCTTTCCTGCTTCAGGCTGCCTGTACTGGGAGGGCACCTGAAGCTGATGCAAGGAGAAAGACTGGTCCTTTCTGGCACGTGATTTTATTTCTCTATGTATTGATTGCACATTGCACAATGCTTTTAGTTTAATAAACTTTGCAAATGTCCCAAGAAAAAAGTGAATAATCAACATCTCCATAACGCCACTGTATTCAGCTGGCCTCCAGCAGTGGATGGGAACTCACCATGATCCATAGATGTAACGAACCGCAGAGCAGAGAACGGACTGTTTATCACCATTTCCAGACACACTCTTAAACAGCCTGATTTTATTATACTTCCAGTGTTCATATGGCGAATCAAAGTGCTTTCAAAGAAACAAGAGTTACCCAATTAACCAGAATGAGACAGCAGGAAAAAACACAGTAGATAGATAGATAGGAAAACAGCCTTGCTCCCCACTCCAGATCTATTTAAAAAGTCTGGGTGAATACTTGTATTTTGCCCTGCTGCTTTTAACCTCCAAACTGAGGAAACTAGGGCTAGTATATACTCTTGGAGCCAAAACCTTCCTCCTTTGATAATTCTTTACCCTATATTCAAACATGACCCCTGCCTCCCCATGCAGCTATTTTATAAAGTTGCCAAAACTTCCAGGGTCTCCCTGGGTGAGCCTCCCATAAGCAGAGCAGAGGCAGGGATAACCTGGAAGGAAAGCTTATGAAGCTCAGAAGTGGTAGACATCAGCAGAAGGTGGTGGGCATCAATTCGAGTGGCTCCTGGATGGTGCTCCCTAGAGCTGCAATTTACCCAGCTAAGATTGGGAGCAGAGAGGGCGAGGTGAATCCCACCTTTAGGGAGTGCTTGTTACAAAAATGAAAAAACCACACTTTTCCCAGTCTATTCAGGTCCCACAGCCCTTGAAAAACTGGGAAAAAAATGCTGTACTCAACGCATTAATTCTTAAAATCCTCTTGACTAGTCCATCCACCATTTCTATCTCCCTAATATCTCCTTTTCTTTCAATTTTGCTTTCAGTTTGTGAAGTTCTGATGGAAATACTTTCTGCACGGATGAATAACAAATATTCTCATCCCCACTTCACTCATATGTTCTCCTGGCAGAAATCCCAGGCCTGGAAATATTAAGCCGTCAAGCAGGTAACAGTACTTGGCTTAGGACTCTGGGTCCTTGCAAGAACTTGCACTGGTTGTATTTGAAACATTAACAGAAAAATCAGTGGGACAAAACTTCCTGTAACTGAAACCCCATACTGCTCTCAAAAATCCATCAGGGCTAGGGACAAGTCAGTGAGATTGGATAACAAGGGATTTTTTTCCAATGCTTGTCCTTTCTTCCTTTCCACGTCTTTTACTGGACTATGCTAACACCTTGCAAAAATCTTTCTTTGCTCACATTTTCTGATCTGTTAAATAGCCTGGACACCCTTTAAATTTGGTTGTGTGTTAGGTTCATTGCATAATTTTGTTTCCTTGAATTTCATTAATGATAATCACAATTCTAAATCATCCCTATTATATTTCTATGAGGAAAGCTTTTCTGCCCAGGTCTTTCCGTTATTTGTACTGTTTCTCTTACCTGCTTTTCAGCATATTTAAATTACGCTATGAATATTTTGAAACAGACTTTCACTTGCTAAAATTACATTTCTGACAACTTGAGTGTGTTTGTGTCTGTCAATATTAATTCCATAAAAGCGTGCAAGCAGATTTCTCTTCCTTGGAGTAAAAAACACAGACCTACCATCTCTCATAGCTGCCGCAATCACAGCTCACACGTCTCTTTCCATCTGATCACAAAATAGGCATGGGGTGCTCTCAGTATAACAGTGTGTTTGATACACCACCTTTTCACCATGAAAAATATTATGGATACTGCCCAGCAAGGCATACCAAAATACTATATGATTTTGGGTGCCTTTCATTTGGGTGCACAAGCTCAGACTCTTTAAAACAATGTGGTATGCAGGCTCCAACGTGTATGCCATTCACCTGTTATTTTAGGGTACCCGTTGATATAATTTCTCAGCACTTTTGCAGATAGATACGTTTGTTTCCCTTAAAGCATTTCAAGCTGTAAGCCCAGCATATGAAGCATCTTTCCCTTTTCTGCCATTTTTGAAAGCTTTCTCTCTCACATCTTCTTCAACTCATAACAATTTCTGTTGCTGTGGTTTGGGTTTTTCTTCTTCTCTTCCTATACTTCGGTGTATTAAGGAAACAGTGTTTATCCAGTTCCCCATGACCACCAAAGTTGCTGGAAAATTTCAGTCTTATCTGAAAGAGGAGCAGAGCTTCCAAAATATAAAGTTCATAAAGGCCTTCATGAAAGCAGGCAATCACCCTGAGGAAAGGTACTTGGATGAATCTTTTGCTCCCACTGTGAGAAAGGCTGAGGCACAATTATATTAGTGGAGAAGCCACAAGAAGGGACATATTTCAAATGCCCCAGTGAAGAAAAAAGCTCCAGTTCTGCTTGTATGATCTGAGAGATGGGTCTGTACATTGTACGAGATACGAGATTAAAAGAAGTTAGACCTTATAAATTCTGCCATTGATAGAACTACTTTCTCATCACTGGCTCCTCATTAACCCAATTATACGTGAGTGGCACAGCCTTTTCTGGAATATTGTCCACTCGTCTTCCCCAAGCATACCCAGACAATGAGAACTGAAGTGCCTCTGCCTTGGTCCACCCCAGAGGCTTTATACATATACTGCCTTGTTGATGTAGAGCAGGATTTATAACCTTACTGAGAGAAGCAGTATTTCCATCAAGTGAATGTAATAGGCATGATGCACTTATAAACTATAAGAGCTCAGAAATAATAAAAGTGTGCATCTTTCGGAGCTGAGATTTCTCTCTTTTTTTCCCCTTTTTTCCTTTATTTTTTTCCTTTGGCCTATCTCATGTTAGTAAGATTTTGAAGGAAAGAAACACCAAATATTATGAGTCTTGGAGAAAAATCATACAGAACTGGTACATTCTATATGCACAAACCCACAATTTATTCTAAGTCAGTCTTGAAGACATACCCAGTCCACACTTGGCATGCTCACAAACTGACAGTGGCATTAAACCCAGTCACAGTTACGCTAAAGTCTTAAACTCTGAATTTAAAAAAAGTTTTTAAAAGTCTTGACATTCCCAGTATGAGTTCCCCTTTAGCAAAGAGCTCATTTGTTACTTACTCATGTCACAGGTTGTTCCCAAACGTAAATATACAAAAGGCTGCTTTAGCTCCAGCTTTCCTCATGGATTTAGCATATGTGTTCATATTTGGCATATTTGTACAGTACATTCGCCTATGAATTGCGCCTACAGTAAGTAAGTGGCACATGTCAGTGGTGCCCAGGAACCCTGGACATTGATCCCGGGTCAGAATTACCAGTCTTCTGCTGTCGGAGAAGGATTAGCATCCTCTGAATTAGAAGCGTTAAAGGAAGGCCCACAGACATGATGCAGCATCATAGGGACCAGTGGCTGGGCTCCACTTGCTGCCTTAGGACTCCTACATCACGCTTCCAACACAGGTATGGTGTCCCAAAAAGTCCTGTGTTTAGGTTTTGTGAGAGGAAATGGAATCACACCTCTAGGTTTAGTCTTGATTCTTTATACGTATTTCCTTATTATAACATTTATATTTGTGGTTGTTGGGGTTTTTTTTTTCTTAACTTCTATTATTTTGACTTATTATCTTTGGAATTTATTTTAATTGTTACCTTGTGAATCCTGTTTCATCATTTCTTTCTTACATCTCACCATCTTCCTCCTCGGTAAAGGTTTGTAATTTCCAAACACGCACACACACACACGTTTCGTGCAGCGCAAAGCAATGGCAGACTTTTCCTTGATTACTTGCTTGAACGGTGTCAGAAAGAAAAAACAGATGTCGGAGGCACAGCTCTTAAAGGCCAAACAGGCCAAATTAAAGGAAAATGAAAAGATGTTGAGGCAAATTCACTCATTCTTCAAACAAACTCATATTCCCTATCTAGGTTTTAAAAAAAATTGCCATTCCTCCAACAGAAATATTCAGGAGTGTTTATGGTCTGCCAGATGATTGGAGTGTAATAAATGTAATTTTGCAAGCTTGTAAAATATCTTGACATTGCCTTAAAGAAACCACAATAAACTACCTGGTTGGATTGCTTTATTTCCACTTCTATATCTTATTAAACCAGTATGCAGAAGATGTAGCAGCAAAACAAGGGAAGTTTACTGATTGCAACACTAGAAATAACTGAAAATAGCTTAAAAATAAATTCTGTTGTATGCGACAGTCCATTAAAACCCAGTCTATACCTCTTTAAGCTTTGCTACAAGCCAGATCCTTATCTCAGATGCAGGCAGAGTGCCCATTTACTTCAATAGGAGCCGCACATGCATATTCTGAAGCAGAATTTGGTCTGCTGTGTTCATTAAGGGCTTCTGAACTTAAGATGTTACTTTGACGTTCCAGAAAAGACCTGTAGTACAGATAAGCTTCTGTTGATTCTTGGTGAAGCTACCTCTACTGCTGTTTCGGGGCAAGTCCCAACACTGGGCCTGCTCATGTTCCCCTCAAGCATGACATGCGCCTACAGAATAATGAAGACATTGAACTTTTTGATTGACAGAGCCTTATAGAAATGATGCACAGAAAAGAACAATTATTGCAACATCATGGCAAACCCCAGCTTGGATTGAAATTACCTTTTCATCTGCAGGCTGAGGAGCATGCCAGGATTATAAATGATTTATAAATGGCTATTGCAGGTACACAAACACGCACGATGTTCTAGGAAGTTAAGTGCTACAACTTCAGACTCAAGAGCCCCCGCAGCGCGTGCTCCTGGCAGCTCCCCAGATGTTCAGAGTCAATGGCTGGAACTGTGGCAACAGCTGCCTGTGCCCCTCACCCACCTCCACCCACCCAAGGACAGGCTCTGTCATCGGGCAGAGCACAGACCTGACTGCCGAGTCCTCTCCAGCTTTGGGCCAACCCACAGCCTTGTTGTGGCTCATGGAAGAATTTGGCCTCAGAAACCCCATCAGTCACCTCTCCTCTTCTCCTCCCAAGCCTGCCTTGGATGACCCTCCCGTGATGAGAAGGGTTTCATCCCTAAGAGAGCATTTCCATAGAAACTGAAATACTGTCAAGGTTCAGGAACAAATAAAAGGATCGAGTAATTTTCCATGTTTGTCAACTTTGGCACAATTTGCACTATTCCGATCAGTGCTGCTCTTGTTCTCTAAAAAGAAGTGGTTTTTTTTCTAAGCGGAGGTACTAAATTTGTTCTCATGCCCTAATTTATAAAGGCTTTGCATTGTCTGTCTTCTGGCTTTATCTGGGTTATCACATCACCTCTCTCTTCCTCCTCCCCACCCCATTATCCCGGATTTTTATTTTTTTATACTCGGGATTTCTGCACAGATTATGAATCTCAGACACTGGCACCGGCACAGTCCGAGCTGCCCACAGGGCTCCTCTGCCATTGACAGTCCGCAGTGGCTATAGGCAAGCGAGTGCCACTGTTTACACCCTGGCACATCAGCTTCAGCTGAAATCAATGGTACGCAACACCTGACCTGCAGAAGCAGCTGCTGAGAGGCTTCTACATGGGCATCTTTCCCAGCCTTCATCCAAGGAGGGTGACCTCCACGAGAGGAAAAAGGTGGGCAGCAGGAACTGATGACTTTCTAGTTTTGGAGCATTTCTAGGAGCTTTCTGATGTAAATCACCTGTCTTTAGGGGGGAGAGCTGAAGGCCTGGGTCTCTCCTCCTGCCCCTCCGTTAGTCCCTCAGGGAGGAGCAGAGCCAGTGGACGAAGGGCACTACTTGTCCTTGCAGTCCAGGCCAGCAAAGAGTCAGTGCTCCCGTCTAACACATCGCCTCCAATGCGCACCGGATCAGAAACCACACATTTAAAAGGGAAAGCAAACACAATGTTCCTAGCACTCAGAAGCAGAACGAGCAGGTCACATCTCCCTATCCATCCTCCTCTGCTCACCGTCTTTGAAGATGCTGCAATGCAAATGACCCTGCTCATGCAGCGCGAGAGCCCACTCCAGTCCTCGGCTGCGTGGGTGAACCAGCACAGCCCTCCAAGTTAAAACAACAAACGCGCAGTCTAGCTGTGGTGAGCCCTATCTCAGCATGATTATACATCTATCTAGGAATTTGTTTCATCCCCGTGCCAGAGATTCAACCTCTGCAGAGAGCAAAACTGCAGCAGCAGAATTTTTCCGATGCTAGGTGCTGAATGACACAATAAAATAAAAATGATCTCTTTCATTTCCCATAGCACCTTCTCTTGGAGGGCCTGACACGAGAAGAATACGCCTTATTATACCTCTGCGGTTTGTAATCCCGGAGATCGGGCTTTACACACGTGAGGAAAAGGAGCTATACAGAGCTCATAGGATTTCACTAAGACTAAACAAAAAGTTTATGATGGAGGCAGGAGGGAGACACGGCACTGCAGACTCCTCTTCTGTCTTTCAGTGCCAATATTGCTTTTATTGTACAGTCCACAGATCCTGCTGCTCCTTCGCTGGAGAAAGGAAATAGCTGTTTACATTTTTACACCATATCCCAGGCAGAGGCAACAAAAAGGGACATCAGACTAATATTTTAGATGCAGTTTGACAATGGATTCATTAAAACGGCCCTGCAGATTTGGATTATAAACAAAGCAATTAACGACCAAAATTTGCAACCCATTAAAACTATTTTGGGAGCCAGGCCCTCAGCGGTATCTCAGAAGGTCACCTCAGAAGGGCTTACCAGCTGCTATCAGCCCAGCCTGTGGCTCCTTGGCTCTGGTCAGTGTCAAATCCATCCCCCAGCGCACACCCCAAAGCAGCCCTTGAGTCAATCCATGTATTTCCAGCTCCCAATTAATTAATTCGGCAGCTGGCTGACACCACACCCTCCTTCCCCGGCCACACTCATTATGCCGGGCCCAGGGGGAGAGCGGGGGTGCAGATGCTGTTGCACTCTTTTATTTCTGGCATATGCCTGGAGTGCTGCGCCGGCTGACTCGTGTGGGGGATTGCTCCCATCCTGAGGCCAAGGCTATTTCAGCCAGCCCTGGGAAAGGTCAGGAGAAGAAGCCCTGACACATGCTGATCTGGCAATCATCTCTGTCCCAGCCTCCAAAACCAAAGTACAGGGGAATTCACCGATTTTCCACAGTACTGTTGCCTCTCTGCACCTTGCTCTTGCGCTTTCCAGGCTGCCACGGTTCCCCACGTGCCCGTCAGAGCGGGGTGGGAGCAGCACCTGGCATGCAACTCAGAAAAGCTGCATTCACCCAGGTGCACCCAACCTGGAAGGTTCTCAGCAGGCAACGATAGCAATCACAGCCAGGCCTGGGCTTTTGCCCCAAATTGTTTTCAAGTGTTTTAAAACCAGGACTTGAAATAACGACGCCTGGACTCGGGCTCCAGCCAGTCCTTAGCCATCACCTGCGGTTTTAAGAAATGCCAGCTCTTTTGCTGGGAGTCACAGGCACGTTGCTTATTGTACATGTTGTTCTTTCAGCATCCAGCCACAATGCAACTTATTGTACTACTCCTCTTATTTTTTTACCTTTCTTTTTTTTTCCTACAACCATTTGTCAAAATCTCAATCTTCTGTAAGAGCTTTGGACTCTGGCATAGCTCCAGTTATCGCTTCAAGTATGAACTTACAGGTTACGGTACTTACAAAACTCTGCTATATACCCCTAAGTGCATATAATAGACTCAAAAATATAATTTGTTATATTATTTGCCCCACCTCTATAAACTATTAAGGATCCTCCTGAAAACTTTAACGGACCAGTGACTTTTATTTCGATGTATTTTCAAAGGATGCCAGTAATTCTCTGAGGCTGGAAATAATGCTGGAATGGCAGAGTGCTCCTTCCACAAAGGAGAGGCAAGTAAGTCAGCTCATAATAAATTGTGTAGTGTAATAGTTAGATAATAGAGATACTACAGTACACGCTTTTGTTTTAAGAAGTTTTGAATTTCTAGATAGCTATGTAATGCCCAAAAGTTCCTTATGTTTTAATCACAATACAGAACAGTCTGTCTATTTACCTTAATTATTCATGTTGAGGTTTTTAAGGTTCTTTGTCTTTGTGTTCCCATCCTATGAACTCATCAAGCATCAAAGTTTGGAGGGTTTTTTTTAGCTTGTGTTCTGAATATATTACAGTTGGCATGACACCATAAAACACTTTGGCAGCTAAACAAATAGCTTTACATGAAACCCAACATAATCGTGGGTTATTGAAATATGTTTCCTGTACATGCCTGGAATTCCCCTAATTAGCAGAGTATTTTCTAATCTGTCCAAAATGTATCATGCCAAAACCACGATGCATTTTCCCTCTTGTCCACCCAGGGCAGTCAACCATTTCACTCCATGAGTTTTGGAGAGCTACCTGTAACATGAAGGGAAATGAATCACTCAAAATCTCTGAATGCATGATTTTTTGTCCCATTGACTTCATATAGAGATTACTTGGCCAAAAGTCTTTCACAGGGTAACCCAAAGCAATTACACTCGATAAAACACTGTATATAGCCACCCTGGGGTTTTTACACAGTTGCTTTGCCAGCCAAAACTACAACTCCCAGCATGCCACTTTGCAGCTCACACCAGCAGAAGTTTTCTTTTTTTTTTTTTTTTAGATGAACTGTATTTTGGGAAATGTAGTTCTGACCAGTTACACACTTCCCATCTACTTTAGGAGAAAAAAATTGGTGTGAGACAAGTTAGACACTAAATGTGGGACAGCTTACCAATGCAGCCCTCCACTGGCAAATGCACGAGAAATGCCTTTGTGAAAACAATTTTTTTTAAAAAAATATACTTTTCCTTTCCAGGTATCACTGAAAATGTCTATCCTGGACACACCTCCATTACTGATACTGGAGAAGACTTCAACTATATAATGATTATTCTGTACTTCATTATCCACTGTGGACCTAAATTCCCAGGCAGAAGTAGCTCCAGCTTAAAAGCTTTCTGTGGTTTTCAGAACAGAAACGGGAAAAAAAAAAAAAAATACCACATGCCCTTGGTGACCAATCATGCAGAATAAACAGCAGGTACTGATAAACTCTGATTTCAAGGTAAGTGCAGCCCATAGGCTGGAATGTATTCAAATAAATCTTTCCATATAATGAACAAATGGTGAAGGTCAAAAAGTATATGCAGATAACTCAAAAACAGCAAAAGAGACTGAACCACACAATAACGTGTTCATTACAAATAAACCACCTCCTTTATTGATTAGATACAGATCTTTTAACAAAACACTTCATAAGTCTTCAAAAGAAGAGAAACAATCTGTGAAAATGCAGAGGAAAAAAATTTTTCTTCTAGTGTGGTGAACACTACCAAAGTTTGAGAATACAATACGTTGTGCAAAACCAGATTCACCTTCCTACATTAATTTCCAGATTTTGAAACTGTGGACTAGTTTTTGAACATGTTGACCTACAGTATTAGCTTAGATGATGCATAATCCCGTTGATTTTAGCACTGATTTATGGCCTCAATTATGGAGATCTACATCAATCTAGAAATTAATATTTCAGTCTAAACACCCTTTCACATTCTCCACAATATAACTTGTCACCGTTAATCTCCAGCCTTGATGTTAAACATCTCCTTGCTATTAAACTGTAAGTACAACATGGACTATATTTTCTGTGCTGCTGGAAAGAATGATTGAAGATTGAATTGATCGAAAACCTTGATTTATCTTGTCTACAATTTTCAGTAGTGTGCAGTGATTTATATACCAGAGAAGGTTCTTTGATTAGCTTGCCATAGTCTAGAAAGGCTAAACATTATGGGCATTAAAGTTTCAGCACAAATGTTATCTCTGCAGTAAGCACAATAGTGACATCTTGTGCCTATCAATACGTGTATTAACTGAAGTTCTGACACTTCTCAGTAGAGATTTACCTCCAGAGCTTTGAGGTTTGAGCAATCAATATATAACCTACTTTGATGCAATCCACACACCAAACTACATTAAAATAACATTAGGGCTTGCTTTAAGCTGACAACAGCCAGGAAATGCAAAGTTAAAGGCAAAAACTCTACCGTTAACCAACCCTTACGTAATTTCAGATCCTGTAAGCAACGTGTGATTTTGTGCCACAGTAATCAGCTAGAGCACAATTTCAGTGCCCCAGTTTTCTAGGCTTTAGCTATGTTACATACCCGGTCCGATTGTTTTAAACCAACTTTACAGACTCTTTTATAATGCATAAAGGAAAGAGATCCATAACGTCCTCTTGAACAACAGACACCTGCCACAGGAAGGACTCCAGCTCTGCGTTTGCCTCCTTCCCTGACACAGGGCTCTGCAGAGCGGCAGCTGGGACCCCTCGCCTTGCTCCTGCTGCGGGTTCCTGAACAGCCCAGCCCAGGAAGGACTCTGGATACTTTTCCTTACAGCCACCAAAGAAGGATTGAGATTCAGTCATTAGAGTGTCCTAACAAATACAAAAGCACCCTGTGAAATAATCACACTGCATTAAAATGTTGATCTTAAAGAACATTTGATTAGACATTCAAGGAATATCCCAGTTTTAGCAAAATGCATGCTAACCCCATTTATTTGCAATCACCTAAAGTGTTTCTCTTTGTACAAAACTTTTCTAGTATAAGTTCCACCAATTCCACAGAACTGGGTGAAAACCTCCATTTTCCCCCGAGAGGCAGACAGTTACCTGTGTAGCCTATTCATACACAGTGCATCCATCCCACCCAGAGATCGCTCAGAGCTTTGCCATTTAACTCCTCCACATCAGGTGAACTATATTTTTCCCTGCATTGCCCGCAAAGAGCCTATTCTGTCATGACTTTAGGACTGTTCATAACCTTCCAGTTTCAGATATACAAACTGCTTAAACATTAATGGCAAAACATACTGTGAGGTAAGAAACACACCAACAGAACATTATTGATAGAGGTACCATCTTCTCTCCCAAGCACCAGGATGCTTTCCAAGCAGCACTCCCTGCTCAGGGGACCTTTTGGGCAAAGCTGAGAAGCTGTTGAGCAGAATAGTTATATTTATTGCACCTTAGTGCAGGGAAAGGAAGACAAATATAGAAAAAAAGACCACAGGAGTCTGTAAGGTCTGACACGGTTGGAATAGATGATCTTAAAGGCCTTTTCCAACTTAAATGGTTCTATGATTTTAATTAACAAAGTTGAATTCAGCCAGAAGAGCTGGGTTTGTTTGTGGTGAAAATGTCTATTGTGTCACTTGTGTTTTCAACAGGTTATGACTGTCAGCTGGGATCTGCTAGCAGGCACCCAATGACACCCTGAGACTATTTAAAAGCACTGGCTAGAAGTAAGATTAATTCAGAAGGAACAAGGCAAAGATGACCATATCTTCAGGCCTCTCAGAAACAACAAGGAAACAGTATTGTCTCTGCCAGCCCTGTAGAAACAATGAAGAAAGCCAATTTGCAAGGCCAGTAGGTCCCATACATGCTCTCTATATGCCCCCCCCCCAAAAAAAAAAATTAGATAAATGAAGTGTTATTTGCTGAAACCTCAGCTTTTATCCTTCTTCTACTTAGATGTTGAGGAGGCCAGATGAGTTTTATGTAATTTGGTGAGACTGCAGCCCATACTCTTAAAGCTGCAAACCAGTCATTACAGTGCACGTTGACGTAGCCAAAATGTTCACTACTGCATGCAGTAAGTGTATGTAGGCTCACCTAGTAAAACCCCATTTTTGAAAAGCTTCCACTCCCAAGTTTCTACAAGAACAGAAGGGGATAACTTAGATAATGTATAAGATTGGCATATAACATTTATATAAACTGGAAAAAGATTAAGAACTTTTTTGAAGGCTACAAATTCAGATTTATTTTCTTCTTATGTTAATGTGTGCTTTCTGCTTTCATACTTCACCTGCACTAACATTTGAGGAAGATAAATGAGATGATGGGTGTTTTTGGCCCAGGATTCATTTGCTTGTGTAACTCAGACCTAATTGCAGGTCTGCACTGCAGTCCTTAAACTCTTTTGTACAGAGCATGCATAATCAGCAGACTTGGATGATTCTGCTAATACCACAGTTAAATGCCTTGAGCAAACACACTATTATAATTTTGCACCAATTTGAAAATATCCATTTAAATGTTAAATGAAGAGGAACTAATCAATAAAAACATGCATAGAGTCTCTGGGGAAGTACACTGGAAAAGACAACAATAATCTGCCATTAACATGCAAATAAAGACACAGCAGGAAACAATAAGAGTATTGACTTCACTGCAACACTTTAGGAAGAATCGTTTACTAAAATTTGGGCCAAATTCAACTTTGATTTAAATCATTGTAAACACAGACCAGCTCGATTTGTCATAGTGGGGAAAGGAACAGAACCTCTGAATGCTGGAGGCATGCAGACAGCTACTGACACTGCTGATCAGCAAGGCTGACCGTAGCCCCTGCACTGTATTTGGTATAAGGTGCTGTACAAATATTTTTAATTCGATTGCCTAAAGAGCTTAGTATCTGAGACTGCATACAAAGTATGGAGTGAAAGGAAGAAGTAACATAATGCACAATCAAAGGCTTGCACGGGCCAAGACCTTTTTTTTTCCCCAGTCTACCTAATTATTTTTTATGCTAACGTAAACACCGCTATGCATCTATAGCCTTCTACTTAAGGCTTGTGAGCTAGTTCCCTGAAAGGTGCATGTCAGAAATAGTTATTAAATAAGGGATTAAGTCACAAGGAATAGAGAGATACAGACCAGAATATGTATCAGAGAAGAGAAAATAAAAACATGGACACATGGGGAAATGGACTCAGCTGGCTTCAAAGCAGACTGGAGAAATCATAGGCAAGAGCAGATAGAATGGTACTGTGCTGGTTTGGGCTGGGATAGAGTTAATTTTCATCACAGTAGCTAGTATGAGGTTATGTTTTGGATTTGTGCTGGAAACAGTGTTGATAACACAGGGGTGTTTTCGTTATTGCTGAGCAGTGCTTACACAGAGCCAAGGCCTTTTCTGCTTCTCACCCCACCAGCGAGCAGAGTAGGCTGGGGGTGCCCAAGGAGCTGGGAGGGGACACGGCTGGGACAGCTGACCCCAACTGACCAAAGGGATATTCCATACCATATGACGTCATGCTCACCATGTAAAGCTGGGGGAAGAAGAAGGAAGGGGGGGATGTTTGGAGTGATGGTGTTTGTCTTCCCAAGTAACTGTTACATATGATGGAGCCCTGCTTTCCTGGAGATGGCTGAACACCTGCCCGCCGATGGGAAGTAGTGAATGAATTCCCTGTTTTTCTTTGCTTGTGCATGCGGCTTTTTCTTTACCTATTAAACTGTCTTTATCTCAACCCACAAGTTTTCTCTTTTATTCTTCCCACACAGCGAGCGGCTGTGTGGTGCTTAGTTGCCGGCTGGGGTTAAACCATGACAGGTACTGACAGAGGTGTGAAAAAGCCTGAATTTTTTGAAGCAGGAGAGAATGAGCTCTTTGAAGAATAAAAAAAGCTGGAGAGATAGGCAAGGAAGGTTTTGGTAGGGGCTGCAACAAAGAAATGGGACGCACAGGAAGAAAGTAAAAAAGCTCATAGTAAGTAGAAAAGTAACCGGAAAAGCAAGTAGAAAAGTTCATAGTAATCAAGATACAGGAAGAAAGGGGATTTCTTTTGAGAACCAGATTGTTAGGTGATTTGACAACAGTTCGTCCTCAGATCCACAATTCATGAACCCATTGTGCCACAGGATAACACTTGGGTTCCCTCTTACACAGCTCAGCTGCAAATAAGCTACTGCCATGCTATTGCCATCGAAGTGAAAACAAAAAGCTCATTCAGGAGTCAGAATCAACACCTGGAAACTCACTGTTAATCAATACTGGTTTGCCCTGTGAATATACAGACTCAGTAGCCTGGACCAGTCAGATATTCCTAGAAAGCAAAGATTTTTGCATTCACTAAGATGGAAATGTGTCTTTTAATTAAAACAATGAGTATTTTTTCTGCCCTTTGTAGGGCCCCGTCTTAGCTCTTGCTGGCAATGATACAACCTCCCCAGTGTACATCGTGCTGACATTGGAAAAGTGAAAAAATTGCAGTGTGCTTCTCTGTGTTATCCCAGACATTGTCAGTTGCAGATTGTCACCTGTAGGCTATAAAGAGCTTACTCCTTGCTCCTCTTGCTGTGTTCCTCATCTGGTTTGAGAGCCTTTACTCTGCAAAGGAGGCAGCTACAGTTCAGTCCTTAACCACTGGCTGTCCTTTCCTGCAGTTCTTCACAACTGCACAGAGGAAGGTAAAATTTAAGTGAATGTCTGAAAAACAGAAGGCATGTCCCAGCAGTGCTGTCATGTTGGAACAGACCAGTCACCCCAGGAAGAGGCTGAATGCCCGTTCAGCCAAGATGCTCCACCTGGAAAGAAAAAAAAAAATGGACTCCAACACAATGAACAACCTTTTGGAAAAGGGGCATGAATTCAGTCACCTCCCTGGCTTATTTTCCCCACTTGCAAGGGGACACAAAGATGCAAGTTAAACCAGCAGAGTTTTTTGCCAAAACTTCTTTGCCTTCCTTTAGCAACAACTTATTTTCTTGAAGTGCCAACAGTTATCCTTGGGATTATGCTCCCCAACACTTTGGAAATCGTAATGTGAGTAGTGTTAATGACAAAACCCAGAGCCTCCTAATTAATCCATTCAGGGTAATATCTTGCCTGACTTTGGAACTACTTGGCTTTTCTCTCTGCAGCCAGGTAACTCTGCTAGCAGGTCTGGACATTGGTTAGTGACCTGCCTTCTGTAGTTCACTAACAAAAACCAGAGCAAAAAGGTTGGCCTCTAAATGAGAATGTAAAGCAATGGAAGACTCCTTATTTCTTTTCACATTTCTTTACAAAAGCTGGCACAGACTCCCTTATCATGCCCTTAAACAAATCCTCTCTAGTTACACAGTATTTTAGCAATTTATCTGCTTGACAAATCTTACTTTAGGTGCTCAGCCCATCTTATACACCTGATCTCAGTGAAACCTTTAAATTTAGCCTGAGGATAAAATATTGAATACTGTTTCTATTTATACACTTCTGTGACCATACTAAGAAAAAAAAAGAAAAAATCACCTGATGAATCAGAGGAAAGGAGCACTGGCATTGGCCCACACTCTGATCTCACTCGAGCCAGCCTGCTGCCTGATTAATGAGTTGTGATATCATAGTCTGTGCGGAGGCATACATAAGTGGCAGGGAGAAGAATAGCACCAGACACTGTCAGGCTGTCTCTGTCTAAATCTGGGGAATAACAAAAAAAAAAAAAAAAGGTTATGGTACAGGTTCCTATAAAGGAAGAAGGAAATCCTTCATATATCAAGGCTGCTGGATTTTTGGAGATCTGTTGGGGGTTTTTTTCCAATAAAGATATATAAAAGTAGGCCTTTCCCCAAAGTGCAGAAGATTGTTATGAAAGTGCTTTAAACCATTAGTAGTTACTGGAAAAACAAAGGGTATTTTTTAACCTGAAGAAGTCATTGTAGCTGACAGCTTTTAAAATTGCTTTGTGTTTTGCTTACAAACTGGCAAAAGGAATATCCACAGTTTCTCAGAGAAAGATGCTTCTCACAGCTATTGAAAATGAAAACTGATGTGTCGGGGAGAAGGATATTTCAAGGTCAGAGCTCGTCAGAGGAGACTCATTTCTGTCTTTTATGATGAATTTCTTAATAATTTTCAAATCCAGTATCCAGTACATATTGCTAAAGTTTTCACCTAGCCCTACTGGCCCTTGGAGTTTGCAAGAGACTATGAAGAAGATAAATATTTTCCAGTTAAATTATTGGACTGGGATTCAGGACTGCATTTATCCCGTGGTCTTCCACAGATTTCCTAAATTACTTCAGAGAAATGTTTTCCACCACATCTCAAAGTTCCAGCTGCAAAACCTGGAAAATAAAATAGAAGTGTTTTGCACTACATTCATTAAAACATACATAAGGATCACAGGTATTTGATCACTTTTATATGACAGCCTCAAGGCCCTCATTAGTGCCCTTGTATTAAACTTTCTCAATAATGGTGCAGTGGTCAGTCCTGCTCCCTATTTGATTGTAAGTAAGTGGCAAGCAAAGACACATGTAAAGTATGCAGAGAACATGTCCTCAGCGTGCAAATATCCCTAGGCGCCAGTGACTGCTGCTGTCTCTTCAGCCACTAGGGAAATGAAGGTATTGGACTTTGATGATAACTGGAAGGAATGCACCAAATATCTGGAGGAGTGTTTGGAGGCTGGATTTGGAGAAGCGGTGCCCTGGGCATCTCTCTCTCTCTCTCATTAAACTAGAACTGGGGAACAGGCATGCTGGTAGGGTGGCATCCATATATCCCTGGTATCAGGCCCTGGGTAGCAGTCAGGCGGAGATTGCCAAGGACTGGCTGGTACAAAATGATCCCTCTCCAAAAATATACTCTCAAACATCGGACAGCCCATGACTTAGGGGCTTCCTCCAGATGTCCCGCAGGCTTTTCCACAGTCATTTTGGCGATCTCTCACCAGAAAGGGACCAAGTTCTGCTACAACAGAAGGATTCAAGCTGGTGAAGATCCCCCTGTGCAGCAGGGAAGAACAATAGTGTTCTTACCTCAGGTTTTACTTCCTAGGATTTCCCCACAACTCAGTAAAAGGTAGTCACCTAAAATAAGTTAGGGACCCAATGAGAATAAGAAAGGACTTCTTGGACCCTTCTTGAAACCCTCAGCAGAAAAAAAAAGTGTTTGTTAATTAATGTTGTAAGGACATCCTTAAAATCTTGCAAACTGTACCCAGTTATGTCAGTGAAGAAGACACCATCTTCCATGGAAGTATGTGGAAACAAAAAAAAAATTGTAGTATATGGGCCATCATTCTACTTCATATTAGAAAAAAGATGGACTTAAACTCCATATGCAAATTAATGTAAACACAATAAAGCTACATATAAGTCTAGCAGATAGGTAATATCGTTCCTGAAAACTAACCAGCTTCCATGGATTGATTTTTACCATAGAGATTCCAGTTTATAGCACCATTTTTCTAAGTGATTCTCTGCACTAGAGTATAATTTAGATGATGGATCCCTCTCAATTACTGTCCATTAGAAGACAGGAAAACATTAAGTTCAAGTGAGTATTATGAGAATTATGGGTTACCCTTTAAGTGAAGAGATTGTAAGTGAAAATTAATTTTTAACATGTTCATTTCTGATGTTGTGTAGCATGATTTGGAGCAAAAAAGCTTTCCTACAAGGATTATTTTTTCAAGTAAAAGCATTTTTTATTAAAGAAAAAAACACAGTGCAGCATAGGAAAAGCATCTAACTGCAAAGGTCCTCAAACAAGCAAAAATTGCAAAGTATTTCACATTACTTCCCTAACTGATTTTAAAGGGACCCCACACCATAAGGTAGAGGATGGCTGATATATGTTGCAGATGTTCCGAGCATGCAGATGTTAAAGGGCTGTGAGAGAGCACAAGCGTTGTCCAGCACAGGGGTAGTACCTTCAAGAAACACACCTGTGTTGCACTTTTGTATAAGTCAAAGTAGAAGCTGAAGGCTCTTACCTGCAAACATTGTAGAGATGAAGAGTAAAATTTTAAAACAATTCACTAAATTTTAAACTAAACTTTTCCCTGTGCAAATTCCACATTTGCTCATACAGACATGCCTAGTATTTGCAGCTCTTTGTTTTAGTTACCTATTTATCAAATCTGCTTAGGAAGTTCAGAAAGCCAACTTGAAAAATGCAACCCCTCTCATATAATCTTGATACTGAGGCTAATTTAGAGACATAACCGACCATCTTGCATTTGAAAGACATTTCTCTGATCTACTTTTTCAAAATAAAGTTAAACAAACTTGAGGATTCTTTCAGATTGAATATTTTTTTTTAATTGAAGTATAGCTTAATAAGAAACATCATGTGTTTACCCTTTGAAAATGACTGGAATAACTTCCCCAATACTATAAAAGAATAAAATCTTTCTCATTCTGTAGAGACCCATGTGGAAACAAGAGAAGATGAACATTTTGCATGACACAAAGAACAATTGCTCTGCAGCTGCTGCCATGACCCTCAGGCTACACTAGAGTCATGGCCCACTTCTTTTCCCCTATAGGGATCTTTTGGATAATGTATCCATTTAGTTTACAGCCCAAGTATAAATCCTATTTTATGCCAACTTACTGTGAATTTCGTAGCAGGTTGCTATCTATCTGTGCGGCCTGTTAATCTGCATTTAAGCCCTCTCTGACACTACGTGAAATCTGAGAGATTTGTGTGGTGAAATCTTTGTCCTCATGATGTGATTGATAAAACTCCTAGGGCCAGGAAGTCACCGTAAGTCCATTTCTTTGTTCAGTGTATCTGGAAGGAGTGACTTGGTCTGCCTATGTAATAACTTTGTTAATATCCAATAGTTAACATTCAATAGCTTTCAGAACTAACACACAATACAAAATATTCCTAGGAATACAATGCGGACATGAGAGATTCCTTTACAGATATTCATGCATACTCAGTCAGTCATCAATATTGTCCGTGATTTGCATTCTCACGGCACCTTCCATGTGAAGCCCTTTACCAGGATTAGTCAAGCCTCTCAGAGCACATCTATGAAGATGGCAGAGCTCTCAACGGCTAGCACTGAATATAAAAGCATGTTACAGAAAAGGGAAAAGTCCTGATGCAGGATGAAATGTTGGCCTTTTCAAGGTCAAAAGATGTTTCATTTCAACTTAAATAGAAACAGGAATTGAGCTCATTTATTTTCTATCTTTTTTTTTTTTTTTTTTTTTTTGGCA
>WAAD01028690.1:238030-261321 GCA_013389945.1 Fregata magnificens | reverse complement strand
CCTCTTTGCACCTTGTTTTGGGGATGTAATGGCAGAAAGAATTACAGCAGTGTGCGCTTTTGATAGAGGCTTGTATCTGATTTGGAGTGGGGCACAGAAACCTGTGGTGTCCTGATGACGTCGACATGGCACTCATGCATGCTGCTCATCAGTAGAAATTGAGAGAGCTTCATCTAGCATTGGAGTAAGTCAGTTCCTCCTGCTCAGAATAGGGGTGCAATGGGAGAGGTGGGTGGGGGGACTCCTACCTGCCACATACGCAGCCCTTAAAAATAGCACTGGCTGTTGGGAGAGCCAGACTTCACACTCTTATTTTTAAGGCTCTATGTGGGAGGAGGGGATATTTCCCAGTGTTGTGTATTACTGAAGCAATCTGTACAAGAAATGCTGCACCAGAGAGATAGCAGGGGGCTTTGGCTTACAAAGCACAGGACTTGGGGAAAAGATGAGCTAACCAGCACTGGCTGAGAGCATTATAAATGAAGCGTTAACTATTCGTGCAATATTAGCAAACGCTTTGAATAACATCATAACTTCATAGAAAAAGGCAGCAGGTCAGAAAACATGACAATTTTGTCTTTCAGTGTTGTTTTTCTTTCACTTGTTTCTTGTTTTCCAAGCTGCATGGTTACACAACTTGTTTAGATGTAGGACAGGATTGCCTTGCATGCTTCTGAGCTAATTTTTGGAGTTGTGTAAGGATTGTTGTAACTGGAATCTTCTAGTACTGTGCATCTGGATTTAAGTAAGATGATTGCTTCCCCCAACCCCCCATTGTAAAAGTGGCATTTGGAAGTCAAAATGCTGTTAATAATGCTTAATGTAATGACTGAAGACAGCAGGACTCCGGTTCTGGCTGGTGCTATGTAGTATGTAAAACAGAGTAGCATTTTTGTTTTCTGCACATATTAATGTCAATGATTTACTGAATTCAAGCCACTTGAAGGTCTTGTGGTACAGCAAGTGAATGCTGTCTGTTAGGAGGTAGTTCTTGCCAGGTGTTACAAGAGTTACTTTGCATCCAGACTCCTTTCTTGGCAACCAAACAGGATTTTTAAGCCGTATCATGGCCACCAGCAAGTTGTCTACTGTCTGCTCATATTTAGAGTCTGAACAATTTTGTGACGTTGTAGGGGACTGATCAGACGAGCCTGGATCAAGCTGTGTGTTCATTTCCATTGCTGTGGTGGTTAATCACTGGCACTTTCAAAAGGGGCTTTTTGGTGGTTCCGCTTTGGTTTCACTTGAAACCTGTACTTGGTAAAGGTAGGACCATTTCTTCCTTTCCTTGGCTTTTGAATCTGTGACGAAATGCCTGCAGCCTTTCCTGGCGGGCTGTGAGCTGGGTTTGTAACCTGCATCCTCTGCTGAAAGGCGCTTGAGAACATCAAGGTATCGGATAGCTGTTCTGCGGGGAGGATTTCCTGAACGCATTGACAGCTTCATCCTTTGTGTGCTATAAAACTAAAGATAATTTAGGCATAAAGTTGGGGTGAAATCCCAAATGTAGCTTGAGATTTTCATCCGTTGTTCAAGCATACAGGTACCAGATGCTGGAAGGGCTGTGGTACGTCTGAGTGCTGATTTACTGGCAGCAAGTCTCTTGCTGTACAGGGTAGCTTGTGCCTTCAGGCTTGCAGGATGATGTGGTACCAGGTGAGCAGCCGTGCTACACTCTGGCCTGTGGGAGTATCCTGTTAAAAACAGGAGGATCCTTTTTAAACCACTGATGCATTGGATCAGGAAGAGAGAAGAAAGGGCTGTTCTGGGTAACTATAGGCTCGTTTAGTCTGCCCTCACTAGTGTGTGAGGCTAGAAAGTGTTAGTGCCTGGCAAATTGGAAATTAGTAAAAACACTAATTGCATGCTACTTCATACTCTGTGCTACACCGTGACAGACCAGGTGGGCAGGTAGGTCTCATCTGCTTGTATTTCCATAATACTTCTAATATGCCATGTAGGAAACCAGCAAATGGTTTGGAGAAGATGGGGGCTATTGCAAAAATCAGAGAATAGGTTATGGAAGTGGGAGAGGGGACACTGGGGCAGTCCTGGGAGGGGAGGTGCTGAGGTTGTGTGAGATGAGACCAAACAAGTATGGCTCAGCTTAGCAAACTGGAAACTGAGAGCGGATGTTGCTGCCGTGTACTAATAGAGCAGGGGAGTAAATATTGGCAAGTTTACAGCTATTTAAGCTAAAGGTTAATGTTAGTGCAAGAACAGAAGGGTATAATAAGCTGGTTATGAACAAACCCAGGCTAGAAATCAGAAAGCAATTTTTCTCATTGTTAGTGAACAGCTTCCAAATGGGCTTCGTTGCCCTTTCTGTTTCTAATTAATCTAAAAATGGGTCTGTTTATGAAAGCTATTCTATGACAGTCGCCTGTGGGAGCAAAGAATGGGACTTCATCATCCAGGAAGCCTCTAAGTAGGCTGTGAGAAATGTCCGTGGAACCACAGCCTCCGTAACTATTTTTCGTAGCGTGGCCTCCCTGTGTTCACACTGCCCACCTGCCTGCCTTTGCTGCCGAGCTGTGCCACCTTGCCGGACCCTGTGGGTTTTGGAGCACAACCAGAGGTATGCAGGAGAGGTATTTCGTACTTAGATGCTGTCACTGAAGTAAAATTATGAAAATCATATTGCAGCCCCTCTGGGATGGTGGCTTTTCCATGCAGTTGCGCAGTAGATATTGAGAGTGCTAGACTGTCTGAGGGGTTTCTTGAAGAACGGTAGTTATTAGTGACTCCTGCCTAGTAATGAACCTGTCATAGATACAATTTTGTTTTCTGACAAATGTTCGAGTGGTAACGGTTTCAGAAAAATGTGGTGTAGTTTATAAACAGGTTTGTTCTTAAATGAGATTTTAAACATTCCCCATGGGATTTCAGTTGCTTATTTAGACAGTAAATTGCAACTGAACCTATATTCATTAAAAGTTTTTAAAAGCTCACACTGGAAAATTATTTTCTAGGAGGGCTTGAAAAGCAACAGAGAATATAAAGACAAAATTGGTGATGTGTCTAAAAAGGCAATAATAGAGCTATCCAGCTAGAAGGGAATTTAGATTTGGCCTTGAACTGATTTATCTATTTAGCCTCACTTTGGTCAATACTTTAAGTTGTTACGTACAAGAATATATGAAATACAAATAAAGATAACTTTATGTAAAAGATCAGTTTATTTTAACCATGTTTCCATCTGTTTTTTATTTTTGTTAGTGAGTCAATATTCACCTTGTATTTTAAGATAACACACACATTTTTGAGAAACTGTTATTGAGAAACTGAGAGTGCTAAATTTTATTGCAATTTATTTAAGTTTTTCTATTTTTATTCAGTGCATGTTAGTGCAGCAGATTGAAATGCATGCAAATATTTTTGTGATATATAACAGGTACTTAGAGAATCATAGGATCATCGAATGGTTTGGGCTGGGAGGGACCTTTAAAGGCCATCTGGTCCAACCCCCCCCAGCAGTGAGCAGGGGCGTCTTCAACTAGATCAGGTTGCTCAGAGCCCCGTCCAACCTGACCTTGAATGTTTCCAGGGACGGGGCATCTACCACCTCTCTGGGCAACCTGTTCCAGTGTTTTACCACCCTCCTGGTAAAAAAATTTTTCCTTATATCTAGTCTAAATCTACCCTCTTTTAGTTTAAAATGGTTACCCCTTGCCCTATCGCAACAGGCCCTTGGAGAATCCAGTTTTGTCTACACAAATATCTGTAGATTGGCTGGTGTGTTCACTCTGAATTTTGTTATGCCTAATTTAAGGAACTTAATTTAAAGGAAGTACAACTTTCCTTCATATTTTGTGACATGGATACATGTTACTCATCCTAATTAAGTCGCTCTATTTTTAGCTCGCAGTACTAATAGCTAGTTAGTGTACAACTGTGTCCAGCTGCTAGAATCATCCCTTTTTCATCCTGTCTTTACATCCACTTCTCTCCAGTTTTGGTGAAGGTGGAGTGGTTTCCATGACCTGAGAGCACAGAGCAGAGGCAGCAGGTACTGGAATGACCCCCTGCCATCCCTGCTCAGTATTTGGGTGTGTTTTGGTCAAACCGTGCTTGTCCCTCCTGTCACAGACTTGCCAAAGGGGCTAACTGGCCTCTCAGTCACTTGACTTAAGTCAGCTATCTAATCAAAGCCTGGTTTGTAGTGCAATTTTCATCCCCTTGCAGAGGCTGTCTAAATCCAGTCATTTTCCATTTTTGCATTAAATTTCCTCCCTGTCCCTCCTGATCAGGGGAGCAGACTGACTGGGTTTCTAGACCCAGGTAGTTCAGGTCCATTTGTAGAGCCTGTCAAGTGCCTTTACTGGAGGTGTGAAAGCTGTGTCTGAGCTTATTAATTCATGTGTGATTGCTGGAGTCAGCTTTGTCAGAGCTATGGTGTGGCACTGCCCCTTTTTTCTTGTTCAGTGCCTACACTAACAGTGTCCTCAGAGACTGACAGAGGCATGTATGTGGTTCATAACAAGTGTTTATGGGGTATTTTGGTTCTTTAATCAACTCGTGCCTTCTGCAGGGAATATAAATATACGGAATTATTCCTACCTACAGAGAAAAGCATGTTATTTAAGCCAGGAGCCATAAAGATGAAGGTAGGGTAGTAAAAAAGATTCTTTCCCTGCTTTTTGAAAGTTGGTGCATCTGTAGCAAATGAGGAGGAAAATGCTGGCAGAGGAAGCAATCTGTCAGCAGTGGTAGCTGGGCATTGCTCCATATGGTTATTAGTTGTTATTCCTCTGCCACGCTGTTATGTGATGCTGGACAGGCCACAGTGACTTTTGAAAAGGGTTTTTCCATTGCGTCTCCCTGTGATCCATTAATTGATTTCTGGTTATTTAACTTAAGATGCTGGAAATGAGCCATAAGAGCACTAAGTGAAGTAGCTGGAAGCCAGACCCTTCATAGTGTTTGATATGCTCCAAACTTACGTACTCTGAAAAGTCAGGCTTTTGTTATCTTGAGGTGGCTGTCCAAACAGAGAAGAAGGTCTTGACCTGAGTCTGCCCTAATTCTTCACTTGTAATGGGGACTTTTTCACTTCACAGGTATGCTATGCAAACACCAATTAATGCTTGAATTACTTGAGGAATATGGTGATGAGTGCAAAGAATAGTCCTTAGCCCACTGCATGTAACAGTGATGTAACTGCATGTAATGGTAGGGCCTGGCTGCAATACAATAAATAATGCATGTGGCCGTGCTTTGAATAACGTGAAGGAAACAATACTAAATAGTTTCCTGTTCAGTGAGCAGTAGGACACCCTCTCTGCTTGCTGAGAAGGGGGTTTACCTCCAACTGGAGAAGGAATCGTCTTTAAGTTCATACTGGGTGCTACCCTGTAGGATCAAGGCACTGAATTCCTGTAGCCAAATCCTTGTATGTTGGACCTACCTTTTGCAGAATGCACGAACAATTTTGTCAGAGACCATTTCCCTGTTCTCACTGTCAAGCTCAGGTAGAAAAACACGCTCTACAGTGTTTGAACTAAGCCATTGTGTTGTGGACAGCTGGGTTGTCATGCAGACCGTCCGTGGGGAGTAATGCACCTTCACCCCTTGTCACTAGAGAAGTGAACCGCAAGGGGTGATGCTACTCAGCTAGCACCAGGGTCCCTAACAGCATGCCAAGATTACATGCAAAGTTAAGACGCGTCGGTGCCTGTTAGCAGGTATGTGCATTACCACGTGGTTTCCTACCTGAAACAGGTTCTGGAACAATATGGGAAAGGAGCAATAAAACCAAGACCTGGGCAGTATGTGAAGAGATTAACTAGACCATCTATCTTCCTCAAAAGCAGCGCTGAAAAACAAATGTACTCCCTCTTGTTAGAACCTTCTGGGATAGAGATTTTTTAGCTTCATTAGACAATCTATGCTCACTTATACTTACGATTAAAAGCTTTTCCAGATGTCTAACCTAGCTTTCCACTGCTGCAAGTTAAGCCTGTTATTTCTTTATCTGTATTTACAATAGAAGTCCTGGATAGTTTACTTCCCTTCTGCTTGCCTCAACTAGTTCATGTTTGAAGGCTGTTATGTCTACCCAAGGTCTACATTTCACAGCATCTGCACCGTTCCCTCCCGGGTTTCTTGATCAAAAAAGCAATTACAGCTCTAACTGAGAGTATAATTTCAGGTTTTTCCACCTCCAGCATATGTTTGTGCTCAGATGCCTTTGCATTTTAGTGATGCTGATTATTTAATTAGATGTGCAATTAAGACATTGATTGTAATTTTCCAATTTCATTAAATACCTTATATTTTGGATGCCATTAGGAGGGAGAGAGATGTAATTTGAAGGAGAAAGCAGCAGAGGGAGAGTTTTCTCTGCTATAAATGCTTCCTCACTGCCTGTTGACCTGAGGTATTCAAGCTGAGTCTGGTTTAAAAGCCAGTATTATAGTTGTTTCCAGAATGGGGGCATCCAGTTGGTAAAATTTTTGAATCAGCTGAGTTCTAGAGAGCAGCACAGATTTGCTAATAGTCTGTCTTCTACTTGTACTTTTTGATTAAAAATGGAGAATGACAATGCAGCCAGAGAAGGGCTTCCATGCTTTCAAATGGGTAGCCAAAATCCAAGACGAGCGCTGCGGACATTCAGTTTTCAGGAGCACATTTAAGGAAGGTTTTCTGTCTGTAATTGCTGGGGCACAAGAAGACAGCATACTACCCCAGAGCCTGTCACCTGAGACAGCTTTGCTTTTAAAGTCTGACTCTGACTTTGAAGGCTGGTGTGGGCTGTGACGGGTGGGGTTGGCACTGTCTCAGCAGTGGCTTCGGAGGAGGTAAGGTTTGTTTGTGCCCCGGACTGGCTGAACTTACTGGATAAGGAATAAAATAGCCTCTTCTGTGAAGTGCTGGGTTGCAGAGCTGATAGTATTTGGGTTTGTATTCCGAAAGTCAAGAGTGCAAACATTCAGATAGAAACAAGAATGGGGCAAGCGGGTTTAGCCTGTGCATTTGAAGGGCTGCTTCAGATCATCTCTTAGGAAAGGCTTTGTCTGTTGTTGTGAGTGACAGTGATGACTATAAACAAATCAAATGGAGGATGATTTTAATCTGAGCTTTTCTAACTTTATGACCAACACCCCTTTAAGGTGTTGGTTTAAGAATTCCTATGTCAGACTAAATCTGTTCTAGCCCCAGGGGGAGTTTTTGACTGGTGTGGTAGCAGCAGCCTCAGCAGGAAGGCGATGGGAGGGACTCACTGCAGGCAGCTGCAAGGTCCCTTCTCAATACCTGCCTGATAAAAATCAGCCTAAACTGTGAAGTGTAGAGATTTGTAGCCCTGCAAAAGCATTAGTGCTATGTTAACTCATTTTTTTCATTAACCTTATAAAAATCCCACTCCTTGAATCTTGCTGCATTCTTTGCTTGGAAATATCTTTTATTCCCAGGCTACGTAAAAAACTTTCCTTCTATTAGTTCAGACATGTTCACCTCTCAGGGTTCAGCAGACATTCTTACAGTGAAATAATGTTAACATATGGAGTGTAAACGTCTTTTGTATGAAAACAAGTCAGCCAGTGGTTTGGTCTCACTTATTCACAACAGATGGACTTCTGTTGCCTGCCTTTGGAAGGTAAACAGTCCCAATGCCTCTGATCTTTAGCAGTTTTTTCAACATGCCAGTGCTATTCTTGTTGTCTTTCTGTAAGCCAAATATTTCACCTTTTGCTTTTATGGGAGGAAAAAACCCTTTTTCAGGAGGGAGAACTTCCAGAGAAGATTGTCTCCTTCCTCTTCTTCAAGGAGGAAGGAGAAGGAAGGAAGGAATGTCTGGCCATTATCAGTTTCCAAGGTGCTGGGGGTGCTGTAGGAGGGACCTGTGCCTTTGTTCACTTCTGAGCAGCAGGCTACCCTTGCACCTTGCCTTACCCTTTCTAAGGGAAAAAGAAAGAATCAGTGCTTTGAGTGACACCTTGCTTAAAGAAACTTGTTCTTTCATCTGAAAGCAGCATCTTAAGCATATATTTCATAAGTGTGTTCTGGAGCAATTGTAATGACAGAAACGGTGTTGACAGGGGAGTTTTAAATGCCTTGGAATATATGGTCTCCTCTCTTCCAGGCTTCTGTCTCAGCAGCACTGCTTAGGTTGTGATGATGCACAGCTCCTCAAAGCACGGTATTCATTGAGGACAGCTGTCAAACAGCAGGAGGTCACTGCATTTTCATTAACACTTCAGTCTTTAGACTACTGATTGATTTGATCTTCTTGTGTCTTTGAAGAAGGTAATAAATAGCATGTTTTCACTGCTGAATCAATTGACAAACTTTACACTGTGTACTTGAACTTCTAAGGTTTAATGCAGCCCTGAACCCAAACTACCCTACTGAGGACTCTGTCTGTAGGGAGATGCAGCAGACAGTTTCATTTGGGACAGATGGTTCTTATTTTTCTTCCAGTGGCACAAATAAAAAATTTATTTTGGAGAGCTGTTTGGTCAGAGATGTCTGAGGCCATTTGTGAGATGAATTAAACCTGAGTGTGAGCTGGTTGGAATTTATCCCTGCTGTTCCAGACAAGCTCTCTCCATGGGCTTTTCTCTCTTCTCTCTTGACTTTTTTTCCCTCTAGGCTCTTTGTTTCATCTCTCTATGTAACATTCTTATCCTCTCATTTACTTAGCCCCCCAGTTTTGAACCAGGACATGAGAAGTGTTCTTGCTTGTCTTCCTTGCAGGGAGAAGGGGTGTGAGTGTGGTGGGAGAGGAAGGAGCAGGACTTGTGCTCAAAGCGTGCTGCTCATTTTCGTTTGGTTAATCCACTCGTGCTTGTGAAGGAATTGCTTACTTTTACAATTTTATCTGTAATTCAGTACTTTACAGGAAGTTGGAATGAAATAGATAATGAGGATTAAAAAAGAAGAAAGGGTAATGTATACCTCGCAGACATCAAAGCATTTGGCCTATATAGCTGAGCCTGGGTTTATCAGTTTTAATAAATCCCTGCTGGCTCAACCTAAAATTAAAATCTGTTGGTGAATTAAAAAAATCGCAGTAAGAAGTATTTAAATTTTTAAGTGGAAGTTTGTTTCTCTAGAAGGCGGCAAATAACTCAATGCTCTGAGCCTTAAGGTAAAGCACACTCTTTCTCACAGGCTTTTCTTAGACGCAAGTCGTGCCTATTTTTCCCAATTCCGAATTATCTTCATTATTTCAGTAAACAAAACATCCCTGAAAACAGAGCCTGTATCAGTGTCCTGTGCATTGGGTAAGGGTTTTTAAATGTTTGAAAGGTGCAATCTTCCTTGCTTCTGAGGGGACCTGTGTTTTTGTCTTTTTGTAGCCACATTTTCCTGTCCAGCTCCTTGTGAGCTGTGGTGAGGGCCATGACATTTTCCAGCACTTCATTGCTCATGACCTCCGTTAGCGATGTCTCTTGTCTCTTTCTCCAATGAGACTTGCTTGCTTTTTCCGTGTTTTTTTCTGCTCCTGTTCTTACAGGGCAGCCATGGGAATATTGGGATTTTATGTGATAGGGCATGGAAATCTGCATAGGCTCTTTGGATCTCAAGAGCTGCAGCTGGAGGATTGTGTTTGGCCCCCGTGCATTTTTGACTTGGATGTGCTAATGTCTGATATTGATAGCTGCAGGGATGGGCAAAGACCAAGGAAGAAAGAGATGTGAAGGACAGAGGCAGTGATGGCAAGATGACATTGGCTCCACCTGTAGGAAGGATTTTTGGAAAAAGCAAGGCATGTAAAAGCTTGGGAAGCTGTCTAATGGATGCTTCAGGTGCTATGGAGAGTTAATGCGAAAAAGAAAGTGTTGTCTGATGGATGCTTAATATTTTTTTTTTAAACTATTGCTGTGAAAGAGACCCCTGGCAAGATCTTTTTTGTCTTAGTCATATGCAGAACTGTGAAGATACTAAGTCCTGCACAAATCCTGGATTGCATTTTTATTTTCTCAGTTGGGCAGTCTTCATCTTAATGTGGATGAATTTGATACGGAGCTTTGGCTCTGAGCTCAAGTACTATAATTGGTGTGTTTAGTAGCAATCACTTGTATTGCAGTGGAACTCGGTGCCCTCTGTTGGGTAGGAGCCCTGTTCTCCTGGCGGGGTGCAAATATATAATGAGAAACTTGGGGTCAGACTCTTAAAATCATTTAAAGCTAAAGCACTTCTGAAAATCTGACCTATGGTCCCTGACCCTGCAGCAAGGGAAAGAGCAAAAAGAGGGAGGCTTTTCTGGGGGATGGAGGATATGAGTGACCACAGAGGAACGCCAGCCTCACAGCAGGTCTGAAAGGAGGTCGGTGGCCTGATTTCTGTGCCTGGCTGCAAGGGGCAGAGCTGTGGCTGCACATGGAAAGAGCAGGAGGGTACTGTTCCCCTGTAGTGCACATCAGACAAAGTATTGTGAACCGTGGCATTAGTCTACCTGTATGCAAAATTTGTGCTTACGTCCATCAAACAAATGAGCTGATGGGGACACCAGCCTGGCTGTTGTCAGTCGATGCTTCAACAAGGTGCTGGGGTGGAGCTGTTGGACCAGAGTGTGGAAGGCACCAGGAGAATATCCCATGCGGTGAGGGCAGGGCTGGGAGCACAGTGATGCTTGTGGAGGAAGTGGTGAATAAAAGTTGATATTGGTATAGGTAAGAGATTGGAGGGGAAGTATCATTCACAGCAAGGCTGGCTTACAAGGAGGTAGGAGGTATTTGAGCAGATGGGAGGCAGTGGCATTTCCACAGCTAAGTCATATAGGCCTCTTCAAAATCCCACCCCACAGTGTGAAAAGACTTTGTTTTGAAAGATGCGGTGAGTTGTCCTTGAGCAAAATCAGGAAATGTGCACAGCTCCTATACAGTGCCTTTGGTGCTAAAGGCAGAGAAACAGCATTTGGGAAGGAGGTGGGTGCTTGTGTTGGGTGCATGAAGAAGGGAGACAGGATGAAGGGAGCATTTGTGAAAAGGAGGATGTGAACATGGACCAACTGGCCAGGAAGATTTTCTTAGCAGCAGGGCGTTGGATGCCCCTGGAGCAGGTTGTGGGGCAAATAAATGGTGCCTTTAACTCAGGCACTTCTTGCAGGATGAGTACCTACTGCTGCTCACTCCCAGGAGAGAAGTGTTGGTACAACGTGAGAGGATCTGATTCTGTGCACAACACTTCTGCAGTCATTCTTTTATGTAACAATGTGACTTTTATTTTTGGGAAAAGCGAGATCAACGGGTGTTCAATCCCCCACACTCGTAGCAGAACTGGTACTAGTCTTCCTTGGAAACTGGATACGATTCATTTCAGCAAGGGCATCGCTGAATCTTGCGGGTTAGTCTGGGGGTGAACAGGAGATATAAAAATAAACATCTATATCAGAGTTGGGTGAAGAATCATCTTGGAGCTGGTTAATTATGTTGGGTCCTGGGCTTTTTTCGTCAGTGCCCCTGCTCCACAGTCCTGCAGGATGCCAGGAGTCAGGCAGAGCGCTTTTCCAGCACTGATCGGCTCACTGCGCTGTACTGCCTGCTCTTGTAATGCCAAAGGAGTGCGCTTTGTCTTTAGTCAGATTGGTTCCATCAGTTCGTATTTCCTTCTGAATGGATAATAAAGTGGAGAATCATTTCGAGGCGAGGAGTGTTGGTGCGCGAGCGAAGCGGAGAGGCTGCGTGTGTGAGGAGCTAGGCAGTAAGCAGCTGACGAGGAGGAGTAAAGTAGCAATAGCTGCACAGCTTTCTCTCTGCCTCTGAAGTACAATATTTTCTGTTGAGTCACAACTGAAGAGAAGGATGAAGTTTTAACTGTACTTGGTACTGCCTGAGAAAGGGAAAAGATGCACTGTGGTGATGAACTAAAGAATTTCTGTTGAGGGATACTCGTGGAAGCCAACAGGATTTCTGCATTTTTTGGCTTTTACATTCGTTGGCTTCTGCTGGTTTTTTGCTTTTTGGATTTTTAGTAGCTGTTTGCCTTTTTTTTTTTTTTCCCCTTCAAAACATGCCTTCAACTTTACGTGATTTCTCATCCTAGTGCTGCTGTGAAACGGGATACTCTTGGTGCCTTTAACGTTGCTTTCTCCAATACCTGAAATGGGACATCAACAATATGTTGATAATCTCCATAGTGCAAGTTCATTATCTGGTGAACCTTTAACAAGATTAGGAATCCTTCAGGACTTGTCTTTTCTATGAGAACAAGCTGTTGTATTCTGTAGTTTTCTGTTAATTCTATCCACTTCCTTTACATTTTAACCTTTTATTTTATTTTGAAGCAGCAAGGTAAGTGAATGATTGGAACAAATGAAGTGGCTGGGTATAAACTGCAAGTAGGCAGCAACGAAGGAGAATTGTTCTTTATTTTTCGAGTGTGCTCTGTGTGTGTGTGTGTGCGCGTGTGTTTACTTTAGCAATACAATAGCTCCACTGGAAGCTGACTGGATTTAAACATGTGCTTTGTAAAAACAATGTACTCTTATTATGTTCATTTGTATGCTCCATTTCTTAGTTTTTCTGTTCCCCCATTAGACACTAACTGTAGATGTCTTATTGCTGGTATAATTGAGGTTGTGTCTGTTTACTTCTCCTACTTTTCTGTTAGGAGGGTTTGTATCTCAGCTAGAATTTGACATCAAAATCACTATGTGAAGAAGAGTTAAAGGGAAAGGGATTTGGGGATAATTTAAATTTGATCACTTGAAAAGCAAATAGCTTGAGAGTAATTAAATTACTGGTTTGATTCTTCCTTAAATGTCACTTAAAACAGGCTTGCTTTTAACCCAGAGTATTTGTCATTGGCCTGATTTCCTGTGCTGAGAAGCTTGTGAGCTGATGAGATGAGATGCAATGACTGGCATGTGGGAGCAATAAGGATGCTGTACAAGCTTGTGAATCAGAGCAGATGGTGTGACTTTTTCAGATATCTTTTCAGTTTTCATTCCTTTTATACGGGCAGCTTTCTTTTGCTAATGGAGCAAGCCTTTGGGGGATAAACATCAAGACTTCATACAGAATGCTAAGGTCTTCTGTCCTCAAGATGAAAAGGAGAAAGCTTATAGAAGTAAAGCTGCAGTTTTAGCCCAGGAGGATTTTAGTTGCTGAGTGGTGCAGCTTAGCAGCATGAGCTGGAAAACACTAATTATTCCATCAGCTGCCTACGTTACCTTCACCCAGCCCAGCTGAATGCTGCCAAGTGTCTGCTCTAAAGGAGGGCAGGACAGGTCAAAACCAGCGAGCGAGCTCATGTAGCACCAGTCTGTACCTTAGCTGTGCTAGCACTGCCCTGACAACAGAAGTTGGATCTCCTAATTCATCACCCTGGGTTGGTGAGTGCTGCCTGTCCCTTCCCTACCTGAGTGTCCCTGTAAGCTGAGGCACCGTTACCTGGAAAACCAGCTCCAGACCTCCTTAGTGAGTAATCAGAGTTTTGAGAAAATTCTTAGGGATGAGTGTTTCCTGGTGGTTCTTGTCAGAAATGCAGCACTTGGAGAGTTCACACTATTGCTTCAGCACTGGGTTGTAAATTGGATTACACGTAGAGGAAAGGTACAGCATGTTCTGTTTCTGTTAGTCAAGGCAGAGCTCTTAGCATCCTTCAGCACTTTCATAATGGTGCATGCAAACCTTATTTAAAGCAGAACTACTGGGTTTGTACTGGCAGTGCTGTCTGTCTCCTTTCCGGTTAGAGGTAGCTGAATAATCAGAAACTTCTCCCCAAAGCCTAGCAGACATTTCCACAGCCCTGATCTCAAGGCCAGCTAACTTGTCAGCATGCTTCAGTTCTTAGTGCTGTTTCCTGTAAACAAAAAGTTGGTTCTTGCTTGTGGCTCATCTGTTCAATATAATACTTGGTCCTTAGGATGCTGACTTGGGAAAAACCTGTTCTAAGGAACAACTAGTGCTTTAGGTTGGTATGGGTAAACCATTTACTGACTGATTCAGCTGTGTACAAAACCCCCATGCTCTGGAAATAAGGGGGCTGCTGAACTTAACTGCTTCTCAGTTTGCTCTTAAACTGCTGACAGCTGCCACTCAGGTTTTGTATTTGCTGCCAAGGAGTGAAGTAACTTTACATAAGAATGACAGAAGCAGCTGTGATTTCTTTTCTTTTTTTAGCAGTCAATTATCCTTTTTGCCTTTTTCTCAGCACAGGCTGGTCTGGGAACTAGGTAGGTGCCTTAGACTTAGCTTGCTGCCGGCTAGGCATGAGCCTTGCATTTCCACGGTTGGCAGCTTCCAGCCTGTGCCTCCTCTGCACTTGGGGACAACCCCTATTTCTGTCTCTGGATGCTGCCTTTTCTTGGCCACCAGGTAATGACAGACCTCATTTGTTACTGCAACTGGTAGATTGCTGTGCCAGCCACTGCAGCTTTCAGCTTGCAGAAAAAGCTGTGATAAAAGGATGTGGCTGCAGAGGGAATGAGCATGTCTTGAAGAATGGCAGGGCTGCCTGGTGCCCAGGTGCTCTCTGGGGCTCCCAAGACAGCTGGACTTAAAAGGCCTGAACATCTCAATTCCTCTCCATCTGTGCTCACAGAAGTGATGCCGAGGGGATGACCAACATTAGTCCCATTTTGCAGAAAGCTGAGACACACTTAGCGACTTTCGTGGTGTCCCCTACGTTTGTAGCAGGTATTAAGGGGTTACGGCAGGGTGTGCTATCTCCTTGTTCTACTATATAGCGATAGTCTTTAATTACATTAAATTAATTTCATGCTGTTCTGCAACAGAATTTTTTATGCTGGGGAATGCACTTGCAACACTCCAGTGGGTGTTTTACGCTCATACTTAGCAATTTTTACTGTTCCTTGACTTTGTAGCTACACTGATAACTTGCTGGTACAGCAAAATATTATTCAGAGGTGTTTTTTGCCTCATTTGAGTGGCCTTGTGTAAAAGGTAAGAAATAACTGTGATGTGGGAGGTGCAGAACTGTGTAATTCATTCAGCCAATATGCACTGTTCCCCAGATCAGTTTTCCACCATGAGGGTGACTGACTGGCCAAACATGACCTTTTGTCACATCTACCAAACTGCTTTGGAAAGGTTTTGAGTGTGTTTTTTCTAAAATGTGGCAGGCAGGAATGCTGGCTCTCATTCAAGTCTGCATTGAAGTGTTCTGACACAGTTTTTGCTCAGCTTTATTGAAACAAACCTATAGGAACAGATGAAACCTAGAAAATATCATTGGAAGTGCTTAAAAATTTCAGAAAGTTCTACAAGTGGGGCTGGGATGTGGTTTCGGAGCTTGTGCAGTAATTCCTGAACAAGAACCTAGGCTGAGGCTTGGCTACAAAGGGACTGTGAAAGATTTACCAAGGGACTGTGTAATAGTTTCATTGCTCATATTGTTTTGTTTTTAAAATAACTTTCATCCTTTTGTAACTACTGTATTTTCAATAGCATGGATGTATTTCCTCTTTAAGCCACTGTGAAGTGCTGTGTGTCTCTTCTGCACCTTACTTTTAGCAGAAATGTCCTGAGGTGAACACGTTTTTCAAGAGGACGTTTTGTTCTCCCATCCTGCTGCTCTTCACCCAGGATCGCTCAGCTCACTACCTTCTTCTTCCGATAATTCATTCCAGGACTCAAAAGTTAGTTTTTGTTAATTATCAGGAGAAGGTTTGAAAAGAGACACATTCTCAGAAGCAAGCAATAATGCCATCTTTAGGTATGATCCAACCCCAAATTAAATCTAATCATGTTAATTAGAAAATTGCACGCTTACCTCCAGAAGTCATATATCAGCAAAGCTGGCGGTAACCCTTCATATCTCTGTCAAGCCTTGTTGTTAGGATTCTTTCAGCAATTAATGCGCTTAATGCTGTAATATTTCCAGGAAGAGTTGATGTTTCAGCATGCAGAGTGCTGGGGCGATGTTGCTATGGCAGCCTTAGCCATGATTTCTTTCTCTTGTTAATGCCAAAACCTTTTTCTCCCAGAATGTCCTGCATTTTAGTTATCGGTATTCTTCATGTTTAAATGGTTCTTTATAAAGTGGCAAGACCATTTACCAGTCATTTTATTGCTTTTCCTAATGTAATTGCTAGTACAGGTAATGCAATACCACTTTGTGTGGAAGATACTGTAAATATAATCTAATTCAAAAGACTCCACTCAGTGCCATGGTGGCATGAGTCGATAGCCAGAGAGATTGCTGTGGAATGTTTTTTTGATCATAGTTAATTGGTTTTGTACCTCTTTGCTGGTGACACTGAACATCACATCTACCCTGGGGTACCAGCACCTTCTAACATGATGGTGTGGGGTAAAGCTGTCTCAGTATTTCCCTGAGTGTGATGAAAACCACAGAGCCAGTAAAAACATAAACAAACCTAATTTTAGCAGAGGTTTAATGGACATAGGGGTTGTGCTCTCACTCCCTGTTCTCCCACTTCTCTGCAGCCAGCTCACTGCTGTGTGGGGCAGTGCTGAAGGCACTGCAAAGCTGCCTTTGTTTTGGACTCGGTTTGTCCAGTGACTCGCAGAAGTGAAGATGCTGCTCAGAGGGGGTTGCAGCCAGCTTCCCTCTCTCTGGTGAGAGCCTGACCTTCCCCAGAGTGCTGTCAGTGTGAAGTGTGACTGATCCCCAGCTGATGAGCGGAAATCTCATAATTGCATTTTATTCCTTCACGGGATTTCTCCTATTCTTTTTTCTCACTCATTGATGCTGGCATGCAATGCTTTTGCTCCTATTGTCACTGCAAATCTGTATGTCAGGAGAAAAAGTAACTGTTATTCATGTATTACAAGGATATTTCAGAAGTGAGCCTGGTGACAAGGTGATCTTGTCAAGAAGCTGTTCAGTGTTTGTGGTAGTTCACCTGCTTCCCCTGCTTAAAATCTTAGTATGTCAGTTTTGTCCTCATGGGAATAGCAAAACAACCCAAACATCCCCAAGTAAAGCAGCGATGTCTTCCTCCTGCTTAGCTTGAGCCTGGCTTCCTTTTGGGAAGTGGGGGCATGTAGAGGTGGTGGTACCTGTGCGTGCTGCTCTTCAGTCTGCACACCCAGAGGCAGCTCCATGCTGAATTGAGCATGGAGTTCTCCTGGAGAGAAATGCCTGCTAAAAAGGCAGTCAGAACAAAGCTTGTGTAGTCAGTGAGGGCTTGCAGTATCTGGCAGGATACCAGGATGCAAATACTCTTTCTTTATAGACTTGATTTCTTGTTTTGTGTTAGTGTGACTCCTGGAGTGATTCTGGAAGAGAAAAAGACTTTGGCAAGGATTTGCATCCAAATTACTTCCCCCCCCTCCCCGGCTGAACCTGCATTAACTTTCATTGTCACTTTGCCTGTCTGTGCTACAAAGAAACATGACCCTAACACAGGCAACATTAGAGGAATAGGGATCTCTACAGGGGACAAGTGACTGCAGAACATCTAGTCTGGAGCAGTGGAAGAGAAGAGGAGCACACACACAACCCTGGTGGGGAGGAGGAGTGACGGACCCTGGCAGGAGGTGCAGAGGCACTGTGGGGCCAGTCCACAGGATGAAGTGGGCGAATATCCAGAGCTCCCGGTCTGAGCGTGGGTCTGGGGTGGCAGAAGGCAGGGAATGGAGGGAGGAAGCTTGTGGGAGAGGTGCAAAGAGGGCGATTGACTTACGTGCTTCTTGGCATTCTTGTAAGTGGGCAGTGTTTTGCTCTTTGGTGGAAACGGAGATTTCCGTTCACTTCTACCCACTGTAGGGAGAGGTAGAGAGGCTTCCCTCTGAGCCAGAGCTGCTGTCCTCATGTTCTGCTCTGGCTTTGTTCCTAGCCTGGGAGGAAACAGTTTCTGACCCTCTTGGGGCAAGCTGGTATTTGAAATCAAAGATGTTTTTTGAAAATCTCCAATGAAGTAAGTATTTGTGTACACCTGTAATATACAAACATACATATATATATATATATACACACCACAAACACTATATATAAAAATAAAAATGACAGTGTTGTAGTGTTTGAACTGAGCTGCCTGCTTTGGAACAGCTGCAGTCCTGCACATAAGTGTTCAGCAGGAAAAAGCGTTCTCTGTAATAAACTGCTGCTGTTGAGTGTTGCAGCAGACAAAGGAAATGAGAGCGAACTCTGGCTTGAATTGATATTTTTTCTTTTTTTAAACTAAAATGATCATTAAGCCCCTCTGGTGCCTTGAAAGCTGCGTGTGGAAGGAAGTGCAACAAGCACTGAGCTTTGAGGGAATCCTTGCACAAGCATGTGTAGGCTTTTCTCCTAGCACTTGGGGTTCGATATGCTGGAAAATATTTGAAATGAGCGTCTGTGTGCTACCCCCAAGCAACACGTGTAGGGAGCCACAACTGTAGAGCTCTTCTTCTTGGCTGCCATTGAACTGAGGTGCTTGCTCTCTGAGGGATCACTTCTTAATATTGATACAAAAGTCTTTTTCTGGTGTTAAACACCAGTTAGCCACTCAAGTGAAAGGTAAACTGTGTAAGTAGTGGAAGAAGAGAGCCTGAGCAAGTATTTCTTAGGTCAACCCTGTTCCGTGAGGAAGTAGTTAGATAAGAAAGACATTAAGAAGAAAGCCTGATCTTTATGGACCAATGGCCTGAAAATTCTATAAAATCAAAACTTTTTTTGCTTAGGAGGCTGACAATCAATCTAACAGGGAATTTGTTTAGCCTACACAAGGGCAGGTGTTGCCTTTGGTATGAAGGTTCAACTGAGATGCTGGATGATGGGGCTTGAACCTGAAGCACAGATGCAGCCTCTGTTATAGCACATTAATTAGCTCTGATTCTAGAGATTGGTATTTGCAAATGCTGCTTCCTCCGGACCAAAAACACTCTCTCCTTCCCTGCCCCCAAAGTGAAACCACAAAAATGGAAACAAAATATTTACCAGGGTGAAAATGCTCACTAGCAGAAAAATGTTGGTGGTAGTGTAAATGGCTGTCAGGTGGAGTTGGAGGATGTGTTAGGGAGGGTCTCTGCACTGCGGCAGCTTGGGATCAGTGCAGCTGTAGAAACTTCAAGTTAATGCTTTGAAAATGGGAATCGTTGTTTGTCTGAAAGAGGCATCAGGTGAAAGTTTCTGTGAGCTCTGGAGCTGGCCCTTGGGCAGTGAAAATACTCAGAGTGTGTTTGTTGGGCCTTACATCAAGGCCTCAATCCAGTGCAAACAGACCTATTGTAGTGTTTGGTCCTCTGCTTAGCGTGAGAGTGTGAAATGTTTGGGCTCAGGACCTGGTCCAGCACTCTCCAGTGAGTGCTGCTGGGACAACATACCACCCTCTCCGCAGAAGGCTTGAGGGTTGCAGAGACCACGTTAGGAGAGCCAAGGTTACCAGACCTCAAAGAAGGCGCGAATGTAGCAGTGCAAAACATCTTGGTATGAACAGTAACACATTAGCCTTAAAACAGCTAAACCAAAAACAAGGTTAGAAACCCTGATTCTGTTCCCTTCAACGTGGAGTAAACCTTCCTGCGCAAAGCTGGATGCACTTGGCAAAATTTAAGTTAGACTGAAAGCTGCGTGTGATGATTATGTTTGTGCATTGTGGAGCTTAAAAATTTTTTTTTTTTTTTTAGAACTAAGTAGTCATAAAAATGAAAGGCAGTTACTATAGGTCTTAAATCAAACAAGAATGTGAGAAAGAATATCTGCTTCAGCAGCAAGTCCAAATTGAATCATCAAAAACATTGGTATTTTCCAGCCACCATGGCTCCAGGAGGACCTCTGTATGGGTCTCGTCTGCCTTACTCTCTGGAGGAAAAAGCTGTTTGTATGTTGCTTAGTAAGTACAGCAGTGAAGACACATGGAAGCTTTAAGTAGTTAACATAGTGGGGTTTTTTAATTTTGCTCTTTACAGAGGGGGTTTAAATCTGGAAAATGATCCACTGCAAAATCTTGAGGGTTGGAGCAGAAGTGACATGCAGAATCTTCGTGCTGTCAGCTCAGCCTGTTCGTACATATGCTGAATGTGGCATATTTAACTGCAGGTTAGCTTGGGAGCTTGTAAGCTTTGAGATTTTGCGGGTTTTTTTAGGGTTTGGTAGCAAAATATTAAGATAAAAAATTAAAATAGCAAAAAGGTTTTACACTTAAAATCTGTCATCCAGTCTTCCTGCCACTTTACATCACTTTGTGCAATTCTTGTGGGATAGCTGGTACTGCGCCGAGTTAAACTTGATTTCTGCTTTGCTTTGAAGCAAGAAAGGGTGAATATTGTGGACTTGCAAGGAAAGGAAAAGGAAATGTGCAGGGGTAGAATCACTAACTGTCAGAATTCTGTATTCAAAGGGGTAACTAAATCACACAGTGCGCTATTGCCAGGAGCTGAGCTTAGAGTAACTTGCAAATGTGGTAGAAAAAGGGAGTGGCCACAGAATTGCTCTTTTATTCTTTTTGAACTTTCTTGGATAGAAGAGGGAGCAAGGAGCACAAAGGACAACCTGATCTGGGGAGGTGGCCAAAACCAAGATGACGTCTGTACATTTAAAATAGCACATCCTCTTTCCGTCTGCTTTTGTGTGGATGCTGGTTTGTGGTTTGTTTTTTTTTTTTTATTCTGCTGCTTAAGTTACTTTGGCTATTTCTGTCTGAACCAAACTGTAATGTTTTTTCCCCTCTTTTGGTAGCTGCTTCGTGACAGAATAAAAACTGGATGTGAGTTGTGCATTGGGAAGTGATTGATGTGTGCTTGTGCAGCTTGTAGCACTATGAGAAACACAGGCTGCAGCTGCTGATGATGTTTGCTAGAAGTAGATTGAAAAAGCAAGAAAATGAAATTGCGCTTCTGCACAGAAAACCTGTTGTAAAACTGTGGGGCAGAAAGCAATTCCGGAAGCAAAAACTCCATTTGTTTCTGCGGGACAAAATGAAGAGGCTTCTTCAAGACCAGATAGATGAGAATCCGAACCATGCTCATCACTGCCAGCTCTCTCCGGTGGAGATTGAAACGGACATGTTTGTTTGTGGAATAAAGAGGAGCTCCATGAGCACTGAATTTTCCACTGCTGGAGGGGACTTTCATCAGGATGGAGGACACGATCCCAAGGGAGTGAGCGAAGTGTGCGTTGGTGAGGTGGAACTGAACTGGGATGGCTATGTAAAAATACCGTGCTCGGTTCAACAGAACAAGAAGGACTTCCAGGGAAATTCTTCTGATGGTACGACGCAGACCTCTTTTGAAAGGAAGGGCAGAGTGTCTGAGGGGCAGGACCTTTCTTCCCTGAGCATTAGCATGAGCTGGAGGGAGGTAGCTGAAAGGCAAGGGTGCTTTCCCCAGGAAAAGCCCACTGCCTACAAGAGTCATAGACGGCAATCAAGAGATTGCTCGGCTGATGTGGTTGATTATATTGTTAAAGAGCTCCAGGGAATAAGTCGCATCCAGACAGAGATTGCAGAGCTCCGGCAGCACCTCACCTTGATAAAAGGTTCTGTGGATGAAGTCTCCAGCTGCGTCGATACGGTCTTGAGTGAGATAGAAGGCCTGCAAGGTGGTTCCACTGGCAAAACCCAGGGTACACATGCTCGGGAGCCAAGTAGGGAGCTACACAAGGAAGAACCAGTATTATATTTTTACGGGATCCCAGAAAAAGATGGTGAAAACACCGTAGAGCTTATCTGCAGCTTCTTGTCTGAATATCACTGTTTCAATGGTATCCAGTGCAGTAAGTATATAAAAGATGCTTATAGATCAGATACTGGTACAGGCAAGCCGTTAACACCAAGACCAGCAGTTGTGAAACTTGGCAGCTGTGAACAGAGAGACTTTATTTTACAGAAGTCTATCCTTCTGCAAAACTCAGGGGTTCGGATTGCTACCAGTGAAGAGCAAAAGCAGCAGAGTGGCCAGAGGGGCCGCAAAACAGATTCAGTCTCTTCACAGTCTGGCTTCAAGAAAAATCTTCGCAACTTGGTGAATCCTGATGCCGCTCAGAGAACTGATGCGGCTGGGCATCTTCAAATGGACTCATGCCAGGTGAAGTATAAAACCACAAGTAGGAAGACACAGTGTGTAGGGGAGAGACTTGATTCTGTGCAGAAGCCAACCTTGACTAAGAAAAGCAACTTGATACCTGAAACTGAGAAGAAAGCACAAACAATAAGCTGCAGTGAGCAGCCTTCAGATGAGTGTGACATTCACCAGGCCCTTCATGAACCACTGCAAAATTCACAGGTGACCAATTTGGCCAAATCAGGTGATGGAAATTACTGCTGCTCATCTGAATCTCTGGGCCGTGCAAGCCAGGTATGTGCTTCAAGCAATGGTAGTGAGCACAGGCTTGACACTGAAAGCGTCACTGAGAATGGTTCTTCCCTTCTAGATAAAGATGAAGGGATAACCACAGAAGACATTGAAATAGTCTGTGATACCCCATGCAAATTTACTAGCGTGGAGAAAGTTGATGTTCAAAGAGAAGATGTTTCTAGTGGGGTGACAACCATTAGCTATGATCATACAACAGATGAAATGGCTGATAGTAGTGACAGCTTGAAAGATATGATCCAAATGGACTTGAATGATCAAGATCCAACTGATCAGGTCTTTAGGGATGTCCTGGAAAATTCCCAGTACTTCCTTGACCATTCCCGGGATAACATTGATCTTGTAGACATGAAGTTTTACACTAATAAGCTTGGGAAAGCTATTCATCACTTCAGGTCTGCTCTGCAGGTGGTGTTTCACAAACTGGAGACAAGCGATTCTGAAATCCTTTTGGAAAATGATAGTGGCTTACAGATGGATGATGACAATACGCTGATGCTGACCAGTTCAGGTATGTGTGGCAGCTCTGACAACTTTGCAGAAACCCCTCCTAGTCAGTCCTCCGAGAGCCAGGCAAACACAACTGTCAACAGCGAAGCGTCTGCTCAGATGCAGTTTGTTCCTTCCAGTCTTTCCTCTGTTCCATATGAGTCTCCTGTTTCCAGTTTGATGCCATCATCTGACCGTGAAATTCGTGCTGGGCAGCACGCACCTGCTGAGGAGCTTGGAGAAGATCTGAACTCTCTACCTGAACAAGCAAAGGAGTGCAGACCTATGAGCCTTGACAAGGTGTGCGCAGAGACCATCTACCTGAACAAATGCATCAACAATTTCAAAAATGTGCTGAGGGAAAAGAGACAAATGCGTAGGAGACTCTTAAAAGAATTAGCGCAGGAAGGAAACTGGATTTCTGCTGAGGAGACAAATTCAGGTAAACCAAAAAATTGTTTTTAAGGAGATGTCAAAATCTGGTATTTGTGGAGCTAGTAGCCAACACCTCACTGTGGGTGAAGTTTGTTAGAAGTTGAGAGCAAATAGTTACGAAGGCAAGTACATACACTGTACAACAGTACTGACGAAAAAACCCTAAAATTTATTGTAACACACTGAAATGCA
>WAAD01028690.1:173508-237980 GCA_013389945.1 Fregata magnificens | reverse complement strand
TAAAATTTTCCCCTTTTTTTTTTTTTTTTTTTTGTGAGAGAGAGAGAGAGCAGGACACTTGCAGTGCATTCAAAATAGCAGGTGTTAGGGTTTTTCATCATAATTCGTGACTTTGTTTCTTGTTAAATATAATACTTAAGACATGTGATAACAAAGTGTGCATTTGAGCTATAAGTAGCCAGATTTGCAGTTTTGGGAGTTGAGTGGATCCAGACTTCAAGTGGCTCCATCACGAAGTGGGAGTTCTCAGTGTTTAATCACTGCTAGATTAACTTGTCCATGAGATGAGAATTTTTCCACTTCTGTGGAGCTAAATCCCTTATTTCCAGCACAGATAATGAAGTGTTTGGCCAGAGCAGATGTGAGCTGATACAGCGATGGACCAGTGCTGGTTAACCCATTCCTAAGGATGTGAGAGATAGAAATGACCAACATGTTTTGATGGGCAGTGTTTTGATAGGCCTTGATTTGGTAAAACCAACTTTAACCTTGAAATGTAGGTCCATCTGCCCCCTCCCTCTCCAGGCAGTGAGAAAACTTTCTCAGTGTCATCTCTGTCCAAATCACTACACAGTTAAGGGAAGGGATTTGACTGTTTAAAGAGTGGTAGATATTGGAACTACAGCTTGAAATCATCACATCCTTACTGTAAGCCTCCCTGTATCAAATATTTTGTCCACTTTTCTCCTTGTGATCATGAAAGCTAGTCAGAATAATCAGAGTGCTCTTTTTTCCATTGAGAGAGTTCTCTCGCTCCAAGTGTCTTTTCCAGTGACTGTGCTTTCGCTGTGAGGAACCAATCTGTCAATCTGTATTTGACTTCTGTACCAGTGACCTTCTCAGTTACGCAGATCATAAAGCTTGTAGTCAGCTCTTCACTTTCTTATTTTGTATGAGGTCCTTAGTGTAGGGTTGATTCAAACAATAGGTTTTTAATGAGTGAAGCACTAGGATTTGTTAGCAGGCTTGGCACAGATATATATGTATTTTTGTTTCAAGAGAATGTTTAGATCACTAAAGTATAGATAATACAGATGAAACTGGTTTTGTCTGGGTTTTTTTTTTTTTAGTTCAGAAGTCTATTTTTATTTTCTGTTAATTTTTTTCCTTTTTTTTGTTGGTAGTGTTTGCATAGTGCTCAAGTCCTGGACATACGTCCTAATTTTAGCACCTGGGGGAGCAGACAATGGTTTGGATTAGCGTTTGCCACAGTGCAACAAAAGTATTGAAATAACCTATGTCTGAATGTGAGAGGCGTCTGCTCGTCTCAGCAGAGTTTGAGCAGTACAGGCATGTTCACAAGGCAAGAAGAGGCCAAAACAGTAAGGAGGAGGAAGATCACAGCTGGACTTCGGTGCCTTGGATCTGGCTCCAGTGTGGACTGGCATTCCTGAGCCTCCCTGGTTCAGTTCTCCTGAACACCATCTAGTGATGTGACAGAGATGTGCTTGTGTAACACTTGCGTAAAGGTGTATCTATATGGTAGATAGGACAACTGAAGTTATGACAATAAGTATGGGATGAAATCACGATGTAGGAAATGTGCTCTGCGAGACAGGAGGAGTCTAAAGGAGTGGAAAACACTGGATAAGGGATGAGAAATGGGAGAGAACTTGGAAGAAACCCTGGAGGAGATGTCAGGAACCAAAGCAGCCCAGACCATCAGGGCAAGGCAGGGAAGCTGGGAAGGGAAGAGGAGGCCTGTCCAGAGAGGAGGTTGAGGGATGTAATCAAAGCAGCAGTGCTCACACAGGATGGGCAAGAAAGCAGTAGGTGAATAACCACTTGGCAGTAGCCAGAGCGAGAGAAGGGGATGACAATATTGCCAAGAGCTGTAGAGCAGGGCAAAATTAATCATATACTAATTCAGTTTGAAATAGGGTTGTTTTGGCATGCATTTTCCGAGAAAGTGAAGCAACAGTTTTATATGCTTCTTCGCTGTACTCAAAATGAGTTTGAGCCAAGCTCTTATTTTCTTCCTTTGGAAAAAGCATCACACTCAGAATACAGTGAAAGCTCGTTGGTTTGCTTTTTTCCCCAGCTGCAGATGAGTGTTTATATCTTACTTTAAAAATACAATTTGTCCTTAATAGGCTTTTAAGTTCCTGGTTCAGGTCCATTGAAAACCCGGTTCTGCCTGCTGACTTTTTGGTTCTGAGCCTGAACCACTGTATTATTCATGCCTGCTTGAAAGTTCAGTTTACGGTATTTTATTAAATGTGTTTGGCAGCAGTCTGCAGCAAAGGAATGGATGATAACTTTGAAGGTGTTGGTAAATCTGTGTGTTCTGGTGAATCAGAGATGATGCACTGGCATAAAGGTTTAAATTATTTATACTTGTACGCAGATGCAAATTACCGGAACAACTTAGAACTTGGCAGATGCATGTAAATAATTGTTGTGTTTAATTTGAAGTCAAAAGAGAAAAAATAAAATATCCCCTGAAAATCTGAACAAGCTTTTAAAGTTTTAATTTGAGAAAAAGGAAAAAAAAAAAGCGTAAGTGAAAATGAAGATAGTTTGACTTTGTGGAAGTTAAAAAAAGCCCTGAAATGGTAGTGATTTTTATAGCTGTAAAGTGACTGCTCAAAAGTGGAATGGTGAAAGAATTCTGTGATCAGGGTTTAGCTGAGTTAGTCACTGTTGATGGTGCTGTGAGCACACCTGCTGTAATGAGACATAATCAGAAGATTTTAAATCTTTGTCTGCAGTTGCTCAGAGCTTTGCCAAACTTCATATTTGGCCTGAAACTGTCCCTAACAGCTTTAAACTGAAGGGGCTCAGAAATCAAAGATATGTATGGAATTTAAGCCAAAATAATCCCCTTTTTTTTCTTTCAAAAAAAGAGTCTAATGCAAGATTTATTGCTTTGTGTTTGTATAAGTTTGACCTATATTTGAGAAGCTCTAGTGCCCTCAGGCCTTAAAATTTGGCAGTGGCAGTCTGTGTCAAGGCTTTTTCTGTGGAGAATCAACCCCAAATGAGCGAAGTGAATAAGCTTTTGAAAAATGTGTAGTTTGCATATGCTCGCTGGTAGCTTGCTACAGTTGAGCTGTTGCGCTGCCAGAGACTCCATCTGTCCTCAGTGTTTTCCAGCTGGGGGCTAAAGCAGGGCTTTCCCTGCTCGGCCTGACTGAGAGCCATGGCAGACCTGAGAGGGGACACGAGTCCAGGTCTTCTGCATCTTCTGCACTCAGAGACTTCACATGAGACATCAGGAAGGAATCTGGTTCAGATACAAGGGAGATAAAAACCCAGGAATATGCGTGGGACACACTGAAACAACCCCAGGGACGAAGTCAGGAGAGATTGGGCTTGGGCTTGAAGGTTTTGGGGTGACTGTGCAAAAAGGAGGAGAAAACCAGAGGACTTGAAGTGGAATTGGGGCTGCCTAGGTGAGGAGGTTTTGCTTAATAGAAAGGGACAGGCAGGAGGATGGTATGGAAAATCACTGTAGAGGAGAACAGTCAGAAGTGTCTGTGCCCAAAAAAGCAGGTTCACATCTGAGTCTGGGATGGACCCCAAGTTTCCCCAGCCTCTCCAGGTCGGCAGGACTGTGCAGAGGTGACTGTCCAAACGTGGCCCTCCTGCAGCACCAGCTGCTATGCAGAAGGTAGCAGCGTCCTGCTGCTTGTGTTTTCTCCTCCATTAGCTCACAAAGGAGAGACCTGCAGGGCAGTCTGGAGGCTTTCCTCCCTGATGAGGATCCATGTAGGCATGTCTCAAGGTGGAAAGTAGGGTTTTTATTTTAGCTACAACCCAGCACTTCATCTGCTAAAGTAATTTGACTTCTCCTTAGTGATTGAGTTAAAATAGCTTCTCTATTTTCCTGTCTTAGTGATTGCATGTGTGTAATTACACCCATGTAGACAGTAACTTTGAAAACTATTTTAGCTTTTAAACCAATTTGAGTGGCCCTTGTTGCCATGAAGATATTCCTTCCCCTCCATGTTTCATATGCAGATGAGTAATATGATTCTTCTGTGCAGATGCATAGAATTATCTGATTGGAAGCCCTTAATATCATGTCTGTACCGGAAGTTTTGAGTATGACTCTCATATAACTTTACTAGCCTTGAAATTGCCTATCCATAAACATGAGATTTAGTGTAGGAGGCTTCTGGATTTTTTTTTTTCCTCAGAGGAGAATTGCCTAGATTTATAAAACCAGAAAATATCTCTCTGCATTATGGTATTTGCAAAAGCAAAATGTGTTGCGTGGGAGCTACCATTTTCCTCGTAACGGGCAAAATGTACAGGGGGTGAGGAGGGAAGGAGGGGGGATGCTTCAGATGCAGGCAGTGGATGCAGTCTGGGGGAAAGGGGGAACAAATCTGTTCATCTCTATAATAAATACAGGTTCTCTCTCCAGTGTGGTAAATAGCACCTCCAAGTCTTTATTAAGATTACTTGAAATTCTTGAGTTAATAAAACAGGAACTGTAACTCTAAAAATCAGCTCTCAAAAGCATATGTTCTAATGCATGTGCAGTTATGGATGAAATTGGATTAGTTTAACTCAAGATTAATTGGTAGAGATTAATTAACTGGTGTATGTCCCAGGAAGCACATGGGAAAACTCTCCGCTGCACGAATGTTTTATCAACTTACGGCAAATGTTTACCCCACTTTCTGAAATAATTTTACAGAGCTCATGGCAGAAATCTGGTCTATTAACTTTTGTTCCTCTCCTTCTTCTCTTTTTTCTTCACAGAAGGAGGTAGAGGAGAGCTCCAGGTTGTACATGTTGTCCCTTGTAACCAGCATCTCTTTCTGAAACACCTGTGTGTGCATGCTTTGTCTTCATGTAGCCAGTTGCTCCCGCTGAGGACCTGAGATTCAGTTTAGCATGTTATGGTTGTCAGAGGAATTGTTAACACTGTGTATGAGTTAAGAGTCTGTTCAGTGCGTATTGCCTTGTACAAAGAGAAAAACGTGAATGCTTGGAGTGATCTCCTCCCTCCGGTGCTCTGTGGGGTGTGTGTAAATTGCACAGGCACCACCTTAGCCGAGTACAAATTGTTTATCTTTTCCAGTCTTCCTGTTTATGAATCTTCTTTAAACCAAGTATTTTCTCATTTTTCCTCAGTTGTATTATTTCATTCCATCTCTATCTGGTTTGTACACTTACAGCAATTAAAGCCAGAAGTACCACTCTGGGCTATACTATTGGGATTAAGCAAGACTATGGGTGCTGGGAGGTGTCTGCTGCAGACCCCGTGCCTTTTTAGCTAGCTGCAGGACTCACCTTGCTTTGAGCAGGGCCATGTGCCCCGTGGGAAGGGCAGGACTTTTCCCGTAATACCTACAGCTATTGCCTCTCTGCTCGTGGACTGGTTGCCTCTCTGCTTATCACTCTGTGGGCAACAGGTAACTTCTTCCTCCTAAGAGGATCCACAGATGTTTTTTGTCGACTGCTGTGTAACATCTTAGTTTGTGTTTGCAACTGTACCTTATATAGAGAAATTTCTGGCTCTTGGATTCTCAACTTTTTTATTTTCTTGAATCTATGCTGTGTGGATTCAGTGCTTGCTGTGTTTCTGCCTCTCCCTTAGTGGTATGAATCAGGCTAAATCAGCTTCCTGGAGTAGGCTGAACATTCCATGGCTTTTGGGCCTCCATGCAGATCTCATCCTTTGAGTTTGATGAATTTGCATTTCTAAGCTTTATTGGCTCATGGATCAACAGTTTTGTTTCATTCTTCCTGGCAAACGTCTGTCCATTAATCCTTTTTCAGGAATGCAGAGACATCCGGTGTCAAATATTGGTGTCACATTCTGTCCTCTTCTGGCTTCAGTGCAAAACCACTGCAGCCTCCTTTAAACTGCTCATCTGGCAGCTGGAAAACTGATACTGGAAGATATATCAGACGGAAGGAGCTTCCTTTGGGGCTCTTCAGTCATTATTTAAATTGACGCTGTTGCAGAACACAGTGAATTTAAAATAATCCGTTGGCTTGTTGCAGCTTTGGATTCCGTGTAAAACATAGCATGCTTGAGTCAATGAAGACGTTGAACCACAAGATTGACTAGTTTAATTGGGATGATTTAGTTCAGTCTGATTCTGCTAATACCCCTGAAGAAATGGTCTAATTAGGCATGACCAGAACTTTAATTTAGACAGTGAAACAGTTGCTCCTTGTTTTAGCCTGATTCAGATTAATCTATAGCTAAATTGAGGTCTTTGAGGTTTAATAATGAAGCATGGTATTTGAAAACAAGTTAGGATGATTTTCAAAACAAATAAAAAGTCATTATTGATTTTTTCTTATCTGTTTAAATAAAGCAGCTTTCCATGTTTTACATCTGTTTTTTATCTAAGAGGATAATGTGCTAGACACAGTACTTAAATGTGATGGAAAGCTACATTGTTGGAAAGCCTTTTGTGTGGAGAGATGGATTTATATGGAGAGGGCTAACAGATCTGGGGATGTTCTTCCTTTTCCTTGTGCTGCTCCAGACTTGGTGATTTTCTTTTTCTTCTTTTTTGAGACCTCTCTCTCCATTTTATGGACTTTCTTTTCTACAGAAGTACATAATTGTTTGTTCTGTCCATTGAAACATCTTCTTGTGTATGAGATAAATGGCAAAATTTACAAATTGCGGCTTGGTTAAATAACTTCTCAAATTACTTGTAAGCCTAGCTGCTGCTTTTCCTGAATATGCAAAACTCCTATTAGTTTCTTTCTTAGGCTTCGCTAAACATTGCTTTCCCTATGACTGAATACTGTGCCTTAAAAGATCATGTCTGTTGACTTGTTTAATCTAGGGTATTAAATTTATGCTACTCTGTCACTGGCATTATTTTGCTAACTGGTTCTTGGTTGATAAGAAACTTCAATAACTTGGAGAAGACCTTTCAGCAGCTGTTTGTGGCATGCTTTACTGTAAGTGAATATATTGCATTACTACGTGTGACAGCCACTTCCCTGGCCGAAGGTATTTGCTGGACAGTGGGTGTAAAACTGTCATCCATCAGCATTAGAAATTTAAAAAAAAGTTGAATAGAGATGTGATGGGCTGTTTTGTTTACATGTTTGCTTCTCCATCTTTTCTGTGCTTCTCTATGTGCTTACTGGAGTTTTAAAAAGAATAATAAAAATTTCAGATTCAGACTGGTCTGGCTGCTTTCAAGGAGAAATCAAGTGACAGAGCTGTGCAGAGAAGTGAAGCATAAGCCAGCAAACGACTTTCTGTGACGTGCAGCATGTGGATGTCTAGGTGTTAAACGTGTCTACTTTCCCTTTGCCCTCCCATTTGTTTCAGGGAGGACAGTGCTAAAAACTCTCACAGTTGTTCCAGTGTTCTTCTCATCCGCCCATCATTTCTTCTGCTTGTCCAGGCTCTGAGCAAGCCAGGCTGTTGTCATGGGCTGAACTCGAGCAGACCCATGGCTGGTGACAAGACCCAGAGCAGCTACTGGAGCCCTCCTGTGTCCTGGTGCAAGTGCTGCCTTCAGAGGGTGGGGAAACTCCCCAGCTGCAGCAAATCCATCTAAACAGCATTGCCATTTGCCTTCTTTAAATGAAGAGGAGTATATGAAGTGTTTCTACTCACAACAGTGGTGTAAACTGTGGATTACTTTGTTTAACTGGCACTCCCAGAGGTGTCTGGACCCTGCTAACCCTTGTGCCAACAGTTGTAGGTAATGTAGCCTCTGGTTCTTCGACCACATATGTCAGCACAACAAGGCACTGCAGAGGACTTGTTGGTGACTGCTAGCCCTCTGCCACTGTGTGATATTGTGCCATTACCTCGTATATAAACCGCCCAATTTCCTTCTTTAAAACTGGTTAGGTTTGGTGTCTGCTTCTCCTTTTGAAAGGCTACTACAGAACTGTCATGGTTAGACACCTTCTAATTTTCGTTCTACATTTGTATTTAACTGCAGTCCTCCTTCCATGCAGTATGTTCTCCTGTCTATTGAATAAGCACAGAAAAGGTTCTTTTTGCTAGACTAAGGAATCTGTCCTACTGTTCTACTCCTATAGTATTGTGTTTAAATCCTCATGGTCCTTTTGCCGTTTTCCTGTGTGAATCCTTCTTACTGTGATATAGAATAAAAAGATTGTATATGCCTTTCTGGAGGAGTCTTGTCAGCAGAGTACAGTGGTATTTTTGCTTTTATTTCTATGGACACATTTCACTGGACATACTCTATGGATGATGTTGCCTCCTTACATGGCTGTATTGTAGTGGCTCATGGCCAGTGTGATGACTAGAACTCAAGCCCATTGTCACGTGCTTTTCTCCACCGAGGAACGCCTTGTATGCAGTCAAATTCACAGCAGGCTTTGGGGCTCAGACCTTGCCATTTGTACCATGTTTAATCCTCCGTTGTTGCAATCTTCACTGGCATCAGTTCTTTCCATGGGGCATCTGAGTTCTGTATCAATAATTCTCCTGTGTTTGTCATCAGCAGATTTTATCAGCAGATCCTACTTACTCCCACTAGCTTCCTTATTGCGTTGTCCATGGCTGCCTCAGCGACAGTTACTTGTTTACCCACCTTAATGCTCCCTACTCCTTCTCAGCTTATCCAGCCTTATTAACATCACATGGCATTGCATCAAAAGTTTTCTGTTGAAATAAAAATTCAGTTGATAATACTTTTTATGGTCTAAAGAAAAATGGTAGCTTTGTCAAACAAACAAAAATGTTTTCAAATCTGGTGTTCCCTGTATTATATTTTTTCCTGTTCTCCAATTGCCTGCTTGTTAAGTCTTTCCTTCATGTTTGCTCTGAAGCCTTTCAGGCTGTTGAAGCCAATAATAAGCCTAGATCACATTTCGCTCCTTCCCCCACACACCTTAACTGTGGGTACTGCATTGGCCCTTCCACAGTCTTAAGGCATCAGCCCTTGTTTGATGGATGTCAGGTGCTGGTTCTCTCGGCATTTTCTCAGGGAGAATGTTGCTTGGAGCAAATTACCTCTTTACTTTGCTTTCAGCAGGTGATAACTCCTGTTTCCACACAGCCATCACCTGCCTTTCCCCTGCATCAATATTGTCACTTACTGAAAGCTCTTTCTTTTGTTTTGTGCTGTTGTATCAAGACGATTTTTAATCTCAACCCTAGAGAAGCTCTTTCTCTTCTCTTGGTTTTTTTTTTCATTTGCATGTCTAAAAGGCTTGGCAAAAGTAATTAAAATAAATGAGCGGAAGTACAGTTTACCTGGACTCTCGGCAGTTTTGACTTGGCTGTCTCAAAATCTGGGAGAGGATGGAGGTTTGTTTCCTGATCACTCTTTCTGCCCTCCCCTGTATCCACGCTCCTGGCTGTTCTCCGTTGACTTGTGGTTGCCTGTAGGAAATGGTTATTGCTCAGTTAGAGAACAGCTTTCCCTGGATCTTTTTCCCCTGAACAGAGTTCTTGATGTGCCTGTGGTATCTAGGCTGCAGTATTGTCCATGCTATTTGTGGTCTGTTAATGTCTCAAATATTGGTCACTTATATTTAGAGTTTCTCAGATAAACTGATTGAAAACCCTGTTACACTAATTCCCTTTGCCAGTAAATGTTGCCACGTTTGTGTTTGTCATTCTCTGTCATTCAGTACAGCTGAACTGACTGGTGTCAAGCTTGGTCCAGCATAAAACGTTGTTCCATTTTAGGATTGCTTTCTAGCCACAGCTCTTCCAAGTGTTCAAAGGCAAAGGTAGGACTGTCCTGCCTTGTGTGCTCTGAAGGATCTGGTTGCATTTGCTTCATGAAATTTTCTGTCTTGACCAGCAGTTGATTCAGATCCCTCAGGAGGAAATGCAGGTTTCAGGCTGAGGGGTTCTGGAAGCCCAGCTTGGAGCAGAGATGTGTACAGCATGATCCTTCCTGCAGGGGCCTGGAGCCTGGTGTGCTGCTCCAGCTGTGCAGGAAACGTGCACCTGTGCTTGCACCATGGGTCTGAGCTCCCGCCTGTTTTGCAGGCCTGTGTGATCATGTAGAAAAGCTGAAGTGTCCATTCAGTTATGGATAATGTCATGTTCTTCATGCCTGTTTAAAAATAAAATAATAAAAATTATGTAGTCTTCAGATCTCCCGAGCCCTGGACTTGTATGACTAACAAGTAAAAAGTTTGGACTTTTGCTGCTGTACAAGTTGAGACCTCAACTAGAAACCTGTTTTCCTTGGTTATTTCTGATCTTCTTGGGAGGTCTTGTCTGTCACCTGTGAACAACTTGAGGTTGCACAGCTCATCCAAAGCTGCGTTCTTTTACCTTGCATAAAATGAGCTTATTTCCTGACAGATACTCCTTCACTTTGTGATGATTCTCAGGTTGCAAGTCCCATGGCTGGAAATACTTTGTTTTCCACTGTGTGCAAGTTACAGCCTCTTTATACTCTTGGCAGACATGATTGTCTGAGGTTGGAGTGTTAGCTATTAGCGGTGTGTCTTGCTTACTCCTGTTTGAAACCAGCTTTTCTTTCAAGGAGTGTAGGAGAATGTATGAACTGTAAGCTGGAACAAAGAGGTTTCCATTTATAGGTAAACCATTTCCCCTTATCTAAAAAGTTTTCTGTTTCCGCCAGGTACATTGCAGGTGTTTAAACACGCCTCAGCTCTAACCAGTCCACCGAAGATTTCCAAAGAAACGAAACATCGCTCTATAAATACACTACTAATACAAACATAAGAACATGGTTTTAATTCATGAATATGAATCTTATATTGCAGTCTCTGGTGTTTTCCGTCATACTAGTTCAACTGCAATCATCTTGCAAGTGATGGCTCTTGTTTGACACCTACTGGAAATTAAATACTTGCATATGAATGGGTGGAACTGCAATGGGACCTCCCTGCTTAGGGGGCTGAAGAGTCTTTGCATTTTAGCATGAGCAAAGCTCACTAGTGTTTGTACAAAGTTTCACACTGATCACTCATTTGTGCATTTCATACAAGTACTTTTTACTTTTAGCATCCTCATTATGACCACATTCATGTAAGTGATGACCTGTAGTAACAGGAGCTCTCCAACAACTTATGATTTTGTTGGGTTGGAGAAAAAAAAAAAAAAAAAAAAAAAAAAGGTTTGGTCTTCGAGACTGCCTTTTGAAAGAGGAGGTGCACTGAACAGGCTCTTCTGGTCCTGGCTCTAGGTGTTCAATGAAATTGCATAGCCTGTCTGTGTCCGTACAACTTGTCCTGACATGTTGGTCATTGGAGGTGTTTGAATAAGTTTCTGTATGCATTTGCCTGCATGCAGTGTGGTCTGTTGTACTTTCCTCAGAATACAATCTGAATACTTTTTCTGGTGTTTTTGGAAACTCATTTCATGTTGTTCTTTTCCCTTTCCCCATTTAAGGGTCAAGATGAGGCTGATCCATCAAAACCACCCTGGCTCAAAGGAGGGTAAGTGGTATTGAGACCTTGTTTCCCTGTGTTTATAATTACAGTGTCCTTTGAGATCTGCAGTTCAACCTAAGTAAAAGCAGCACTTCTGATGTTTTTAACGGCTGTTGTCAGGAATAATCACATGGCCATGCCTCACTCAGCTCCAGGCTGCTGCTATATTTTAGAGTCTCCTCTTAAACAGGTGTAGGTGGGCTGTGCAGCTCTTCCAGAGATCTGTGGTTAAGAACCAGGTTATAGATGCAACGTATAATCTGTAACGTGGTGGTGGCAAGTGCTTATGGCAGCAGTATGGAATAATCCTTCCTGGGCACCACAAAGTGGTCTGGATTAAATCCTTTGCACCAAGGGAGGGAAAGAGTAGCTCAGAAAGATTGCTGTGTCTTTTGCTCTTAGAAGAAAAAAGTAGCTTTGGGGAAGTTTCTGTCTTTGGAATGATTTCTGTGGTCATTGTAGTAGTCAAAACTGCAGTAACTCTGGAAATTATTGCAGTATGTCATTTTTAAAGCAGTGATCCTCATGCCTCTTTTGCACAGGTGAGAGTGAGAGGCCGTGCGTTCTCTCCGCAACACGCTACTTGCAGCAAATGAAGCAGACAAATTCTGATTGTGTGTAATTTCAGCACGACAGTCTGCATAATAGGTGCCAGCATGGTAGCTTCCCTAGAATCCTCCTTGGGAAAAAAGACAATGACACATTTTACAAGCTGCTAGGTTATGTGCCTTGTATGCAATTAGGGCGATACGGTTTGGTGGTGGTGCACTCATTAGGAGCTGACATAGCAGCAGATTTGCCCTGAGATCTCAGCAAGAGGTTGGCTTGCTACGCGCGTAAGTTAATTCTCATACTACTGAAGGAAGCTTCCCTAATAAAAAGCAAAGTTAAATTGGAGGCTTCATTATACGGCTTTCTGCTTTTGGAGTCATTGTTCTGCAATGTTGGTATTCCCGCAAGGCGTCCTCCACACCTGCGGATGCCTGGAGCTGCCTAGCAACCCTGTGCTTTCCTACAGAGCCCAGGACTTTGGTGAGCAGGCTGCTGGAGAACTGGCAATTAGCCGGAGCAGAAGACAGTGATTTATTCTAACTATAAACAGCACCTTCTCCTACTGCGCAGAGACAATGCACTTGGTGTATTGGTTCACGCACACAGAATGATTTCCCAGCCTGGAAGATGAATACACCTACAGTCCTGAAATACTTTGAAATGTGTTTTGTCAATTCAAGACAATTCAAGTTTGCTCTAGTCTGTAATTTTTTCCCTTTCTATGCGACATATAACAAAACAGCCTGGTTAATGTAGTTTTGACAAAAGTTTGGCTTATTCGCTGTATCCCCACGTGCAAGGGATTTCCAGAAGAGGTGGTTTGTGGGTGACGAACCTTTAATTCCACCATTAGCCACATTGTGGCTTATTAGCCACAAAGTATATTGAAGCACTTACGTTCAGAGTTCTTCTTTCATGTGAAGATTAGAGTAGTGGTGTCATTTGAAGGAAGTAATCGTCTGTCATTGCAAACCATCTTTGCTTGCGTAAATTTTCAAGAGTTAGTGGAAGCATCTGTGTGATAAAACTTGTATTAAAAGATGAATACATGCTTCAAGCTATTTGCACTTTTAGCATAATGCAACAGTAGCTCCCTGCCTGTAATCACTGGCTTTCGAGAGGCAGCTTCAAAAAGAAGTACAACTGGTATTATGGATCAGTCTCTGGGTGTGATATCTCATATCTATATATTTTATTTATTAGTGCAAATCATCTTCTCATGCAGAAATACTATTCACTCCTCAATACAGCACTCCATAATAATGTTATAAATATTACATGCATTGCAGAGGAGAGTTACCCTATTACATATAAAGCTACAGTGTGCGTATTTGAGGCACTGTCAGTACTTCTGTCTGTGCAAACACTGTAATTTTAAGTGAAGTAGAGATTGTGCTTGAATAGAGACTGAGGTAGCTGAAAGCACAATGAGCTGAATAATTTTGAAAATTAAGAATTGTTGCCGAAAATTCTTTTTTTTTTTTTTTTTTTTTTTTAAAATATGAACAAGCTAAAAGCAGGTCATCTGAGTGTATAACTACCTAGCTACTAGGATACCTATCTTCAGCGGCAAATACAAGCACCTTTCAAATAGTTATGTTCTCTGTCAGTCTGGCTTACAACTGGTTCTATCATAAACCTCAGTCTATCGTAAATATTTTGCAACAAACCATGTTGTAACTAGACATGTTTCTCAAGTGCAATAACTTGTTTAGGGTCATCTTGAATTTATAAAATATGCAATTTTAATGTTTTGCTTTCCTGGGAAATGTCAGAGTATCACAGTTCCCTTTCAATTGAATTCGAAAAAAAAGTAATCATTGGAAATTGTGTAGAAAAGAAGTGTAAATTCCCAGCTGTGCCATTGACTTTTAGCAGGAGCATTGACTCTGGATTTTTATGTGTGACCATTTTGTCACATCTTTTCAGCTTACAGACTTTCCCTTTCTATTCTGCATATGCTTTCATAATTCAAGTGATTTGACACAAATCTTTGACCCAAAACTTACCAATAAGCTGTATTGTGATTTAAATAATGCTGGAATTTTTGGCATCATCTGGGTAGCTTTCTGTGACACCTATTTTACCCCAAAACAGTATCACCAGTGTCGGAAAGGGTTTGTAACATTAGGGCAGCAGACGAAATTCCATGTTTGATCCCAGCACGACTGTTCTTAGCTCTGACAATATGAACACTTTATGCAGATGTTTCTTGATGCGGGTCAGATTTTTTTCTAATAAGCCAGAAGGGATTATTGCGGTGTAACTTGGGCAAAAAGGTTTTCTGGAATTCTCTGTTGGAAATGATGGTAGCCTCTAGTAAAAACACCACGTGACCTTGCTGTAAGGATTTCCAGCATTGGAAAACTGGTCTCATTCTTGGCCAAAGATTCCAAGAGTTTTAATTAACTGCTGTAAATCTCTACCTTTCTCATGTCCGAGTTTGTCTTCCATTCCCAGCTGTGAGGTCTAGTTGTCGCAGCTGACTGTGGGTGGTTTGTGTTCATTGTGTAGGAGCACAGAGAGCCGTACACGGTGCTGCGGTGCAAATGTGACTCACGCTGCATGCAGAGCCGACGCAGTTCGCGCGGTTACCCGTGACTGCTCACCTTCCCACCAGGCTTGTTCAGCCAGCAGCAGCTGTCAACTCAGCTGTGGCTCGGACATGTCACCCTCCTACACCCTGTCAAAAAAGTCAACTTTACCATTACAGCGCTATGGCATGTTTCTCTATATAATAGACTGTTTCCCTCCTTGACACAGCCTTGTGCTAGGCTCTGCCATGACATCCCTCTCCGTTCTAGAGTATGGGCTGCTATAATGTAGGGTTTGGTCATTGTTTGTTGTTTGCTGGATGTTTTTTCAACTTTTGGCTGTATTGAAAGGGGATTTGAGTAGGTCCTGCATGCCGACGGGTGCAGATTGCCTCTTGTCACTTTCCAGCCTCCCAGTTTTCATGGCATGTGCAAATTTGTAGCAGCAGTTTGGTTTGCTAGATTGGTTTAAAGGGTCGCTCCATGTGTGTCTTTTATTGCAGTAAGAACAGTTTGACCCATACTCCTTTTTCCTGTAGTTGTGGTGTCCTAAAGCATTTCAGCTGGGTGCGGTATACCAAACCAGCAAAATACACAGGTTTAAAAGTGCCAGCCAGCTTATGGCGCAACTGCAAAAAGGTGTAAGCCAGCATGGTATGGGGTGAAAACAAATGGCTAAGGATAGAGAGGCAGAAGGTTCCTTTGCAGTCTCTGTAGCTAAGAAAAAGGCCTCGGGAGCCATATTCTTAGTGTTAGCAAGGCATGAGAGCAACATGGAGGTGGGGAAGCTGAGTGAGGCACTGAGAGGGGCTGTGGGTTTTGGCTGGTGGCAGGATGTTCATTACAGGGAGGGAGTCACATCACAGGTCTGTTCTTCAGTTCGGGGTGGATACGATAGGCGCAACAGCAGAGAAATGTGTGCTCAGTTTCCAACCTTAGCAGAAAGCCTTCTCTTAAGGTCTTACAGGTGAATGCAGTTGATTTACTGGGGGCCTTTAAGCTGAATTAACAGACCTTCTTCAAGCACAGGCTTACATCCATGTGGCGTTACCAGTGAATGGCAGGATCCAGACACAATTATCCAGGTTGGTCTCGTCAGGAAGGAAGCAGGTTATAGTGTTTTCTTTTGGCAGGCTCTGAGTGTTCCTGGGGTAATGGCCCTTTTGCTCCATCACCACTTCCAGCAGTGAATGGCAGCTCTTGTGTGTAGAGGTCTGCATGGCTTGAAATGCTGAGCACCATGAATGGTCCCTTTTATAGAAATAAAAATAATCTCCTTTTTCCTCAGATGTGAGGTTTTTCCTAATAATAATATAGACCTTGAGGGACAGGATTAAGTATGTTCTAGCCTAGAATCAGATGACGCGTAGCAGCGTCCTGCCTCTGGGCTGATCCATTTTGACACACTCCCTACCAACCACTGACACTGGGCAGGAACATCTGGATTGTTGTGTGTGAAGAAGATAAACAACTTAATTGTTCTTAGCATTAACTTTACACTTTCTTAAGTATAATCTTCTGGCTGATTTTGCTTCTTCCAGTAAAGCATCCCCCTCTTCACCCCCCAACCCTAAATTAATTAAATGGAAAGAAAGGGCATGCAGAAAGACTGGAGACAGGATGTTTTCAAGTTTCCAAAGTCATTCCTGCCATCATGCTCAATGCCAATAGCAAACTGAGCTCTCCCTAAGGTACTTCTGAAAGCAGAGGCGTGTGGCTCAGTTACCACAGAGTAAGCTGCATGTGAATTACTGCCACAGGGCTCTGGTTCTGCCGTTGGATAAGTATTTTTGCCAAATCCGTGCCTCACAGAAGCGGTGGGGATAAGGCCACCTTCACCCAGTGTGCTGGCAGCAATGGCTCTGAAGCACTGGGTGCTCTGCAAGCCTGTGTCCAGCCTGTCCTGCGCTAGCTTAGACCTCGGAACTGAGAATGGGAAAATGACCTTTTTTCAGTGCGTTAACAACTTTGGTTTGTTATTAAGTTGCATTTGCAGTGAACTGATTCTTCCCATTCTCATTGATTATCATATTAGCAAGGAGACTGATGTTTTAAGGGAGTTTTTTGGTCATCTCTTTACTGTCTCTCACTGCTGGTGAGATTTTTAATCTTTTTTTTTTCTCCTGAATTTCCAGGCCTGCAGGTGGTCTTTATGGCATTGATAGCATGCCCGATCTACGCAAAAAAAAGCCAATTCCACTTGTCAGTGATCTGGTAAGAGATTTTTCTTCTGCCACACAACCCTTAGCGCAAGTGGCTTTACTTTTTGGCATACGGTAACAATCATTGTCACTTCAAGAACTTGAAGGTTTCCTGTGTAGTTAAATTAATTCTTACAGCAAGGGGTTAGGAGTTGTGCTTGGAAAAATCTCAGTGAGAATGAGCTATGGTTTTGTAGACAATTTCATTCATTTGGCAGAATTAAGATATTTTTCATGTTCTTTTTCCTTTTTATTCTACACAGCATATTTGATTATTTTTAGGCCTGCATTATTTTTAAATGTTTTCCTAAAAATCACAATTTGGGGAAAGTTATAATGTCCATGTGAGGTTTGGCAACCTACCAGAAGGTTGGAATTTCAGAGAATAGATAAATGAGCATATGTGCTTGGATTTTTAAAATAATTCGCAATATTGCCAGTAGGCTTCTGCACTGAGGAAGCAGAAGAACCAAGCAAGTAATGAGGACAAGTTTCATATGCTTGTGTGATATGGTGAAATAAGGCTTCTGTGGGATAAATGGTTTTCTGTTGGCTGCGTTCAGTACACGTAACGACTTCATACTTGGAAGAAATGCTGTAACAGCTGAAAGACCCAAGTTTGCTTATCCTGTAATTCCTGTGAAAAGATGCATGCAATCCTCTCTGTCAGCTTATGCATGGGAAGCTTAATATGTGTCTTACTAACTGCTTGTATCTTAAATCTTCGCAATAATGGCATTAACTCGTGTTACTTCCTTTGTATGCTTTCATTCTCTCTTTCCACAGGCCATGGTAAGTGGAGCTAAAGACTGTCCACCAAGTCTTCACCAGAAACAAAAATTGTTTTACCTTATTTTCCCTCCACTTTTTTGCTTTTTATTTTGAACCTGCAGTATTGTAGTGCATGTGTATCCAGCACTCTGTCCTGCTCCATCACTGATGGAATGAACTTTTTCAGTCTGTCTTCAAACAGGATAAATCAGAGCATAAATGGAGGGTTTTGATAGGGTTTGATGGTTTCAAAGCAGATTTTGCTAGCTTTAATTCCCATCTCTGCCTTCATCTAACTGGAGTGGCTTGCTGAAGAAATCCTTGGTATGCCAGTGTGAGAGGCTGCAAAGGCACTGCCCTGTGCTGTCCAAGGCTGCAAAACTTAGTGTTTGGTGTGATGCAGTTTTGAGGGGAAAATGCTGTTCATTGTATTCAGTGATGGCCAATGAATGTGATACACCAGCACATTCAAACCTGTGCTCCCAACCCAGTCTTTTCTTTTTTTAACCTCTTTATTTGTAACCCTTTCACTGTCACGTTTGGGGGTGTTTTGTATGTTGTAAAACTGATAAAATAATCTCCTTTTGGCTATGAATAAAGTCAGATATAGAAGAGTGAGTCCCACATAGTGACCTTAGGCAATACCAGAATTACCATTGCTACCAGAACATAGAAGTGGACATGTGAACCCAGGTTTCATCGATAGTTCTTACCAGAGAAACAAATAAAAATTTACCAGAGTGAGACTGGTTGTGGGCAGATGGAAACAAGTTGGAGACCTTTCAGGGTATGCGTTTGACTCCTCTGAGATGTGAGCTATCACTCGAGAAACCAACTTGAATGTAATAGACTGCTGGTTTGGTGTCTGGGATGACAGAGTCCCCTTGGTCACATCTCTGGGCATGTAGTGCCAGTGCATTTATGAATATTGGTGGTGAATAACAAACTTTCTTCCTTCTTAGTCACTGGTTCAGTCCCGGAAAGCCGGAATTACCTCAGCAATGGCCACTAGAACATCTCTCAAAGATGAAGAGCTGGTAAGTGGGAGGGTTGCTTGGCTCCTGTTAACTTTTAGTAAGCAAATTAAGGGAATTTGGCTCTCTGGGATGCAGAGCCAGCTTCACAGATGTCTAAAAATATAAATGCAGAGCTTCTTGTATCATTTGTTTAAAGAAACCAAACATGTAAAAAATAACATTTGAAGTGTCAATATGATGCTGAAAAATGTAATCTTACCATTTCCTTCTGTGCTACCTACCATGGGGGACAGTGTGTGAAACCTGCTTTGTGCAAGATATCCCTCATCCACAAACCTTAATTCTTTTCTTCCATCTCCTCTACTTTTTTAAATGCCTGGAGAAGCATTTTTGGAAGGGTGTCCTTTGCTGCTGCTTGTAAAAGTTAGATAAATTTGGCTACCTCAAATGTATAGATTTATTGCACTGCTCATGCCTTTTCCCTTAAAACTCACATGTTAACCAGCAAAAATAGGTTCAGTCACCTTCCTGGATGGTGGTTTATGTGTGCTCTTGCCTTTCAGAAATCTCATGTCTATAAGAAGACCTTGCAAGCCTTAATTTACCCCATCTCTTGTACGACCCCGCATAACTTTGAAGTGTGGACAGCCACAACTCCTACCTACTGCTACGAATGTGAGGGGCTGCTGTGGGGTATTGCACGGCAGGGAATGCGCTGCGGTGAATGTGGAGTCAAGTGCCATGAGAAGTGCCAAGACTTGCTCAACGCTGACTGCTTACAGAGTGAGTAGTGGCCAGTGGAGTGCAGCTGTTCCAAAAAGGTTACCAGAGCTTTCCTAAATGTATAGGTGATACCTCAGCGATCAGTGAGGCTGCATTTATTAAAATGACTGCGTATTTTCTGAAGAAGTGCCATTGGGCTAAACTACCCCCATCGCCCTGTGGACACAGACGGCTCCACTGACACAGGAGAATTTCTTTCCAACGTTGTGCTTGACGTGCTTTAAAAGAAGGTTTAATTCTTGACTCTTTCACGTCTGCTTGGTTTTAAGCTGTGTAATGTTTAATCTCTCCCAGCGTCAGCTCAGGTGGTGTATTTGCTAACATATCCTGCATGGAAGAGAGGCAGTGGGCTGGGTGACTGGGGCACTAGGCTGGATATTCTGACTGTTGCTCTGTCCCTCCTGCCCTGGTATTCCAGTCAGGTTGCTTGTTTTAACCATCAGACTGTTTCACTGTTTTAAGCTCTTTAGAGCAGCACTGGGTTCCTGCATAGGGAATAGAGTCCATGGGCTTAGCTCAGATTCTCCGTACCAAGTGCATATTGGCAAGGCATTTTGTCTTTTTAATAGTAGGGTCTCATGGCTGAATTGCTTTAGAGAGCTGGGGCTGAGCCAGCAGAGATGATGGGTCAAACAGGAAGGTAGGTGTTGTTTGAGTGTATGGGCAGTATTTCATCTTCCTACTAGCATTTCTGTTTATTTTGTTGGTTTTTTCTGCAGTGTTCAAAAACTAAGTCCTCTCTTCAAAGAACAGCTCTTCAAAGAGCTGTGACTTTGTGGAATAAATGAGACCTTACACAAACAACGGAGAAGTTTAAAAGGAGTTTGATTAAAGGAAAAAAAAAAAAAGGAGAGAGAAAAAGTATTAATTTGGGCATCTGGCTCGGTCAAGTTATTTTTATTTGCTTGTAAAACAGTTTCTTGATTTGGTCTCAGATGTATGTTCCTGCTTGAGAGCAAAATATCTTAGCCTAAATGGAATAGAAACTTCTGCCATATGTGTTAAATCTTGAGTAGGAAGGTGGGGCTGTTTCTGTTCACTCTTGATTTTCTTGGTGTTCCAGCTTGATGCACTACTTCTAAGGAATCAGAAAAGTTTATGAAGTATAAACAGACTTATTGCAAATCTATGTCAGTGATTATAGGAATATAGAGAGTCAAATCTTGTATCTGCCTCAGGCTGTAGTTGTTTGGGAAAGCCAGGCTGGATGATCCAGCAGGGGATACCAGTGAATCGTAGGTCATTTGTTTTTCTTATGGCTTATCTCAAGACCCCAAATGGATGTTGTTTATGCTTGGATTTTTGGTGTGTGCAGAGTTTTAAATAAGTCGTAGTTAGGACTGGGGCTATTTGCAGTGGCTTATTTATCAGACGCAGCTCATACTGGTGAAACATCTCTGTTCCTCCTCAGTTGCTTAGCGTTTCTTCTAAGTGTTGTCTTTGAGGGTTGCAAGGTGATCTTTACAGTTTATAGCATTCGAGCAATTGCATCATTGACACCTTGGCTTTCTTGCAACCATTTTGTGACTAAGCAAAGAGCCGCTGTGTTGCAGTTGGTTCAGGAGAATGTAGTTAAGCCATAACTCAGTTTTCTGTCAAAACCTGATGTAGAGGGTCAGTTAGACGCAGGACAACTTTATTTGTTTCTGGAGTTCACCAGAACCCTCTATTGGCTGGTGATTTTCAGTATTTGAGATGAAAAGCTGCTGATAAGCACATCCAGGCTGATTCAGATGCATGTCAAAGATGTTATAATATTGCAATGGAGTTGTGATATCTCAGTATGGGGAAAATGCTATGGAGAGTAGAGGAAAATGAGGTTCGCACCAGCAGCAGCGAGGAAACAGGCACAAAGCTGTTGTACAGAGCAGAGGTCATGAAGTTGAAAACACCAGAAGGAAAACTAAATTTAAGAAGTAGCTAATGACTAAGAAGAAACATATTCCTGCAGAGGACAGCCGTGGCTATCCATGTTCAAGAAGGGAGACTTCAGACTGGGATGGGTACTGGGGACAGTTCAATGGTAATGGGGAAAATATGAGAATGTCAAGAGAGGATGGTATGAGTTTGTTAATCTTTCAAAAGAGAGGCTTGGCAATGTGGGACAGGAGAAGGACAGGCACGATGCTGTTTCAAAAAAGTAAAAATAACCATACTAGGTCTGTCCCAATAGAATGTTTCTAAAGGGATGTTGTGGAGCCCAAGGTGGAGGTGTAAGACGTGTGTGTAGAACTCCTATGACTCTGGTTTACTCTTGCAGCTATCTATGGCTTAAAACTTTTTGGAGCAGTAGATGCTATGTTTAATAGCCAGCAGTGATGGCTCTGTGAATTGGTTTAATCCTTGTTTCAACCTGTTTATGCCTGACCTATGTTGGGGAAGAGGGAGATAAGCAGCAGGGAGGAAGATGGTCTGTTTGAGCTTACTGTTTACAACAGAAAAAATGGAATAAATTTGCTCTAAGAAAATTAAAGGTGTAAGTAGAAGACAACTTCAGTGATGAGAACAGGGAGTCTCTGGAACAGCCTCTGAAGAATAACCATGGGGGCAGGTTTTCTAATCTCTGGTTGGAATTAAATAAGCTTATGCAATGGGCTGTGGGATGTGATGATGGCAATAGTCTGCGCTTTTCTGTGGAATAGAAGCAACAACTGGAAACAACTCTACTTTTCATATAAGGCAAAGCATTAGATAAGAACTTATTTTATTCACGGCATTGCAGATGTTTGGTTTGCACGTTTCCTTTCAAAATGTAAACACAAGATACTTCAGCATGCAGAGTTAAAGAAACAGAGAGGAAACAACTGAGAGTACACTGGTCTCAAAACTTGGGAAGCCTGTAGAAAGGTAAAATGCAAACAAACAAAAACTTTACTCACTGAGTTATATGAAAGCTGCCCAGCATCAGAACAGGGAAGATACAGAGACTGTGAGCCGGGGGTCCGTGAGGGTACCCAGTGTGAGTGTGGTGGGTATAATTACCTGGGGTAGAGGTGTAAAGGAAACTGAAGATGGCAATTGTGTAATTAAAAGACAGAGGAGGCAGAGGAAAGATAGTGCTGAGGGATTAAGAAGATGGTGAGACCAATATGTGGGTGTGCTGCTGGGTTGGGAAAACAAATGTTATCAATACTAGAAATCTATTAAAAGGCTTTTTCATGCAACTGTGTTCTTTGCTTTGGCATGTTCATGCTAAAATTCTTCTAACTGGAACCCACCAGGCCAGAAGAAAATGGAAGAATTAAATTAATTTTTATATATGTTTGAAGAACATAGGCTGTGCTTGAGGAATGAGAAATGGGGTTTCTGGGGGACAAGAAACGGTTTAGAGATCCAATAAATTCAAGACTGAACTTTCTTGTATACTGAACTCAGGAGGGGTTTCTTCCTAACAGAAGCTTTATTGTTGTTGTCGGTAAAAAAAACCCCAAACATTGTCAGGACATGTCTTCACTTAGATCTATTTAAGGCTTCCAGAACATGTTACACTGGAGTAAAATGAATTTTCAGGCTGGTAAGAAATACAATTCTATTGATTATACCTTGATGCCTCAGGATATATCTTCACCTCAGCCTGTGTAAGTCTTCCAGAAAATGTTGCATTGGAGTAAAATGAATTTTCAGACTGGTCACAAATACAGTTCCATTGTCTATGCCTTGAAATTTTGGGTAGACACCTGGGGTTTTATTCCTTAGAATCAGAATGCGCTGTTTATCCATCTTCTATCCTTCAGTGCCTTTCTGTGGGAAATAAAAGGATCTTTTTCCCCAAGTCTGTTAGAATTAAGTTTGGTTATTTCTGCTGAGGGTGTTTTTCTTACCCTCTGTATTTTTAAGAAACAGTATCTGATACAGTCAACAAATATGTGGGACTGCAGTGATGAAATACTCAAATTCAGCAATGCTTTGTTGCAATTTGAAAGAAAATCCATTTGCAGACTGGTTCAACAGGGCTGTTCCATGAATTGGCAATGTCTGAAGTGCAGTAAACTGGAATCAGTTGTGGCATGTGTACTGCAGCCATCTAGTTCATGGCTCTGTTGGCACCAGGTTGTTTTTCTGAGAGGATGTTTATCTATTGTAGGTACTTAGAAGATATTATTCTGATGATGGGGCACTTACCTTTTTATCATAAGCTCTTAAATACTTGCTCAAGGGAAGATGCTCTCTTTTTAGCCTTTTGCTATTCTTGGAAGTACTTGAAATCTCTGCTGTACAGATACACTTCCTTTCTTACTCAGCTGAAAATGGATGGAGGGATGTTCCCTAAAATCCCCGTAGCAGGCAAAGCTTTTGGAAAAAGAGATATTTTATCTCTTGCCCTGAGCACTGGTGTAGTACCAACTGAAATACAATGGGTTAGGTAATGTTGGTGTCAAAGGAAGAGTAAAGCTGAGGATGGATGTGTAGGATACCAAGGAGCACATGCAGAGAAGTAGGCAGAATTGTGAAGAGGGTGGAAAGGAAGGACATTATGCTAGCAAGATCGTAGTGAACAGGTGAAGTTCTGGGCTAGCATTTGCAAAGCCGTAGTAATCCGCTTCTGCAAGTGTGTCTTGGGTTTTTTTTTTTGTAGTGATGCTAATCTAGTCCTTGGTAGATTACAGTTAAACCTGAGAAAAGAAATTGCTCTGGGATATCAGAATCTGGTCCTCTGAAGATCTTGACGATGAGGAAATGAGTTCTCATGCTTCAAACTACTGTTGAACATCAAATCTGTGTTGTGAGTGTGATTAGCCCTCTGTCTTTATTAGTGCTTCTTTATGGTGTGCTGGAGCAACAAACCTCGGAGAACTTCATACGAGCTCTCAGGGCTGTGTTACTGAATGCCCTGCCTTTGGTACTGTTTTGGCTCCTGGGGTCTTCGTTCACCTCTGGAGTTGTTCAATGCTTTTTGACTCAGGACTGGAAGTCAGGTATGTTTGTTGCTTTTTGGATGAGAAACTTGTGTGTGTGTGTGTTGCACTTTGAATTCAGAGACTGCAGTCCAGAGACTGTCTCAGTGAGTGGACTGTTAGTGAGACCAATTAAGTCACTCCTGTGATAATCATCTTGGCTTCTGGGTTGAACGATGATTACACACCATGGTGATGAACACTTGTTTGCTCCCAGAATCCTATGTAGGAAAATATTTGCACAGAAGGAGGAAGGATACCTTTATCTGAAACTTGACTATCTATTTTAAGTTTCAGGAATATATAATTTCTAAGCATTATCCGCCTACTGAACAGCTGTCTTCTATCCTGCCAGTGTTGCTTTCTTGACTTTTTCCTGTTAAAGCATAAGGTAACAGCACTGGCGGTTTACTAATAGCTGTATCAATACAATTCCCAATATAGACATATTGGCTTTCTGGTTCCGGTCATAAATTGACTCATAATTCAGTCCTAGAGACAAAGAGAGAAGGAAAGCCCAGTACCATCTGTATGATACTGTACATGGTACTTGTATATTCCCATGCCCTTCTGTTGCCATTTGCAGGACTACTTGAAAAGCTGAATCACTGGCCAAGACCTTCTTTTTGTAGCTGAATAAATATGATCCAAGTCCAACAGCAGGAAAAGCATCCTCTGCCATCCAGTATAGTGACATGCTTTGGGTTTATATCACATGCATTACAGGTAACTAGTCCCCAGTGGTTATTTTGGAAACTCTGGTGGTTTTGTGCCAACAAGCCGGTGTTAAAATTAAGAAAGAGTGTGTTGTTGAGCCTGAGGGTTTGTCTATACTTTATTAGTTTGTATTGTTAAATAAGGTGTCTGTCTGATTCTGGCTTTTGCACTGCAGTTCAGGTGCAACCTCTGCAGGGAGAGACCGACCTTTCCCAATGAAGAAATGATGGAGCCTTCTTACCTGGGCAAATTATCTGGGCAGAGTGGGGGAGCAGCATGGATGGAGGTGGGGGTTTTTGTCTGAAAGTCAGGAGGTGGAGCCAAGCCAGGTGACAAAGGAGAGGTGTCTCTAGGTGCCTGTGTGACATGGTGTCCTGGTTTTGGCTGGGATAGAGTTAATTTTCTTCCTAGTAGCTGGTATAGTGCTGTGTTTTGGATTTAGCATGAGAATAATATTGATGACACACTGACGTTTTAGTTGTTGTTAATCAGTGTTCATACTAAGTCAAGGACTTTTCAGCTTCCCATACTCTGCCACGAGGGGGGTGCACAAGAAGCTGGGAGGGAGCACAGCCAGGACAGCTGACCCAAGCTGGCCGNCCACAAGTTTTCTCATTTTTACCCTTCTGACTGTCTCCCCCATCCCACTGGGGGGGAGTGAGCGAGCAGCTCTGTGGTGCTCAGTTGCTGGCTGGGGTTAGACCACGACACATGGCTTGCACGTCCTGCAACCCAGGGTGACCCGGACTGCTGCTAGCCTTGCAGAGGGATAAATGCACTGTGCAAGGTCTCTGGAGGTGGTGGGGATGTTAAACATGTTTTTAACTAGAATTCCTTCATTTGTCCAAGTTTGCGTTCTAAGGCATCATTTGGTGCTCCTGGAGTGCTTGCATTAAAGCAGTGATGCAGACCATGCCACCCCAGAACTGTGATAACTCTTGTCCCATCTCAGTGATGAACAGTGAAACATTTATATTTGCAAGCTGCCTGGCTAGTAATTTATTTAGAAAATGGTTTTGAAATCGAGCACTCCCCTCATGCACAACATGAACTCTTAATGTTTGAATTTGATTCTTAATTTCCCTAAAGTCAGAAGGGTCAGGGCAGGGTTGGTTTCTTTGGATCACTACAGATTTCAGAATTCTAGCTAGGAAGGGCAGATTGTTCGGTTTGACCTGTCCCGATTTCCCAGTAATTTTCTGTAGCTCTGCATATACTGCATAGAGTCCACCTTCATCCCCAGAAGACCTAGTTCTGTTAAAGCTGAATAGCACTTCTTATCTGAAGTTGAAAGTATAGCCCCTGGTATCATTTCAGTTTCATATTCTTTTAATAAATGTTGGGTCTACAGCTGAATGATTGCCTGATACAAGGCATCACTTTGGGTGGTGCTAGTTCTTCATCACCGGTGAGTAGAGACAGCAGGGACTGTGTAATTAATTCCAGTATTTTGATTTCATTTCATCTTAAGCCAACAATAGGAAACTCTGGGGCAGATACATTTTATTGTACTAAATGAAATATTGAACATCAAGCCTCTAGCAAGTAAAATGAAAAAAATAATTACCAGGTAATGCAGAGTTACGGCTTGTTTTATACCCAGGTCTTTAATAGCATGCCTTGGTATGCAGTGTCCTTAATGAACTTCTGAAACTTCAGTGGTCCCAGTCTGTTCCAAACTGTGTTTTTATTATTTTTGGTTTGGATGGTGGAAGTTATAATTGAGTTTTGTTTCTCTATTGAAGTGAATTTAGTAACGGTGAAAGGTGTTAGATTGAAGGCCCTAGAAGTGGATGTCTTCAGGCAGTGTTAGTCATTGGGCACCCTGTCGAGCCTGCTAACAAGGTTGCCTGTTATGTTGTACTGCTGGGGGTCCTTTATGTGCGTGTGTGTTCATAGAACCGTATTCGTATTTGGTCACTGCCTGCTGAAACTGTTTCATATGCAAAAGTGTAATGCCTTACATTAAAGGTGCTCCAGATATCATATTTGCCCACTTGTTCCAGAAAAAAACAGTTCTATATATCTTTGTGACTGATGGCTCCCTTTGCATGCACTTGCACCTGCTTTAATGAATATTTTTAAGGTAACTTAATATTTGGTGAACACCTGGATGAAGATCATTTTTCTAGGACAAAGCTTACTTTAATTAAACACTCCCAGAAAAGAAAAACAAGCAAAAGCATATTAAACTGAACAGAGATATTATGTCTGAATGTGTTCACAGGACTTCTGTACTGGTTTAACTTGATCTGATTTAAGATCAGAACTTGAAATTGCTGCAGACTGCATGTAGAGAGACAGTGCAATCTTGGGCTCCTGCTTTTCATTTCACACCCTGGTTCGTCTGCCCTCTTAGCTCATGTCAGTGCCTTCATTAACGCATGCCTCACATCTGACACAATAGTCAGTGGCTGAATTTTGACAGCAAACATGACTGTCAAAATTGAGTAGGGAGCAGTTGGTTGTGGGAGCATTCTTATCTCATAATTATATGAACTTTTACATTTTGTAAGAGGTATGCAAGTGACTAGCGGCATCTCTTTTTCCAGATACAGTTAAATACCTATGTAGCACAGACCCTATGCCTGACTCTTGTGTTTCCAGCTGCTAGATACTGTACTAGTGCCCCATGCTTATGATGGCCCAAGTTTTTAACTATTGAATTTGCTACCTTATAGGTATTTGGTATAGTTACTATGCCTGTGTGATTCTAAGAATGGATTATTTCAGTTGTCTCCTTACAAACTGATAAAATAGAGTGGGATCCAGAGAGGGACTTTGGATGCCTCCAGCCTGATCCAAACAGGGCGGTTCCTGGCAGAAGAACAGGATGCAGATTGTGCTGTGCTGAATCAGGAATCCTGTGGCATCAGTGGGAAATGCTGACCATGTCGGCCCATCTGAACTTCTGCTCTTCCATGGTGCAGAGATGCAGCACTGAAACAAGCTCATAGATACTATTTGTAACAGAAGTCCTATGTCCTCTTCTTAGCACTTGCCCAAGCAGGGATTTATTTATTCAATGCAAGGTTATGAGAGGAGGGGGCATGATAATATCTGTTGTTACAAGTAAGAACCTCATTTCTGGGTCTTCCTCAGCTGCAGGGGTATTGAACTCAGGCCTGTTGTCAGGAGAGCAACCTGGTCCCTTGTATAGACGAGTCTGGGCGCACCCTCCCAGCTCCAAGTGGTCCAGATTCTTTTATGTGTATGTTGAAATGGGGGGCTCTGACTGTAGAAGTCAATAGCAAGAGCCATCATGTGGAGCATAATTCATGGCTTTGATCCTGCTGTCCAGATTCAGTGAAATGTGACTTTGTGTTTGTTTGTTTCTGATGAGCATTGTGTACTTTCTGGTGCACAGGAGCAGCAGAGAAGAGCTCGAAGCATGGAGCTGAAGACCGAACCCAGAATTTCATCATGGCCATGAAGGATCGCATGAAAATCCGGGAGCGGAACAAGCCAGAGATCTTTGACTTGATCAGAGATGTGTTCTGTGAGAGCAAAATGACACATGCTCAGCAGATGAAGACAGTGAAGCAGAGTGTGCTTGATGGCACCTCAAAATGGTCAGCAAAGATCACGATCACGGGTGAGTGAGGGAGGCATGGGTTCTCTTGGCCTCGCTTGGGAGCCTAAGGTAAGAGAGAGTTGGTGTGAAGCTAGAGAGAATGGAGAGGAAGAGTGTCTCTGTCCTGTGTCTCTTCTGCTCAGTGTGCAGGTAGCAGGTGAAGATACTCCTACCCCAGGCACTGTAGTGCACCATGAGCTGAGGCTCATCAGAAAAGCTCTCATGAGTGATATTCCTGTTCCTCTGGCCATTCTGAGCTGCTGCTTCACGTGGTGTGTGGACACATTGTCTTATTGCATGGTGGTGGTAACCCTTCTCTTTTCCTTCCAGTGGTGTGTGCTCAGGGTCTGCAGGCCAAAGACAAGACTGGGTCCAGCGACCCGTACGTAACCGTTCAAGTCGGTAAAACAAAGAAGAGGACAAAAACGATTTTTGGGAATCTGAACCCTGTTTGGGAAGAGAAGTTTTACTTGTAAGTGCTCTTACAAGGACTCTCAGCCCCATTTTGCCTGTTTGTATGATCTGTGCTTCAACAGCTCTGCCTTCTCTGTCAGTATGCATTCCCACACCACCTGTAATGTGTGATGGTTTCATTTCCACTCAACATTGTGTGTGTGTGTCTGTTGGGTTGATGTCTTTGACAGTGTATGTAGTGCACACCTGCCCATTTCATCTGTCTTACTTGTGTATATATAAATTGTCTGCTCTGTGAACACTTTTATATTGATGTTTCTAGAGAAAGCTAAAGAGAAAGGAAAATCTTTAACTCGGCAACTTCTGCTCCTGACTAGTAGACAGACTTTCAAAATTCTTTGTAATATAAAAGAGTAAAGTTAGTATAAAAGAGTGAGCAAACTTCCCGTGACCTATTGCTGTGACCTGCTACTGGTGTTCAGCCAACAAAGGTTAAAGGTAGTTAGTTGTCTGTCACTTTTCTGTGACACTGCCAGTCTTCCTTTTTAATTCTGGAAAATCAATGTAACGATAACTTAAGGGATTATCGGCTTTCAAGATGAGCAATGTACCCATGTCTGAATTGAAAGCAAAGGCTGGAGGCACAATTCTTTAGATATCAACTACTCTCAGAAGGCTGAAGAATGTATTATTCCATCCTGCTTTTATTGAATAAGTAAACAGTACCCTCAATTTATCATTGAACATGTTATAAAACAAAATGGAGGCATGAAATCCAGCAAGCGCTTTCTGAAGATTCTGGGTGATCTCATTCAACCTCAGACATCTTTATTTCCTTTAAAGTGTAAGTTCTTCCCTTGTCCCTTCTCTCTCTTTCCTTTTTTTTCGCTTCCCTGTTTTTCCCTAAACTGCTTGGGGGGAGCTCTCTCTGCAAACTGAAATTGTTTGTGTTTTAAAATCAGGCTTATATCAGCCCAGCTTTGTCTTTACAATGCACAGTAAAAACAAAATTATTTTTAAAGTAGTTTTGAGCTACTCATTAACATCAGAAAAGTCTTGGTGCTATTTTGAGCAAGTAAGCCCTTGGCTTTATTCTTAGTTTAATCCAAGGTAATATTACTGCTTGGTAAGTAGTAAGTATGCTTAGGTGCCATTTGGACAACTAGTCACAATAGCAGTAAGTCTGTGTGGGAGCCTTAAGGACCTTGATTTACCATGCCAAGTAGTTACCATGGTATTTGCAGTGTGTTCCCTTCTAATTTTAGGAGCTTCAACAAATACTGTGTTTAAAGATAGATAGCGCAACGTGATAAATGTCACAGTTCTAACGGTGCCACTGTTTAGATTTTATCGCCATGTCTGTGATTCAGCAGATAATATGCTGTTGGGCATTACAGTTGATGCTACTTTCTATGTTGCCTGTGTCTAGGTGGTTGTTTTAATTGCCTTGGAATAGCAGGAGGAGATGAAGGAAATGGGCGCAGTGTCCAGATCGATGGCAGGAGAGCATTCCGTACTGGAATCAATGTGTCATTTCATTAGTAGATGTCAAAGCTCACCTTACGCTGGATGAGGAGAGAGTCATTTAGAACTGTATGCAGCACTGGTCTTTTAGACGCCCATCTTCCTTTTTGCATTTATGGATCTTTTTTCAGCTTGCAACTCTTAAAATTTATGAAATTTTCTACCCCATAATCAAATGGAAATTTAAATCAACATATGCAGGCCAAAAATACTCATTACATACCAAGTTTTTTTAGAAGAGATTGTCAGGACAATCAAGAGATTGTCAGATTTAAAGGGGGGGGTTGTTTCTTAGAATGAAGTTAGTTTGTTACAGTGGTAGAAAGGTGTGCCGGTAGTTATTGAAAATCTACCTTGCAGTAGACTTATGAAATGTTTGGCTTTCAAAATGCTTAAACATTTAAATGGGTGCAAGATATGTGAGTAGAGAGAGGTCAGGTCAGTAACTAATGTGTGGGTTAGCAATTGCTGTTCCTTTTCTGTTTGGCTTGTTGGACAGACTTGTTTGTAGCTGGTGATCATTAGGTAGCCAGTGTCTTTTATACAATCACAATTCCAGTGTCTTTTCAAAGGTTGGACATAGAGCCAGAAATCTGTGCATCAGTTGTTATAATTATAGCATTGTTATTGTAATCCATGGCATGAATTGAGGTAGACTATGTACAGCTAAGTGATACAAATCTTTCTACAGACTCAGTAAAGTTTATTAAAACCTTAAAGCTTAAACAAGTTTTAAAATTTTTAAGGCTGCAGTAAGCTATTTCAAATAGGTTTTCTGTGCTTATTAACAGTGATGGATGGAAAAGTTTATTAACTTAAATGCCTCTCCTTAAATATGACTTTGTTCCTTTTCTATATATTTTCAGAACAAAATGTTGTGGTAGGCTTGACCCAATTTGGAAGTCCAGATTTAGAACGTATTTTAGAAAATACACTTCATGTTTCCATTTTAAGCGCTATTTAGGTCACTACTAGCCTGTGTCACTATAGGCATCTGCTTAGATTAATGACCAGTTCTTGGAGCATATTCGTCTGAGCAAGTGATTGCAGGTCTCTATATTTACATCTTTAGCTTTAGGAAATGTTGTTATAGGGAGATTTTTGTATCTTTCATTGGAGTTTGAAGACCTATGAAAATATAAGGGGTTGATCTTTCTGCTCAGTTCAAAGTTTGCCGGCTTGATGCAAAGACTCTGCATATATGGTGCTTAGCAGAAAGAAGCTTGATAGGGGATGCCAGCCATTGCTGCAATAAAGAAATGTTGTTCTGTGAGCAAGGAAGCCTGCTTCCCTTGCTTTACGTCCCATTCCCCTTCTGCAATAATCCCAGATCCCTTTACTATAGCTATGATGAACAGGCTTATAGGTAGTCTCCTTGCTTTGCCCTGCACATTTCTCTTCTTCTGTGCCCTCAGCTCTCTTCCCCTGCCCTTGACTTTGGCTGGACAGGAAGAAGCACATGTCCTACCTCCAGTTCGTTTTGAGTTGTCTGGATCAGTTGGTACATGAGAGCCAGGTGGCTGCAGGCTTTCCAGGGATGGCAGCTGGTATGGGCTTCTCTTCTCCATCTAGCTGTAACTTTTTCACAAAACTTGTTGGAACATAGAAGCTTTCATAAAAAGTCTGTGTAACTCTCATTTCCTTGGGAAACAGCCCAGTAATATTAGAGGGAAGATATTTTTGCACTATTCAGTGCAATTAGAACAAGACATTAATTCCCTATTTACGCATGTTTTAGACTGTCAGTAGAAAATATAGGCTTCCTAGAATCTTTTTTATAAAGGCTGAAGCTGAGCATCCACTTGAACGGGTTACAATGACAGCCAGCGTTTAGGAGAATAAACTTTTGGCTGCAGGACAGAGTTTCCGTTTTAAAGGGAGAGCCCTGGGCTCGGTTGGAGGCTCCTAGTCCATACGTTTTCTTTTTCAGGAAGTGCCCCAGTCTTCAATGACCATGACCACTAGAAGATACTGGATTCAAACAGGACTTTGCCATTTTTCTTGGCCTAGGCACAAAATGACTCGTTCATTTTACAGTAATATCTGCTTGAAATTGTATTGTCTGAGTACAGCTGTGTCTGAAGCTTTGAATGGTGGGTGTGAAACCATTGCCAGGAACAGATTACATTGTCACTGAACAGTTTGCAAGAGGCATGTTTATTCTCTCTCACTGCAGAAGAGTAACAGAGTTAAAATAAATGCAGTGCCTCCTGCTAGCAGAGAATCAATATTTTACTAGGGCATGCAGAGCCCCATATGATATACATTCCTGTTAATCCTTTGGGAATGGTGCTGTTGCATAGCTAACCACTGGATTGTCACCCAAAAGCTTCTATTCGGTTCCTCAATTTTCCTTTCATCTGCTGAGCTTGTTGTCAAGCTCAGCATCTTTCAGTTATCTCTGTGGTTATATGTGACTGTTCCAGAGCTGGTTTTTAGACTTCCCCTTCTGAGACCACTGTGTTTATAAATATCACTGTAATTCTGCACCCTCAGTCTCCCTTCACTGCATGGCAGGGGCCATTCAGTTTGTCTTGCTTGCTTTATTTTACAGGTACTGCTGCTAAGGATTTTAGCTTTGTTCTCTCACCGCTCTGATTTTGCCTTTGGTGTTTTCTCCGCTGTCCTTGGCATTGTTTAAATTGTTTAAAAATTAACCTGTCCTGAGAAGTTTTCTGCCCTCCATTCCCACTGGGGTTGGCCACAACAGAGCTGCCAGCTGGACCCTGCCATGGCAAGACACTTCATTTGAACCACATCCAAATCTTCCTGCTTTTTCAGCCAGACCATTTCCCATAGACAACTTTTTTCCTGCTCCCTCTGTGTATGTTGTTATAACTCTTTACTGGGCTTTCTCATACCGGTTGCTACAACTACTCCTTTCTTTCTCATTTTCCAGAAAATTGCTTTGCTTGCTTATTGATGCTTTGTTCCTCAGAAGCAAAACTTTCCTTCTAAAATGATCACAGGTCCTAAAGTCTTGCTGATCTGTTCTCTCCTGCCTCCTGCACTCTCATGCATTATTTCTGCAAGCAGCTCTGTGCTTTCTTTCTTTCTCTACCATTGCATGGAATGTCCCCTGCACTGGACTGTGAAACTTTACAGGCCCTTCTTGAGAGCTGCATCTGCCATGGTGCAGAAGGGAAACTGCTCACAGAATATGGCCATATAGATATTCACTAGACTCTTTGAATCATAAATATTTTTTAATATCAAAACACAACAAAACTACTTAATTCTGGGCTTGACTGGCCTACTTTTAAATCTGCAAATATTGTTGCTGCCTCTGCTCCCTCACTTCCATTGTTCATTCTTGCTACATCTACTTGTTGCTTTTTGTCTTTATTAGCCTGTCAGCTCTACAAGGCAAGGGCTGTCTTCTGCTCTGGGAGCTGCCAAGCACAGTGGGGTCCTGGCTGCATTTGGGGCCTCTGGGCTCTCCTGTTCTTTGCAGAAAATACAAGAAAACAACATAATTTAAAGAAACATCTTTATGTAAAATGGGCGTGTTGAGTGATAGGGTCATGTTGGCATCCCACCTCTCTAGTCTACGCAGTGCATTTTAGAGGTGCACCATCTAGGTCTCACTGCAGTGTTAGTGGAATGAAACTGAAGGCTTGGTCTGTCCTGAAGGGTTAACGTGTTGATAACACCTTTCTTGAGATGAGAAGCTGATTGGGAAGAAAAGTTCATGTGGATGTGATACAAATGGACCTTCACCCTTGTGGGTATTTACCAGACTCTGTTTGTCTTCGTAGGTTCAGCAACATGAGCTAATGGTGTTAGAAGGTCACAGGTTTTCAATTTGGTACTCTCCATGCTTTAAACTTAGGATCTTTACCATGGGTAGAGATCATTTTGTGAACTGCTGGATACACAGTTTTATAGGTACACCTTTGTATCTCTTATGGCAAGACTTTTGCAAACTTTCAGTGTTGCCACAACTTAACAAGGCTTATGACTTTGGCTTTAGCATTCCTGTGGAGGTTAAGTAACAGTCTTGCAAATGTTGTTAGCACAAGCAGCAAATGATTAGCAAATTCAGCACAAATGTCATTGTGTTTTTTGCTTCAAAGTACGAATCACAGGCTCAAAAGTGGTGTTCTGGTCATTTTTAGACACTTCTCCTTTTTCTTTCTCTCCACTTTTTGGAGGAGACAAGGCACATGCAATACTCCGTCCCAGGCCCCTGACATCGTCTGAGCCAATTTGGGCCAACCTTTACAGATGGGCAGAGGTCTCAGAACTAGGAATCACTTTCTACAATTTTTTTGCGGAAGTCGGAGCTAGATTAGAAGGATACAAATTACTAACTTCATTGTGGGTGGCACTATAATGTAAATTCAGCAGTTGCCTGTTCTGTTTAGCCACCAATATACCAGTTAGCATGTGTGTGGGCATGCCACTGTGTGTGCGGATCAGAATCAACTACAGCTTCGTGTGCTTGCGTGCTTTCCCTCAGCATAGTTGCTAGCTGAGCATGGGAAGAGGCCAGAGTATTGGCAGCGCAGGGGACGTGTGTGGGGAGCTGGTGGTTTGGGGTTGGGTAAGGCCAAAGGGGAACGTGGCAGAAGAGATGGAGGTAGAGAGTGGGACAGAGAGCAAGTCAGCAGAACCAGGCTCAGCTGCTTCCACTGCTCCTGCAACCACTGGCTTCAGGCAGAAAAACTTCATGGAAAAAAATTCACAATTTATTTGATTTTAATTTTTTTTAAAAGATTTGGTGTGCTGTTTCCTGAAAACGTTACTTTATTGGGTAGCTTGAAGTGTAAAAGTTCTTTATAGAAAAGGCACCACTGCAAACATCAGGGCAATATGGATATAAAAGAAAGAGACAATTTCTGAGCCATGTACAAAGGAAACCTGGTTTCCAGTCTCTCGCACTCTGAAATAGGCCGGAAAGCATTCAATAGTTTCTTCCTTGCAATGGGGCCACAGAGTGTTTCTTCTCTCTTCATCCTCTTGGGAAAGCCATGGGAGCTCAGCTGTGGGAGGCTGGATGGATGGATGTGTGCACACAGTGAAATCAAGCTTCACAAAAATGTAGCAAGAAGTGGGGCAGGCATCTTTAGAAATGTACCAGCTCCTGTATTAATGAAGGGGAAAGTTTCTAGCAGCAGGGCTTGTTAGCCACAGTCTTACGGAGTTGTGATGCTGTCACAAATTGGAAGCTATTTCTCATTAGTTAGAAAGCCTGTTATCAGTTAACAAGCTCAAGTCCCACAGTATTCATGGGTCTGTTTTGGGGTGCTCTCTGGAAGGTGAACTGGTGTTGACACAGCTGTCTTGCTTCACCGAAAGCAAGGATTGTGTTTCCTACAGACTTAGATGGTGATGTTTTTTGGGTAAGCCACCAGCCCAAGGCTTTCAGCTGCTATGAGCAAGTGATAAGGCTCACTCTCTGGCATGGGAGCAGCATGAGGAATACAAATTGACCAGTCTCTTAAAAACAGAGAAAGGTGTGGTAAAACAGAAGCTTCAGTAGCTCAGTAAATGCTACTGGAAAGTTTCCTGTAGCACTTAGCAGTGAGTTATGCTGCTCTAGCCAAGTGAAGGATGATAGCCAGCCACTCCAGGAGCGTGGGATAATGCATGTGGTACCACCTAAGGTAGATTTAGGTCTAAACAGTGAATGTTTTCCTAAAGAAAAGAGCAGTTTCTGACCATTGATAGCAAAGAAACAAGATCAAAGTGGTCCTAAGAAAGAACTGGTGTGCCAGAAGGTGAGGTCTGAAGAAGTCTGGAGCTAACTTGCTGGTGCTTTGTAAATGGCACTGTGTGCCAGTCTGTGTTTTTAGGCACCCATGCACTTCTGAATGCTGAGCCTCTACGGTACTGCCAGGATGTACATCAGTGCACCGTGTCAGGAGCAGAGGATTTCTTTTACATGCTTATGCTGGGTTACTGGTAGATATGGCAATGCACTCAGATAAAATTGAGAGCTACAAAGAGCAACAGTCCAAATGTTCCCTGCTTGTGAACACTTGCTGCATGGTTTTGTTAAAGGAAGACATCCTTGAAGTAGTGGAGGAGGAAGGGTAGAATAAAGGCAGGAGAGAAACATTGAACCTTATTTCTTCTGAACTCTGAATACAGCTTTGATTGCACAGCAAAGGCAGGGAGCAACAATGCTCTCTGCCCATGATCAAAACTGCCTGGAATTGCCTCTAACTTTCTCCATATAATTCCCAGCTATTCCTCTGTGCTGGAAAAATTGGTAGGAGCTGCACCGGACGTCTGTTAAGCAGTCCTGAATCACAATAGTGGCAATAGGAGCCCAAATGATTTGTTCATAGGGAGAACGCAAATACCAGTCACTGTCACATCTTATTGACTGGGCTTAGCAGATCTCTTCTGACCCATTTCTTCCTTCTCCCTGTTGCTTAGCAACAGATGCAGCATGTTAAAGTTAAAAAGGCTGGAAAACAGGCCTTCAGCAGAAGTTGCCTGTTTTCATAGGTTTTATTTCCTTGAGGGCAGACATTTGTAGTGGTTATGGTGAGTAATCACCCTTGTCATGGTCTCATATGAGCATTCAAATTGCTTTATTGTATTGCGTGCCCTGTAAATGAGCAGAGCTCTTATAATAAGGTGGTTCTACCCACTTCTGACATCCAGGAGCCTGTTTGTATCTACAAAAGGTACCTGAACACCTAAAAAAGAGGGGGAGGCTGCACCTTCTGCCTGTGTGTTAAGCTGGAGCCAGTGCCAATTTAGCAAACAGTAAACTGCTTTTTTTTAACAGAAGTGTCTTTACTGATCTGCCCAGGGCACAAAGTATCAGTCTGAACTGTGAATAGTAGACAGAATCAATTCTAGTAATTAAATACCAACTTTGTAACTGTTGTATCCCACCCTTTCCTCCCATGCACAGGCAGCATTTGTATGATCTGATTGTAATGTATTGTACATTAATATACTACTGCTTTGTGACGATCTTGAAGTAAGAGAGCTACCTCCATCTGAGCTATTTTATTAGAAAACAGCATGAAGGGTGTTTGTCAGAGACCTTGACTGTGCTATCCTAGATACTGCACATGCATAAGCACAAGTAGCCTTTAATGCCTACGTCTGAACAGATCATTGATGGGGAGGGCTATCAGAAACCAGTGAGATGCTCATAGGCATTTTTAGGATGTGTAGGCTGAGTTTACCAGCCTAGCTATCACCAGGCTTTTGTGGGCTTCACAGCAAAAGCAGCAACAGTGAAGAGACTTCCAAGTTTAGGGAGCTGCTGCGGAGAGTGAGGATGAGCAGGAGAGTCGCAGCCACTTAGCAAGTCTGAAGTTGGTGGTTGCAATAAGGGCAGGGCAGTCCTTCAGCATGCATCTGAAGTATCTACCATGTCACAGGAGTGTTTAGAGTGCACCAAAAAGTTGTTGTGTAGTTCCTATCAGACACTCCACTTTTAAATAAGTAGGCATTTGTTTACGTTTTGTTTATGCATCCCTCTACTGTTGGACAGCAGGTCAAGAGGAGCGTGAAGCATGTAGCATATAAATGTTGGCTGCATTGTATACTCTTCAACATTACGTTTGTCTTGTTTGCAGTGAGTGCCATAATTCTTCTGATCGGATCAAGGTGCGAGTATGGGATGAAGATGACGACATCAAGTCTCGCGTCAAGCAGAGACTGAAACGCGAGTCAGATGATTTCCTGGGGCAGACAATCATTGAAGTCCGTACTCTGAGCGGAGAAATGGATGTGTGGTACAACCTTGGTGAGCAAGGCTTTGGGATTGAAAACATGTCACATGTTAGTTTGGCAACATTCAAGAACACTTGGGTGCATCTGGGCATCTGGGCAGTTCAGAAGAAAGAAAAAAAAGAAAAAACAAAACCCCACATAATTTCAAGGGGCATATGATAGTGCTGTGGAGCAGCTGCAAGGCTTTGATCCCAGATAAAATGAAGACGAGGAGTATAACATGTCAGAAGGGTGATGGGGTTTCCCTGTCAGGCACTGGAAAATACAATGGGTAAATGCTTGGAGCAGGGTTGGATTCCACCTGTGCTGGTGACGTGTTTTCTGTCCTGGGCCCTTTTTTGTGCTGACACAAGCATTTTACCAGTCTCTAAGACCTGCAAGTACACTGCACTGGGCTGGGAAGTTGTTGAGACCTTTCCACGTGGCCAGAATAGAACGTTGTAGAAAGTACTGACAAGTAACCAGATGGTGCTGAGTTGACAGGCATAGTAATAATCCTAGGAGGTCCAAAATCTTGATAGGGACAATCAGCATTTCCCAAGAGCTCAGGACTGTAGTGAATTCAGGAACAAATTCCACATAAGTCAGCCCTGTTCTTAGAAAAGGGATCTGTCCTTGGTGGTTCTAGTTCAGCTGACTGAATCCAAGGCCAGGCACCCTATAGCACATTTGCTGTCAGAAGGACTGGCTTACAGTCATTCAAAGTTTTGAAAGAAAAAGTCAGAAGTTTTCTCCATGGTGACTCTGATCCCAAGCTCAGCCTGAGCTTCCAGCAGTTTCTTTTCCAAGATGGCTGTGCTCTGAACATGAAACATGCATGTAATTGCTGATGATTTTTCCTTCTAGAGAAGCGAACAGATAAGTCTGCAGTGTCTGGGGCTATTCGCCTGCAAATCAGCGTGGAGATCAAAGGCGAGGAGAAGGTGGCTCCATATCATATTCAGTATACTTGCCTTCATGAGGTAAGAAGCAGGTTCAGCTCAGTCATCACCATGTCCCTTCTGTCTCTTGAAGAAGCAATTTTCTGACCTTTATTTCCTTGAAATGTTCCTCCTTGCCCTAGAACAGCTTTCTTTTCCCTGCTCTGCAGGCTGGGAAACATGCTGACTCATCAGACCTGCATTTGTCAGGGAGGCAAAGGCAGCATTAGGCTGTCTCCCCTGCACTGGGGGCTGGCTGGCTCAGTCTGTCCCACTGTCGCAGCTGTGCTGCTGTCATGCAGAGATCACGCATTGGTGCAACTCAGAGACCCCCATGGGTTTAACGTGGAGAAACCTCTGAATTTCCCTGAGTGATGTTTTCAGTATGTACTGTACCTATGTCTTTCTCTAGAGAAGCCATGCTTTATGAGTAAATTCTGCTCTGGGGAGGGCTTTGACTCTGGCTGTTGAGTGATGCAGATATTGGTGTTATAAATTCTTCTGTGCTGCTGCACTGGTGTATAGCTATGAACAACTATTGAGGAACAGAAGATAAGCTGCGGTTACTGGGTACTGACCTGTCTCAGGGTGGACTAAGCTGGGCAGGCAGTGCTGCAGAAATTGGGAGAAATCCAGTGATGACTAGTGAGAAGGGCTAAAGGGAAAACCATGTTTTGGGGAGATGCATGGTGCCCAGTCTATCTATCAAAGAGAAGGCAGGTGGCAGGGTCAGTCTCTAAGTGCTTGAATAAGGAATAGTAGTGAGAGCACCTTTCACCTGACATACAAGAATATCATGAGGTCCAGTGAGATTTAAGCAAATTCAGATTGGAAAAGAAAGACAGATATGTCGCAGAGAGGAATGTTCGGCTATGGGAACAGCATATTTATCCAGACGCTGGGCTAGATGAGCCCTGTGGTGTCTTCTGGCCTTACCAGGGAACAGACAGTAGGAAGCTTAGAAAAACATCAGTGGGCTTCTTTTAGTAGGCTGTGTTGTGTCCTTCAATACATATTTCTTGTTTTTTAATTCAGTGATGGCTTCTGTTTGGTAAGGTATTCTGTTTTTTTCCTTCTGAACATGCATGATCACTTGCTGCCGTTCTTTTTTGCAAATGTCTCCTTTTACGTATCACCTTCTTTCATTTGTGTATCATAAAATGAAGATGATTTACAGCTAGAGTAATTTAATCAGGAGAAATAGTAGTGTAAAGCAGAGTCCTCTAGCTCCTAATGAGATCATTAGACTTTTGCATCCCTTACTACAGGGAGCCAGCTGTCTGAAAGGCTGATGAATCTGTAGGTGACGTGAAGTTGAGGATTGCTGAGAAACCCACTAAACTGAATGTGCAATTTCTGCACAGCAATGGTAGATGAAAGCCTTTGCAATGTTAGACAAAGTGAAAGGTTATGTTGAATAACAACGCAAGTGTGTAGTTGTTAGGGGTGATCTTAAGGATGTCCTTTTCAGGAAGAAAAAAAAAATCTCTTTGGACTGTTCTGCTATATAATAATAATTACAAAGCTGATATAGAGCTGTTACGTCAGCTAGTTTAAATAGCTTGTCCATATTAAGGCATTTCATTCTGAGGACAGAAATGTGTAGGTTTCAGGAAACTAATTAGTCTGTGGTTTCACTGCACTGAAGCACTCCTCTGCATCATTCACAGTGTCTGCTGGGTAAAGTTGTAGATATGCATGCAAAAAAATCAGCTAGGAGCACTGGAGAAGTAAAGAAGGTAAAAGTAGAAAAATACATAGCAGGTGGAGGGGAAGAAAGAGGGAGGAGAGCAAAGAAACTTGTGTCAGTGCCACCTTCTCAGCAGGTCCAAGCTCTTCATGAATCTCACTTGGAGGCTTCAGCAGCCTCACGTACAATTTCATTCCTGTTTTGTATTTCAGAACCTCTTTCACCATCTCACAGATGTGCAAGGGAGTGGGGTGGTGAAGATCCCTGATGCCAAAGGAGATGATGCCTGGAAGGTGTATTTTGATGAGACAGCTCAAGAGATCGTGGATGAATTTGCAATGCGTTACGGCATTGAATCAATATACCAGGCCATGACGTAAGATGCATTATATATGGTCTTTAGTGCAGATAATTGGTGTAACTAATTGATGTGACTGTTAATATTTAGAAGATGGAATGTGTTGGTAATGGAAGGCTTGGCAGTGACAGCTGCTCCTTACGGGGCTTACTGTGAGCAGAAGGAGACCGCCTGTCTCTGAATCACTGGTTTCCTCAAGNTTTGTGTGAGCACTTTTAAAACTAATTCTAAGGAATTACACCAGTTTTGGTGGTGTAAATGACCATATTTTATTACTGATAGCTGAGCCATTTCTGTTTTAAGACTCTAAAATCTCTATTTGAGCACTCTTCTGTTACAAAGATATTGCCCAAGATTCCCACTGAAGATTTCTGATGATGTGAGAAGAGATGAGGTTTTGCAAGTGTTTGTCCTACATGTCAGTTGTGGCAATTGGTAGAGTCCTTTGAAGTCACTAAGTTCCCAGGTGCTGCTGAAGGCATTTATAGGAAGTTAGAGTAATGGAGCCACTGATTTGTCCTCTGTGGAGCTAGGCTAATGCAGTTCTTGATCTTCAAAGAGCGTTTTCCTTATCACTCTACTTTTACCTGGATTTCAGATTAGCCATTCTTCCTCTTAAAGACTAGTAGTGCTATACTTAGCTCAGTTCTTATTTCAAATGTAATATTAAATATAGCAGATAAAAGTGAACTTTTTCACGTTAGAAGCTGAAAGTTTTGGGGTCTGGGTCCTTGGATGAGTTATGATCTGTACTTACGTCACCTTGCAAGCACCTTTTGTGCATATTGATTTAAGCCAAAGTGGAAAAGAATTGGAAGGTACCTCCGGAGACCTAGTCCCTGCTTATAGCAGGGCTAACTTGAAAGTTGGACCAGACTGCTCAGGGCCTCTTTCTGTTTGTTGAAAGTTTCCAAGGATGGAGATCCACCTCCTCTCTGGGCTCCTGTCCTCAGGCTGTATTACGTTGGGGAAGGAATTCCTGGTTGAAATCTAGATGGGAAAAGCCTACTTTGAATTTCTTATGCTGTAACTGCTGCATATTGCTGCTTATCTTTCAGTCTTCCCTGTAAAAGGATTTTGGCCTGACTCAATCTTCTCACTAACCCTCCCCTCTCTGCTAAGTAGTCAAGACATTGATGAGATCCCCACTCCTCACTCCTTCTCTTCTTCAAGCTAAACAAAGCCATTTTATGTGTCTGTCTTTATTTACCAAGTGCCTAAATGACCAATTGGTACATAGGTATCATGTAGCAAGTAAGTTAACATTCAGGCATCAGTATCATGTTTGTCTGAAATACTGACTTGTGAATTCCTGTGAAATTCTCTCACTGGAGCTTTTTAGGTTATAATCATTTGTAGGTTAACTAGCACAGAAGCTAATGTCTGTGATGAGTCCCTTCGGGAGAAAGCTACCTTTAGAAAACAGTTCCCAAATTCAGTTTGGGAGCTCAGTGAGGATTCCTGCTTAAAAAAGGCCCAACTCTCCTGTCTGTTGGAATGAACTTTGCTTGCCATGTCCCTTAATATCAGACCTCTTAAGCTCTGGTTTTTTTCCCTCCTTATGTCTAACAGCTTTTCTTTGATTGTTTAATCATTTCACAAGCCCGGATGCTTCTGTCGTAATTTTGAGATTTCCTGCAGGAGGGTTCCTTGAGCTTTAATTAGAGCAGTTAAATGGAAATATGCAAATGAGCATGCACACTTCTGCAGGCTGGAAGGGCTAGCCCTAAGGCATCACATCAGTGCAACACAGAAATACTAGTGTGTGATCTCGCTGTGCTTGAATGCTTTCCAATTGCTGTTGCCGCATGTCACCTCAGAACCTGTGGCTGCCTCACATGGCAGCAAATTTTATAGATTTCCTTGTGTCAGGCTTGGTTCTAGGAACTGGCATCAGGACCCAGGGTATCACCAAAGTAACAGGCTGTTGGCAACAAATACTTGAAAAGCGTTATCTGTTGTCTAGGCGGCATCCTTCTGAAAAATCTCTGAGCTGCTGGAGATTTACAGAAAGAGAGAAAACATAACTTTCATCTGTCCATGGTGCCAGCCAGAGTAAGGGGGCTATTAAAGGGATATAGTCAAGTTGTACTACACAAAAGAGACCAGAATGACTTACAGAACTGTCCTTTTGCAGGCATTTTGCATGTCTCTCCTCTAAATACATGTGCCCAGGTGTGCCAGCTGTGATGAGCACCTTACTTGCCAATATCAATGCTTATTATGCGCACACGACTGCCTCCACAAATGTGTCTGCTTCGGACCGCTTTGCAGCCTCCAATTTTGGGGTACGTTTGTGTGTTTGGTGATGTTACAACTGGACTTCTGTAATTTGCCTATGGTGCTTCTGCCTTTCAATAAATAACTGGTTCTGTTTAAGGAACATTTAATCTGGGAGGAGTTGGAAGCTGTGGAGCTCTTCTAGACTAGACAAAGAGAACGGTTTTATTGGCGTCATCCTCACATTTTAATCAGTGTAATGCATTGTGATGTGTATTCTTCGTGTTCAAATTACACTAGAGCACAGATGGTATGGAAATCAGCAAATAATATTAAGCTCTGCATGGTGATGCTGTTGATAAAATATAGCGTGCAATCTGATCATTTCAGAACTTTGTTTTTAAAAACAGCAATTGCTTTAAGAAAAAACAGCAAAAAAAGTCTATCCCCCTAACAGATAAATGTTTTTTGTATAACATGTGGTGGAGTTGAGCATCCTGGAAAAGTATTTGGAAAAGCTCGTGCTTCCTGTCAGACTGAAAATTTATACATTGAACGAGGTGGTGTTCACAATGCCAAACCAGAATCCAGTGGAGAGACCTGACCTTGAGAAGATAGTCATGAGAAGCCTGTAATACTTGTCACTGAACTAATAAATAAGATCTTGGAGCTGTGTCATTGCTCTGAATTAGACCCTTTTCTGCCTGTTCCTTTATTCATCTCTGAATAAATATTTTCTCTTAAATATAAGTTTGGTGCAAATTGCAGACTAGAAATCAGAGGGGTTTTTGTTCTGCCTCTACTTCAGAGTCATAACTGAGTATTTTTCTGACAATTCTAATGTTAGACAGACTTCAGAAATAATTACAGTATAAAAGTAAATCCAAGAATCAAAAGAAAATACTGTTTGCACAATACCATGCATCCATATTGCTTCCTCCTGCTCTCCTGAGATCTGACACTAATTCCCTGATATCCTGCTGCTTACTCTGAACAGCGATTGGACAGTGATGATATGTGATGTTTACTGATGTTTTCTTGTCCACAGAAAGAACGATTTGTGAAACTTCTGGACCAGCTTCATAATTCACTTCGGATTGATCTCTCAATGTACAGGGTGAGCGGGAATAAACAGAATCCTTTCAGGCATTCTGGTGGGCAGAAGGGAAACACACTGTTTGGATTTCTGTTACACTTCTAACCTTTTGGGTAGTTTGTGTCTTATGGAATTGTCATGACAAGCTTGTTGCTCGAATACACCATTTTGTTTTCCCCATGGATAGAACTTAAACCATGTTTTCTTCTTCCATTATAACTTCCTGAAAACTTCTGAAATAATTTAAGGATTGTGAGCTATGCTCATGTCTGATACTCTCCCAGAAATGTAATTTGATTAATTAATTTGAATTATTCTTATCAGCTACTTCAGGTATCATCTACAAAGGGAAAACAGACTTGTTCTCCCCTAGTAAGAGACAAATCTTTTAGAGGACCTGCAGCCATGTTGTCTCTTACTTCAGGTTTGGCAAACTTGAATCACTGTCCCTGACTCTGGATCTACAAGATATGCTTTCAGGTTGAGATCCCCTCTGCTTCAGCATATTGGGAAGAGATGAGTTTCAAATGTTGGCATCAGTCCATCAGGCTTCTTAAACCCTCCAGTTTCTTTTTTTGCTACTCCAGAGTCAACATAGTCTTATCATGTGACTTGGCTTTTTTTTTAATTCCTTGCTATATTATTTTAATTAGTGACTAATTTATTGCAAAATTTTTAAATGGTGACAAAATGTGAGCTTTGATTTTATTTATTTATTTAGAAGTAGATCCTCTTCTGGTTACTGCATTTATCTGAAACACAGTAAAACATACAGAGGAGGGAAACATGAGCGGACTGAGAGTGCATTAGGAAGAAAAACGAAAAGGACAAGGGACAAGGTGCAAAAGAAGATAAAAGGAATGTTGTGTAAAGAGCTACTCTAAAACTACATTACTAGTAAGAGAAGGTCTAAAGAGAGCACTGATCCACCGAGTAGCAGAGGGAAAACTATCAACACATGGCAATAGGAATCTGTAGTGGTGATGCCTTTTTTGTTTGCTTGGTCTTCAATAAAAGCTGCTTTCCAGTGGCTAATGCAACTAAACCTTGGACAAACAAGTAAGATCTTATGTAAAGGACCAGGAAAGATTTGTGTAGTTTAAATAATTTAGACATTATCTAATTGGCTGTATATTTGGAGAAATGGCTGAAAGAGTTTGAGAGCTCTTAGAAATTATTTTGAGACCCCTGAAGAGCAGGTTAAGTTCTGGAAGAAAAAGGTGGTCGTTTCCAGCTTTCAGGACAGGGGATGGCCATTTGCAACTTAAATGACCCAGATTAAGCCTCCCCCTTCCCCTAACTTAGTCAAGCTATTTGTAAGCACTTAGAACAATGAATAACCAGCAGTGTGGATTTGTGAAAAAGAAAGTGTCAAACCAGTGTGTGTTCCTTCCAGGGCAGGGTGGCAGGTGAGGAGGGGATAGGTGGAGCCCTCTCAAGAGTAGCTCCAAGTCACCCTCTGAATAATTATTTTTAAAAGTGTTTTGTGAGCAAGTGCAGTTATTGTGTATGCATGTCATTTTTTCTTTTTGTTGGTTGGTTGCTAGCTGACATAAGCATAGAGGAGGTTGAATTTCAATATAGATGATGTTATCTTTTCCTGATTATTATTCCTAATCAAGAACATGCATTCAGTCCTCAATATTCATCCAGACAGAAGTCTTTGGTTTTGGTAAATACCCTGAGTGCCAGAGAGTCTGTGTGTGGACAATTTAAGTTTAAAAGGAGAGTTGTCTAGGAATGAGCATCTACAAATGACTGTAAAGAGCATTAAATTGCTTGCGGTGGTTAGCGGAACTGCAGCAATACTCAATTACTGTCAAGAGACAGCATATTTTTCTGCAAGTCCTCAGTAATAAATGAAAACTTGTTCCCCTCTGCCCTTTTTACCTTTGTCTCTAATGATTTTTGAATGTGCAGATATGAAGAGGCTATCCAATTGAAGGTTACCTTTGCTATTTTACTTGCAGCAAACCCAATCATGTCAGCTTGAATGTAAGAACATGCTGAGGAACATGAATGCTGTTAAAGGACACAGGAAGGAAAGAGTGGGAATGTAGGAAGGGGCACGCTGCCCGAGGTCAGAAAGGGAACAGTCTCATGCAAGAAACTGCATTCAGCATATGCATTTATATGCATGTGTATACATACATACACACACACACATATGTATCATATCTGGAAGGGATGATGAGACTAATTTCAGTGGAACCCAGAGAGTGCAAGAGAAAGCTATGGCTATGGACAGTGGCATGGTGGGCGGAGTACGTAAAATAAATGCATTAGAGTGAAGGAGGATACATGCTTATCTTAGCAGAGGGTAACCGAGTGGTTACAATGACTTTTTGCAGGGAACAGTGCTCATTTTCCCTTCTCAGTCCAGCTTATTTCTCTGGAGAGGTTGCTAATATACCACACCTCTTGGTGTCTCAGAAGAAAAGCCAAAAACCAAGTGGTGAGAGCAGAAAGGAAAGGGCCTGCACAAGCAACCTCAAGCAAGAGGCCAGGGCTGTCGGTGGCGAGGCTGTTGCTCCCTGCCCGCTCCTTCTGCAGCCACAGAGAGATCTCCTGCCACCAAGGGTTGTTAGTCTCCTGGCTTCCACAAACTTTACATTCGTATGAGAAGCTATTTAATTAAGCAAACTGATAAGCTCCTGCAGCAAAAAGGCCTTATTTATTGAGCATTGTTTTGACTGGTACAAGCTTCTTGAGCAGGAAATGTTTCCAAGACACTTTCCTTATTTAGCACATGCTTGAAGCCTTGCATGCATCCGACTGTGCTTTCCAACAGGATTTCCCTTTTTTGTCGACAGAATAACTTCCCAGCCAGCAGCCGCGAACGGCTGCAGGACCTGAAGTCTACAGTGGATTTGCTGACCAGCATCACCTTTTTCAGGATGAAGGTAGTGTTACGGGTCGGGGTGGGAATGGGGCCTCTGCAGTTTTTGCCACAGGAGTTGGTTTGCCATTTTCAAACCATTGTTTCATGTTGTCGTGCTTTAGACGCTTAATGAAAATGGATATCATCTGCTGACCATGTAATAAACATCCACATTTTATCTTTACTTCACTGTATTTTGCATCATGAAGATGGAAGTCGTTTTTTCCCTGGGGTTCTTCAGTCATAAATATGGCACAAAATAATTAAAAAAAAGAAGAGGAAAAAAGAAAATTGTCTGGTTGAAGGAAGATAATTTACTTTTGTTAATAGCATTAGGAAGCTTTTGCTGTAAAATGGTCTACAACATCTATCAGTCACTACCATCTCTCCACCATCTTTTATCTAGTAAATATTTTTAAATTTATTTCTTGGAGGGTAAGATACTGAAATGGGATGGTATCTCTCAGTAGAAATCCAAGAGAGTTGTTATGATGTTATGATGTTATGATATGCTGGTTGTGTAGTTTATTGGTCTAGCAGTGTGTAATGAGATTATTTGTCATTCATGATTTTTGTTTCTGAACTTTTTTTAAAATACTATTGTAGGTTAGCACATGTCACTTGCTTTGTTTTTGATAAGATAAAAATTACTAAGTCTTTAATTTGAGCTGTTTCAGGAAGTGCTTGAAATTCTGCTCTTAAGCTCTAGGGTAAATGATGCTTCAGAACTTTATTTTGAAAGTATTCATTCAGATAACATGTCTGTATTGAAAGTTTGCTTTATAGGAATACTCCAAAAAGTTTAGAGGTAGGGGCAATATGAAAATTGTCTCAGGTTATAGTTTTATTCGCATATCTGTTTAGTTTAAAGTAACGCTGCAGAGTTTTTCTAAAGCAGTGTAACAATGAAATAATGAAAAGAGCTGTTGTTGCAAGAGGAGAAGGCCTATTGGTTGGCGTGTCCCTAAGGATTCTGGTGTGCTTTAAAATTCATTAAAGCTTATGAAGAAAGATGTCCTTAAAGTTACTGTATTTAAAGGCATGCAAGTGTTTGGTCTTCAGCAAGACTTTCCAGATCAGACGTGATGTGCTCTGCTAGTCTGTTGCACATTCTTCCAACATTTGAAAAGACTGCCCGCTGGCTTCATAGCAAAATCCTGTAAATTCAGCAGAAATCGTGTGTGCTTGGCTCAGTTTATAAACATATCAAGCCACATGATTTATTTATTCTGAAGAATCTTCCTTGGCACTTCAGAATCTCTTTTATGCTCCGAATGATCCTGCGGGGACATAAGTGTTGTCACTGCTGTTTTATGCCTGGGGAGAGCGACCCGTTCGTGCTTTCAGGTCACTGATAGCACAAGTCACTGAAAGCACACCCTGGGTACTTCCTAAACCAGTGACTTGTTTCCCTGTTTGATGTATAAGCAGTGGTTTGTTTGACTCTGTTGTCTCCTTGCCAGGTCCAAGAGCTGCAGAGTCCACCCCGAGCCAGCCAGGTAGTGAAGGACTGTGTAAAAGCTTGCCTCAACTCCACCTATGAGTACATTTTCAACAACTGTCATGAGCTGTACAGTCGCGAGTACCAAACAGATCCTGTGAGTAGCTGCTAAGCAGGCAGAAATCCAAGTTTCTGATTTTCTTAAGATAATAACAAAGAATACTAATTGATATAAAAAGCCACACAAACAAAATTGTGTGACTTGTTATCTTCTGAATGCAGAAAACTTGTAATCAATTAATGAGCACTAATTAGTAAGTGGAGGATGATAATTGTTTTACACTAATTACGATTCGTTTTGCTGGCCTCAGTGGTTTCATTTCATGAGCAGTTATTTGAGAAGGGAAGGTTTGATGCAGCTTTGAGTGAGCAAAAGCCAATTAGAGCAAATGTAGACTGATCAAGAAAACTGTGTTTAGCATAGATAAACCTCAAGCAGTGAAATTTTACCATGTTTTCTAGCACCCAGTGTCCTGCGCTAGGCTTAGGAGGTACCTCTAGACATAAACTGTTTTCAATTCCATGAGAGCTCTACTGGCTGCTCTGCAGTAACGCACACACAATGTGTCAACATAGATATAGTCATCAACCCAGGTGCCTAAAAAGCAAGTATTTGGAACAAGCTTAGAGCAAGTGATGTCTCAGCAGGTCTTCTGGAGTGTGACCTGCTCTTGGCATGGTAAATGACAAACGGGGATTATTTGGATTTGAGGCCACCGGTAAGCAACCTGATTTGGCATGTTACTGTGTTTTGCATTAGATCACGCAAGTTGCCAGCAGACATTAATAATTTTAAGCTCTTCAGAAGAAAGGGTCTACAGGTAATTAGTGTTTGGAGTTTGTATGGTGATCTACATTTGTCAGCTTTTTCTTTCCCCTTTAAATTTACACTGGCTTCCTTCCCAGAACAAAAATCAGGACCTTCCTCCTGAGGAACAGGGACCCAGCATCAGGAACCTGGATTTCTGGCCCAAGCTCATCACTTTGATAGTTTCCATCATAGAAGAGGATAAGAATTCTTATACCCCAGTCCTGAATCAGTAAGAATCTTCCATGTCCTGTATGGCTAATACTAATCTCTGTGTGCTCTGCTTTATTTGTTAACTGCTTTCTATCTCTTCTGTCACTTGTGTATTTATAGAAGTACTTATCTTGTCTGTCTGTCTTTCTGTCTTATCTGTCTCTGTCTATATAAATAACTCTTTTTGATTGGGATGGAAGAGTTTCAAAAGGTTCAGTTACGATGGCGTTCGAGCACAAACACCCTGATTATTACAATCCTGAACTCAGGGAGGCACCTGAAAATGGGGTGAGAGTTCTTTTGGTTTTTTCTGATGTTGAGCAGTTCTGGGATGCACATTAATGCACACAGTGGTGCCGTGGTGACACCACCTTAAGCTGTGATTTAGGAATGTGGTGTTCAGTGCAGCACTGGGAAATTGCATTGGGTGGGGTTGGCACAGCATCACAAAGGAACCTGAAACCCGTCTCTTCAACCAGTGGATACTCCTCCAACAGTCCCACAGGGCAGGAGAGAGGGAGATATCTGACAAGGTATTACACGCAAAGAGCTATATTATGCTTTAGTGATCATTGATTTAACATGGCAGGGACACTTGATTAGTGTTCACCTGTCAGCCTAGTAACCCTAGGAAAAAAAAAAAAAAAAAGAAATATGGGCAAGAAAGGGGAAAAGGTGCAAGGGCATTCAGATAACATTCCAAGAATTATTGTATGCATCTCTGTGGAGAGACATCCAGGGCCTGGCTTTCTGAGTTAAAACCAGTCTCAACAGCAGTGTTGTTTTCAGGTTATTTGATCTATGCCACAGAGTCCAGTCCATGATTTCCAGTTTCCACCTGGTTATTTATCTAGGGAGAAGGAAGCGTCTGTAATGTTGAGCTTTTCAGCTTGTAGTTTAGCTCAGAATAAGGAGCCCTTTGCTCTGGTACATGCCAAAGCCTTTCCCAAATGTCCCCTCAGGTTTCCTCAGGAGCTTGCTGTTGGGAAGATCAGCGCAGAGGTGATGTGGAGTCTTTTTGCCCAGGATATGAAATATGCCATGGAAGGTAAGAGAACTCCTCACTGCTGCCAGCTGACTTGTTGCCACTCTCTTGTTCTCCATCCATTTGGTGTAAATGAGGCTTAAGCACATTAGCAGCACCACTATTTGGAGCAGGAATTTCTAGTGGTTTGTTTGTGGACAGCTGCTTTATGGGTGGGAATTGAGGCTGAGATCTGCATGAGCTCTAGACCTGTGTGTCAGGCTGTGTTGCAAGCTGTTTATTGTCATCCCAGCTGGTTTGAAATCAGAAGTTCACTTTGGCCTGAGGATATGATGGCTTAGATCAGCAGCAGCTTCTTTCTTCAGTGTACAATGGTAGAAAGGGCTGGAGAAGTAGGTGGACTCTGGGTTGTGCCATGCCTGTAGTTCCTTGGATGGTGCAGCGTAGACGGTCTAAGCCATTGGCAGAAACATTCTGTTAGAACAAATGCTGCTGCAGACATCTTCATTTTGAAGTGATCTTTGCATAATTCCACCAGACTCCTAGTAAAGGAGAAATTTTACTGTTTCTGAAAATGAGTTAGGCATGCAGAGCCCAGCAAATTCCCAGAAAGGAATTTTGCTACTTGCAGTACTCTTCTGATGGTCAGTTACAGTTTCTGAACTTGGTTTTAGTTCTATAAACTCATTTGCACAATGTAATCAGCTTCTTAAAAGGTTCAGAGAGCATCCAGCTCCCACCAGCTCTGCAGCTGCGGTAGCAGTCGTTTTTCCACTATTTTGCAGGGTCAGGCTTTATGATCATCTATAAGGTGATATATATAAAACAGAAATGCCAGTGCTGCCTACGGCATGCTAGCTGTGTTCATATTCCAAAACCAAGTCAAGTTACTGCTTTTGGTCACTCACAAAATTATGCTCAGTCCATTTGCCTGCAGTTTGATCTAAGCTGACTTATAGGAGTGACAGCCTATTAGGCTCTTACTTCAGACTGCTAGAAAAAACCTACTGCCAGCTAAGAGACTTTCCTGCATTTTGTTCTTTGGGAACAGTCTGTGGGGTTGCTCTGTAAGTGAAGAGGATTGACTCCATCTATTTCTTAGCCTCTGTCAACGCAACAGGGGTAGAGACTGTGCTGTGGGGGGACAGCTCTAGGCTTGAGTTCAGCAGGCTGCAGGTCTGGATGAAATGTTCTTACTTCTGTGTTAGGAACTTTTTATATACGCTTGTACACCACAGTGCCTTTGTCTTGTGAGGTCATGTTGATGTAAGAACAGACGCTGGGAAGAAGGACTAGGACCTACTAACTGTGTTGAAGAGTCTCTTTTATAGTGCCTGTCACTACTTGCTCATGCGTTAGAGATAAGGCAACTGTGATAACTTCATGTTCACTTTCCCTAGAAACTGTTTGCTCCTGCAACCATTTTGGCTTCCCTTTCCATTTTGTCCTTATTTACTGCTGTGCACTCACCCTCGGGAATTTATAATGCGGTTTGCTCTTCTATGTGTTGAAAGTGCTATATCTTCCTCCTTTCCCAGCAGTCCTGAGAATTGGATCTCTCCAGGTCTAGTCGCTGACTTTCCTAAGATTCCCTTTCCCTGTTGCATCCAAAATGCAGCTGCAAAAAGGTTACTGATTGTGTGTGTGAATTTTACTGTCAAAGGGGATATGAGTTTGATTCCCACACCCCACCACCCCTTTTTGCATGGCTCTATTTGATTGCCAGTGCCCAAGTTAACTTTGCCTCCCAGGTTTTCTCTGATTATGTCTCATACTGTGTCCCCTTTGATTCTGTCCTCCCTGGTGAGTCTGGGCTTATTTTAGCTTTTCCTGACATCCTTTCTGGTCACTTGTGAGCTTCTTAAGACAAGGATTGGCATAATGTTTCCACACATGAGTTCATCAGAGCGTAGCAAATTCTTGCTGAAAGACCATCCCTCTTCAAACTATTTCTTGGTGAGAAAAGTTGACACAAAGGCAGCTGATGGACCAGGGAGGGTTTGCATTTTGAACGAAAGCTGAAAAACTGCATGGTACATGTATTTGTACTCTAGCTGTGCAAGTCCTGCAGGAGAATTGAACAATGGTAGAGCCTGTGTTGGTGTGTATCTCTTCCAAATATATATTCAAGAAATCCTCAGGGTGCAAAATTCTGTTTGAGGCAAGTGTGATTCCTCACTGCTTTGCTCTCCAGAAACTTACAAAGATAACCTTTATAACAAGCTCTACAATAATTCAATTACAGGCACCTTACTACATGTGTTTTAAATGCAGATGATTGGATTAACTCACTGCGTTGGTTTTTTTTAAATGAGGGGGAAAAAAGGGATTAAAGGAAACAGATTAAGTGATGTGAAGGATGATGATTAGATTTGCTGTCCTCAGCTCTTGACTCTGTCACTTCTCAGTTTGAGTTGCTAATTTCTCTACCAGTTTAACTATGCAGAGGGTTTCATATTGCTGTCTTTACCAGTTTGTGGAGTAATCCCTGGGTACATTTGTGGTGTGCTCCAAGATCTGTATGCATCAGGAGCTCTCTGCAACAAAAGTTGATCTGTTTTGTGGAGATACGTGCACATGAGCCCAGAGTATAATACTTGCTCCTAACTTTCTTCATGGTGTTTTCCCTTGCGTTCTGTTCCTAAGTTCTGGATAACATGAGCTCATTCACCTCACCAAGTGGTAAGTTCATGCTCCTTAGTAGAGTTTATAGTTGTGAGCAGGCAAAGACTTTCATCTGCTACCTGTAGTTTTAGCACTTTGGGTGTAGTTGCTAATATTAGCTTTAGTGTCCTGTAGTTTTATGCCAGTGATGGACAGATCTGCAAAGAAGATGCGGAAGACCATACTGCTGCTGCAGAAATTGAGGGTATGTGCTGCTTAGGAGACTCCTGTTCTGACTAGTCACTCCAGTTGTTTTTTGACGGTACCCAATACACTGAGCAGTTCTGGGTGAGAGCCCCTTTGCTGGGTCCCAGGCATTAAGCTGTAGGTAACATCTGATGGAGAATAACTGGTGAGGTCAGAGCTCTAGTTCATGTGTGGCTCTATTCCTTCCCTCCTGGCTGGGGTGACGATTGAGGGTCTCTGGCCCTTTTACTCTGCAGCGGGAGTAAATTTTCCTCTAGCTTAAAGGCCATGCAGTGGCTTTGGTGTAGAAGGAGCGCGGGCCTGGCTGTGTGAAACTGCCCCCTCCCTCCTTCCAGCCTGATGCTTCCACATTGCTCTCCAGTATGCAGGATGGAAGAGAGTTGGGAGGCTGAGGTGGGAGATGGCCTCTCTGAGTTGGAGAGCAGTGCCTGGCTGCATGAGTTGTTTTCCTTTTTCCCCACAGGTGGCAGCTAACTGTGCCTCTCCCACCTGGAGCTTACCCCCATGGGCAATGTGTAGCCTGTGCAGGGCAATGTATAAATAGCAATCTATACCTAGTATACAGTGTTTAGGGGCTTCAGAACAAGAAGTCCTGCTCGCCTGTGGATGCTGCAGCATGTGTCCTTTGGGGGCCTTCTGAAGAGTTAGATTGTTAATGTGTTCAAGTCATAAAAATGAATGTGTTCAAGTCATAAAAATGAAACACCTATTTTCTATTTAAAATATATTCAGCACTGGTAGCAATAGTCATGGCAGCAGTGTGTTTGGCTGCTGGAAAGCAAGTGCACTGCAGACCTATCTTATGCCTTTGTCTCCTCTAAGGAGACTCAGCTTCTGCGACACAGCAGAAGCTCCAGGATCTACCCTGTTTATTTTGTTTTCTCTCTTCCCCAAAGCAGTGACAGCTCAGGGCACCCACCATGAACAGCAGACCTGGCCCTTCCCTCGTCGCTGGCGAAGGCAGTACAGGACGAGGCATTGAGAAGTATCCCTTGTTCCCCATCAACCCAAGAGTAAAACAGATCGGATAGACATGTGTGGCCCAGACTTGGCTGGCGAGATCATGCTTCCCTGGTGTCGCTGTAGCATAGAGGGTGATTTTTCCAAGTCATATGGTTAGCTCCACCTTTGGGACACTGACCAGTGCTCAGCAGCTGAATAACCTCCTTATGATCCCACTGGTAACTGGGGTTACTAGTTTTCTTGCTGTTCTCTGTGAAACCTCTCTGACCCAGGAAGCACAAACTCTCTGAGCAAAGAGGGCATCTGCTCTTCCTTTACTAGGAAGACATTAAAAGACAGTAATAGAAAACCAATGTCATCCTTGACAGCAATGGTTCATCTTATTTTGGACGCATCAGCATTAGGAGAGTTGTAAATTGGAAGCATCTCTGATAGGAAGAGAGATGGAGTAGACTTGGCAGGCAGGATTGAAATAAATCATTCTGCCACATTCTCACTTCTAATAAGGGGAGTGGGATCAGATGCACGCACAGATGCCAGCTGTCTAAAATGTTAACACTTCAGCAGCGTCAGTACCTGTTAGAGTTTCTTTGCAGAAATTCAGCATTATTTGCTAGAAATTAAGCCATGGAAAGTAGGATGTGTTGGAAGTCCTGTTCTCCTCCTGAAAAATAGAACTGGACATGTCACTAGAAAGTGTGCTGCTAGGAAGCAGTTCCCTGTTAATCCCTTAATAATATGGCCTCAGTGACCCTAAAAGCTATTCTCCAGAGGAGACTGCTTGCGGATGAGATCTGCTGAGGAAATGTGAGAGACTTACAGAACTCTGCGGTCTTTTCAGGATAAAACACAGCAGTTGCTGCAAAATATCTGTGCACTCTTCCACTGTTGCTGCCGCTAAGCTCTTCAAAAGCCAGCGGGTTATAAAGCAGAACAGAAATGTGCTAAGACTGATGGCTCCCATGCTCTTCGCTTTACTTTTTCTAAAATGGGTTTTCAAAGTATACCTCTGGCCAATGTGTTTCCATGTCACCTTCAAGTGCTCTTAAACATTTCCCTTTACAAAGAAAACAGCTGATCAAAACCATGCAGGGCTCAGTGAAGGGGGGAAGGCAGATGGTACGCACTGTTGAGGGTGAGGGGGTTTTGGGGCTTTATTGGCTTCTTTGTCCTCCAGCATGTCTGAACTGTATATAGTTCACTTTTGTCTTTTCTCTGTCACAAGCCCCACCTTTCTTTCGCATACGTAAAGTTCTCTTTTATGGTGGTAAGACCTCTCCTTCTTTCTTTTACTGTCCTGTAGTTTTATCTCCTTGGTGTCAAGCCTCTCCTTTACTGCTTAGATGGCTAGGTAGTCGTAGTAGCAGTCCTTGGGCTTATGCTTCTGTGGCTGCTTTGCGTCTTCCTCTTCTGCAACTTAGTAGTGTTTTAAATGTCCTAAAAAACAGGAAAACGCTTGAATTACTTGCTTTTAGTGCACGGCTTAATTTTGAGGTAATAAATCTGATTTGGGTCCTTTTTACCTCCAAGTCAGACTTCCCCTCTGCAGGAGCAGCGCTTTCCCCATGAGGGAACAGGACCTGGGTGGCAGCGCATATCAAAGTTAATGAAGTTATAATTGTACATTGATTTCCTCACTCTCGCAGGGAGCAAAGCGGGCACAGTTATTGCTGTGTTTGCTTGCAGTTTTAGATCTGCAGAGAGAGCTTTGCATTTTCTTCTGCAGTTATTCTTGAGGGAGGTCAGCAGTTCAGACACTGAGTATACTCATACTTCCTTAGTGTTCAAGAAAGATACTAGATTTATTAATGTAAAACATGAATGGACTTTCCTTGTCTCCAACACAAGCAAATTCACTGTGGAGAATAATGGATCATAGTACATGTGAAATAGTAGCACATGTAAAGTAATTTGTCCATTGAACCATCACCCCTGGGGACCATGTCTCTCAGATATTGGGCATTTTAATTTCTTTAAAACAAAGGCTGAGTTTCTTTTCTTTTTTGAGATTGTATCTGTGTAGATCTACTACATGAAAATTAGAAGGAAATCTGTATTACACTGTTACAGAGGTTTGCAAACAACTCACTGGAGTGTTCCACTGCTTGGGAGTTGACAAAGCTTATGGAATAATTATGCATTAAAAGTTCTTTGGTTTTTTTGTGTTTTCAGTTGGATAATTCATAATTTATCTGGCCTTTCTTCTTGTGCATGTTGTTGACGTTTCAAGAGAGATGTGGAAGTTTCTTAATGTTTTGAAATAGTTGCAAGAATTCACATTTACATGAAAATAGATGAAGATATTGTAAGATAAGCTTGTCTGTCAGGTAACTGATGAGAAAGCTGGAGCCATTTTACATCATTAAAACGTATCTTCTGCTGATGAATATCTGTAGCATGTATTGTTCGCCTGTGCATATCTACCCAGTTACTAGATACTTGTACTGAAGTCCTAGATTAAAGCCATTCAAAGTTAAGAGAGACTTCCACTTTTTAATATAGTTGGATCCTGTCTACATGTCAGCAGTGATGCCCTTGGAAAGTTACATGAATAATGAGGTAACCACATAAAAGGAAGGAAGACAAGTCTGAAGTCAAGTTTTGGGGAAAAATACCCTGAGTCTACACCAAAATCTTGTGTGTTTTAGTCTCATATCTCACGCTGTAGTCTGGACTCGCAGCTTGCTGTGGTGCTAGAGTGAACAAGGAAGCCTAGCACAAAGTGTATTCATGCTGTTGAAGCTTGGCAGAAGAAAGGGATGGATATGGACAGGCAACACTAGGGAGCAGCGGTGCAGAATTGGTCAGCTGATAATTCAGGATCGCAGTGCAGGCAAAAGTGGGCTGCTGAGTCCTCTCAGTATCATGACAAAGGAGTTAATTTCATTCTTTTCAAGGAGGTTTTTGAAGAAAAGCGGAGCAGTGGAAGGAGCTGCCTGTGTAAGGACATGAGGGGTGGCTTGGGAGAAAGCGTTGAGATGCTTTTGGGAGAAATTAACAAGTAGTTTAAAAACAGGGATTGTGGGCTGATCAGAGGTGGGAGTCAACTGCTGAAAGATGGTAGTGTGGACGTAGGCTGCAAAGGGCCTTGAGAGTGAAGACATGGAGCATACATTTCTTGTGAGAGAAGAAGGGGGGCAGTGGCCTAGGGAGATGATTTTTGCAGAAATGTAGGTCTGAGCAAGTGCTTTAGCAGCATAGGTGTGTGGGAAGGGTCATGTTGTGGGGGTATGTGCGTTATACAGGGAGGAACTGCATTGTCCCGACATAGCCTGGGTACGAAAACGTAGTGAAGCCTGACAAGAGGAAGAGGCTCAGCAGCAGGTAGATATCCATGGGTCGCTTTAGTGGACTGTGCTCAGGAAGGCAATACAGATAAGAAAACAGTTGCCTTCTGAAAGAAACGTCATGAATTTCTCCCAAACTGGGGATCAGGGAAGGCTCCAGCTCCTGCGTAGCTTGTTTGAACTTGCTTGTGACTCACTCTGTCAAACTCTAAAGAACTTGATTCTTTCTACTCTTTCTCTTAGGGGATGTAGTGAAACATGTTGGTATTGCCTTTGTTTATATCCAAGAATGAACAGATTTGCTCTCCTTGATTTGTTTCCTGCAAAGATGAAATCTGGACTGTCATATGTTAAATGGAAAGGCCATAAGAGATTGCTCTATTTTTATTGCTTTGACAACCAAAAAGTCTTTAATAAATGGAATTATTAATTGGAGCTACAGAAATAAACTCCAGAGCCCTGACGGTCAACCACCAAGAACCCCTGCCTGCTGCCAAAATCCTGTGTCGTGAAGATTTTGTAGCTCTATAGGTGCTTCATCCTCAAAAACATTGCATACTGTGGACACACTTTATAAGACCCTCCTGTGCCTGATGCAGTGATAGTGGTAAATTCAGACCTAACTGCTCTTTTTCCTTCCTTACAGAGCATGAGAAACACAGACTGTGTAAAAGTGCAGACTATATGAATTTACACTTCAAAGTGAAGTGGCTGTACAATGAATACGTTCGTGATCTGCCTGCCTTCAAGGGAAAAGTGCCTGAATATCCAGCGTGAGTGTGTTATGTCTCCTGTAGTAAATCCCCACTATGCATCTGCTTGTGTTACCTTGAGGGTAGTCATTTGGTTCTCCTGTGGCTCCCTTCATGATACACCGTTTCTTCACTCCTGATTTTCTGTGTTTATGTGCACGTTTGTCCCCTCTGGTGTCCTGTGCCACTGTCCCTGACACAATTCAATCCCTTATTGTACAGTATCTCCCAAGATCTCAAAAGCATTAGCAATGGCATGAACAGTCTTCAAGCCACTTTGTGCCTGCAGTGTGGGCTTTGGTCGATTCTTGAGCAGCAGACTTCTGGATGCATGCTTACATTCTTGTGTTAATAGATACAGCTTTACCTGTATGTCCTGTATGTATGTCTGTGTGTGTATGAATGTCATATGTATACACACACAACAGGATTTGTAAGTAAAGATAATGTTTTCTTTTTTTATTAAGACCAGGTGGTTTAGTTGGAAACAATCAGATAAGTTGTTGCTCTTAAGCTCTAAGCAATTGTTCGCATCTTTTATTTAACTTTAAAAGAGCAGCGTAGATTTCAGACCTGAAGAAGGTTTATGAGCCCAAAAAGTTGTCTGAGCAACCTGGAGAGAATACTGCAGCTAGACTCCCACACTTGGCCTAAGGCAAGAGCAGGTGTTGTTTCTGACCAGTGTTTAACTAGTTTTCAGAGGCTTTCAGCGATAGTTGCTCCACATCTCCTTCAAGCAGCTTTTTTGCCTGTGCTTCACTGTTAGCCCTCCACTGGGTTTTGTGGGTTTAACACACTCTCCTTTTTCCCCCCTCCAAATCTTTCTTGCTTCAATTTGAGCTTGTTATGTCCTGTCCTATCCAGCCTGGGCACGGAGAACAAATTGTTCCTGTTTTACAAGAGTAAAATGCTTTTCTCATCTCCCTTCCCAGTCTTCTGCTGGTTCCCGTTTGTTCCCAGCTTTCCTTGTAAGTGAGGTTTACTTCCCTCTCTCCAGCTGGTCTGTGTCCAGACATACAACACCCAGAGTTAAATACTGATGTTTCATCTAGCCCTTGCCTTGCCTTGCCTTGCCTTGCCGGCAGTGCTGCTGCTTTTGCATGCTGGGATGATAGCAGTCTGGTTTTTTTTTTTTTCTTTTCCTTCAGCGGTATTGTTGACTAGTAGTGCTTCCAGTGGGCCACAAATCAGCCCCCAGGCACCCTCAACAGGGTGTCCTAGCTGTTCTTCCCATCCTGTATATGACTGTTCACTGCTGTCTAAATGCAGCACTTTGCACTTGCCCCTCTTGAAAAAAAACCCATCTTGCTTGGACAGTGTTTCCAGTTTGGCATTTTGAATTCTCTTCCCATACTGCAGTGCATGCAGTCCCTCAAGCCCGGTGCTAGCTGCATACTAATAAGACTTGAGGCAGTTGGCATAATTGCTCAGCTTGGGCTGTGGGCCTTGCTTAACAAATCAGGTCAGCAAGAGGCATTAACTCAGTGAATAGGGTGCTGGAGTGACAGTCTCAGAAGCCCCGTTCTCTTGCTGTGCCTCTGAGTCAGTGCAATCTCAGGCAAGCCATCAGATATTCTTAATCTCTCTTTTTCTCCTGTGTAATCAGGATAATGATGCTCAGTTTTGTTTTGCAGTCTTTTGCAGACTGTTCTGCTCTGCTGGCCTTTGTGGTAGAGCTTCAGTGCTCATGTACATTTGCAGCCACTGGCTTTGTTACTTCATTCTTGTATTTTAGTACAATAGACACATTGTCAGACACAGGTGATGTTTATTTCAACCATAACCTTCACCTGTCACAAAATATCCCCTTGGTATCAATTACAGCAATGTGCTCTTGTCCTGTGATTTGCTTCATCACAAGTATTTTTAGTCTTGAAGCTTTCTTAAACAAAGGAGTCCATGCATCAGGTTTGCACATCAGTAAACTCTTTAGACGAAACCAAATTGCTGCTGTCCAGAGAACAGCTGAGTTGTCTGTCTACTCGACAGACAAGAGGCTATCCACAAATTTGCTTTTTGTGTTGAAACTACGAGAAACCATGTTTCTGATAGCCTTGAGATATGACTGAATAAAGTGAAAGCTCCAAAGTATTGAAGCGGAAGTTTTTATGCTCCCCTTATTTTCTGAAATTCAGCAGCAGTTCCTGAAACTGAAGTAGCAACATAGCTGGGAGTGGATTTTCAAAACTTCCCCTCTTCACTTTTTAGCTGCCAGCTAAAAACTGTGAAGTGTCAGTTTCTGAAAAACCCTAGCTTTTTAGATGTGTAAAGAAGTGTTCTATGTTTTGTTTTAACACTGATGCTGGCATGCAGCTAGTATTGTAGCTGTACTGGAGACTACTTCCTCTCTGGTGGGGGAAGGCATTCCTTCCTTTGAAATCCTGTCTTATTCTTGTGGCTCACTTCATAAAACATAGTATTTATTCTTTTAATCTTTGAAATCCTGCCTGCCTTCTTGCCTTTGTGCTTGCCAAGGCCCACAGGATGTTCACTGAGTACCCACATGCATCAACACAGCAAATGAACAAGATTAATTCACCTGTAAAGTCTGAGACCACAGGAGCCAGGCTCATGGCCAAGCTGAAATTGCAGCCTTTTGTGTTACGTTACTGTTGTGCAACCAACAGAGGTAAACTTTCATTTAGTCACAAAGCACCACTCCCTTTCCCGGCAGGCAGGACTGAGGCATATTCTGTGCAAACCTCGTTTGGAGAGGTTGGCTGTGCTGTCTTCAGTCAGGCTGTGCTGACCCCTGCAAGCACAGAATGTCTCTGAAGCAGCACCGTGAGCCTCTGCCTTGTGTGCTGGTGCGTGAGTCATTACGGCGTTTGCTTTCAGATCAGTAATTGAAGCAGATGAGGAAGAAGATATTTGCCATATAACAACATTTTGAAGCTATTTGTGCATGAAATCAGATTATTTTTCTTAGTTTCTCTGCTAGATAATTTTGAATATCGTTTCGGATATGTTGTCTGTGTAGTCCTCAGACACCCCCCTCACTTGCTCAGCAGCCCAAGACATGATAGTAAAACCCTGTAAGGGGTATTTGGCCTAAGATAACTCTAGGTTTGTGTTACAGCTCAAAGCACATTTTGGTCCTGAATGTGCCCAGGGACTGGAAGTATTTATAGGTGATTTATATCTCTCTTCCTGCCAGCCAATAAGGAACAAAGATGAGGCTGGCTTTGCACATGTAGTTAGAGAATTTCCTGACCTGATCCAAGTGATTCACTTTGCACTTAAACATTCACCTTTCTGGTTTCTTTCTGGAGGTAGTGCATTTTTTTATTTGGGGGGTGGTGGTGGTAATTCCCTCCCCCCCCCTCCCCCCCCCCGAGTACCTTTTTCCTTACTACCTTTGTTTAGACAATTTGGTAAGACAGTAAAATACCTATGCACTTGATTTTTTAATATCAACATGGGCAATGACTGTTGTCAACAGTGAATGTCCCTTTCTTATGGGTGTGGTGCAATAACTAAGGATGAATGATAATCAGGAAGTAGTTCTACTTCTCAGAGTGAAAATCGTGGCTTCTGGCACAAACAAATAGTCCTCCCTGTACCCGGACCTATGACATGTGAAGCAGTCAGCAACTTGCAGCCTGGGAACTGTGAAAGAGGTGGATGATGTGTAGTTCCTTCCCTGTAAACTGCCGGAGTTCTCTTTGAAGGATTGAGCTGTTGCTTTAAAATTTGCTATTGTAATTAATAACAAAATGTTGCAAGCTCGAGAAACTTGCAGCAGACTCTGAAATATGCTTTTACGAGCCTGAAGTGCCATTCAAAAGGAGTTTTTCCAGAACACAGTAAGTCCATATGTCTGTGACAGTGTTCCACTGCTGCTGTATATATGAAATAGGGCTGCATAGACAGGTTGCTGTTGGCATTTAACACTGTGTCAGTTACAATTTCCAATATTGGCACTGATGTGCTTTATATTTCAAAGTGTAGAAAGTATTTAAGGCTATCTAGTATGCTCTGCCTGTGAATCTGCTCTTGATCTCCCTCTCATGTCTGGCACATGCTTTCATATTCTTTGCAAACTCAGCCCATAATTAGCACAATCTCTATGAACACAGCGGCCTGTTTAGAGGAGGCTGTACTCTGTGAAGCTCCTATAATAATCCTTTGTATGGACTGAAATCGCACATACACATAGGCACTTTTTTCCCTTATTTGTGAATGCTGTTTAGTAATATTTGAAATTAAAATTTGCTTCAGCTGCGGCATGTTGGCACTTGCACACAACAAATCCTAGACAGACATTTAAATAAAGCTGTAAGTGCTATGTTGTTGCTTAAACACAGACAACCGCTCCCTACTGCCGCTTTTGTACTATGTGGATATGTCCCACAGAGCAGAGAACAGAGGGATGACCAGCTGTAAGATCCCATCACTGAAGCCGCTTCTCACCTTGCTTATTTGGCCAAGGTGGGGTTGTGTAGAAGCCTTTTGTTCAGTGCAGGAGGTAGCTCCAGACACCACCTCATGTAAGGCATCTCCCTGAGATACAACAATGGCTGTTTCAGCAGCGTTGTGGATTCTGCTCCAGCATTTAGCTTATCCTCCTAAGTGAGGAGAAGGAACAGAGGCAAACTTTGCTGTCCTGTTTCTAGGACCTGCCTGGTTTGGGGACTTGACCATGCTCCAGTGCTGTTGGTCCAGCACTTAACATGAACTAAGTTTGTGCTTCTTTAAAAGAAAACAATGAAGAGCTGCTCACAGGGCTGGCCAGCTTCCTGCAAGCCCTAGCAGATGTGCCATGCCATCACCAGAAGTTAATGTTACTCAAGCATCTTCACAGTGAGATCAGCAGCCCATAGAAATGGCAGGGTGTTCTAGAGAAGGCCTGGGTAAAGGGAGAGTAGGATTAAAGTCAAGAAAACTTCTAGCCTTGATTCTCCCTCCTGGCACTCCAGAAATATGTCTGTATCTGCAGATAAAGTGGCTGAAGGGCCCTGGAGAACAGACACTTCCTTTTCTCGCTTTATACTCATTTCCAGCTCTCATATGAAAGATGGTAGACCCAAATGGGCAGCAGGACAGTGTGCAGTCCCTCTTGGCATGCAGAGATAGTGGTATTGGAGGTCTCCCTTGTCCTGTGCCACATGGGTGAAGGGGAAGAAAAGACAAAGTGCTCTGAGATGATGCAAAGTTAAAGGTGGTGCTCAAGGGGAAGAAAGGGGAAGGTACGAAGAAAGAGGAAAGATGGGGGAGAAGGACAAAATCAGCACAGGACCAACAATCTGCAAAGGCTGGGCTGGGCTGTGTTCTGCTTGTCCAGCCCAAGTGATGGTACAGCCCTGACTCACTAGTAGCTTGTGTACAGGTAGAAGTATTTGTGGGAACTTTGGCCGCACACACAGATAACGGCATTCAGACATCTAACAGTGGCAAGCTTCCACAAGGCTTGCTGAAACAGCTGCACTGCCTGAGTCTTGTTGGGGTGCTCTGTTTCTTGCTGTAACTTGCTGTCTTTCCTGTCCCTCCCGCAGGTGGTTTGAGCAGTTTGTGATGCAGTGGCTGGATGAAAATGAAGACGTTTCCTTAGAATTCCTGCATGGTGCTCTGGAGAGAGATAAAAAAGATGGGGTATGTAGATCACTCTGAGTGGAGGACTTGGCGCTACATCCTTCAGTGCCCAGAACCAAACACCACCACTGTAGATTCAGCTGTCATACAATTGGAGCATGCAGCCCTTTTTGCTTGCTAAACAGCTGGGGAAACTCATTTATTTTAGGACTTTTCTCTATAGGTCACAGAGAGCTGTTTAATAGCAAGGTGCATATTATTCATTTATGTCTGGTCTGTTCTGCTGCTGTTAATCTGTCAGCCAGTGGCTTGGTGCTCTCTCATCTCTCTGTGTTTGTGAGAGTTAATTGAAATGCAAGGCACTTTGCACGTACTCAGTCATGCAGTGAGAATGTGACCTTGACCCACT
>WAAD01028690.1:144049-165689 GCA_013389945.1 Fregata magnificens | reverse complement strand
CTGTGATTCTATGATTAACTGATCCTGCCTCAAATCTACCAGAAACGGCCAAAATCAGAGGACTGTTCAGTGCCATTAATTGTAGATAGCAAACCAGTCCGCTTGTGACTCGTTGGCCCTTTACACAGTAGGAGAAGGGAAGGATTAATGTAGGGGCAAGACAAACCACCAACAACAGATGCTGGTTTTGGTTTGTTACCTACAAGCTTGGCTGGAATGACTGCTGATTGGCATGACTTTAGCTTCCTTCTCCCTTCATAGAGGGAGTTATAAAGGTAATAGGAATACAGATTCACTTTAATAAAGGAAAAATAATCAGAGCTAGCAATGCCTAAAGTTATAAGGCTTAAGTAGTCATCATTTGCTGGGGCAGGGGGCTGTGTGTTTAATTATTTTTAAAATTCTGATCTAGGTGTTTCATTAGCACAGGTTCAAATGCCTAATGGAGTCAGTTTTCTGTGCCAGCTTACAACAGGAAAGTGAACGGATCAGATTCTAAATCTCCTAAGGGTTGGCTTTCTCTGACAGATGCTGAGGAATATGAAGAGGGCTTCAGCACTGAATATAGAAGTGGGAACTCCTGTCATGTTCAAATCCTGTATGGCTGCGTGCATGGATATACCGTAAAAATCTAAACTGATTTTTAACCACTGTACTGGCATCTGGCTCATTACATTTGTAAATAGATACTCTGCCTTAGAGGTAGGGGCTGAAGCTCTGAATGCCAAATGCAAACATTTCTGGAAGGTTTTTATTTTACAAGCAGCTTGCCTGCCTACATACAAAGGCAAGTCTGTTTTATAAGTTATTTTTTCAGAGCAAATGATCCCAAAGCATTCAACATGTGTTGTTATGTATACACCCAGGTAGGTTGCTCAGAAGTGGCTCTTTTGAGGCTGGAGGGATGACTACAGCTGGAATGCAGGACGTTGTTGAATGTAAAAACAGGTGGCTTTGGGCTGATAATAATGGAGCAAGCACTTTCTTCCAGAATGTGCCAAGGTGTCAGTAGCCTCCGTATAGTGCTTGGGGCACTTTTTTTCCTTTGTTTTGTGAAGTCTCCTCTGAACAGTTGTATACAAAAAGCTGTCTGGCTCCATGTGAGAGCAGAGCTACTTGTGCTCAATCCCCATAGCTGAGATTACGCTTTCCAAAAGTGATCAGTGCACAACAGTTCCTGCCATAATATTGTAGCCAGATTTTCAAAATAGCTGGGGTCCAGTCTTCTGAGAGCAGTGACTGGTTCAATCTTCAGTTGGAATACTGACAACAGGGTGGAAGGTGAAATAGCATCTTTGAAGACCATGCATGAAGAAATGCACAAGTAAATGAACATCCAGTCTGAAAAGCCCTGTCTCCTTCCAGACTTAGAGGAGTGAAATGACCCATGAGCCCAATGTAACGCACAGGGCTTGATGATTTCTCAGCCTGCTTACTCTGTTGGCCACAGGGAGTTCACATTCACTTTCTTTCTCAACTTTGCAAATAGCAGGAAGGGTATTGGAGGGTATTGGAGCCTGGGGAAACCACTTGCTGTTTAGGCAAATATCTGTTGATGATTTCACAGCTTCTGTAACAGCAGCAGGCAGTGAAGGAGAGCATCCTAGATGGCAGAGTCCAGTGGTGATAGTTCACCTGCTTATTAAGAGTAGCCTCAACAGTGAAGAAGAGCACAGTGAAGGACAGCAGACTGCCCTCAGGGTTCAAGCTAAGTGCTCTTCTTTCATCCACAGTTGGATGCAGAAGCAAGTGACCATCTGAAAGAGCTCCAGGTGAAGCTGAACAATGTTTTGGATGAGCTGAGTACAGTGTTTGGTAACAGGTGAGTATAACAAGGTCCTTGTCCTTGAAGCATTCCCTTCTTTTGTCTCATCTCATTCAGTCAGGTTAAGAAGAGAAAAGAAACTCGTGTCAACTGCATTATATTTTTCTTTCTACCATAAATTCATGGTCTTTCAAATACTGAGACCATCTAAAGAAGTGAGAAATGTTTTTAAGGTCTCTCTTTTCTGTATTGCTCTGCTTAGAAATGTAACATGGATATCTCTCAACTGTGAAATGTATTTGAATTACATAGAGTGATTTTTTTCTCTAAGTAGTGCTTTTCAGTAACAGAATTACCTGCTCCTTTATTGCTCGGAAACCACTTTCCAGCTTAGCGTGTATGAAGCAACATTCTTATTTAAGCATTCTGCTCTAAATGTATAAAACATCTGACCGATTTCTGATTATTAAATGAATATTGGAATGGAAGCAGGTTTAGAATTTGAGACTGACGACTTGTAATGTTGCAGTGAATGGTGTTTTCTAATGTTTCAAGGGGAGGAGCTCTTTAAAGTATCACCAGAGTAATTGATGGCAATCAAGTTTTATTGCAAACCATGTTACCATTTACCTGAGGATAAAAATGTGCTTGACTTCATAATGACTTTGTAATGAACCATAAAAGATGTCAATTAAGCAAAATCTAGAAATATAGGGTTCCCAACTGATCTTCAAAAACAACCACTTCTCATGATAAACCCCATTCATTTCATGTTGTGCTTTATAACAAGATTAATGCAGGCATGAACTGTAGTATAGCTGAAACATGAGCAATGGGAGTAAAGCAAATTGTACCAACTTGGCCTCCTACAGTCTACAGATCTGTAGTACTTATGACCAAAAAGTCACGGTGGGATTTGTCAGTGACTATTTGGATTTCAGCACATGGAGCCAAGTGGGGAGATAAGTGAGGAGTTCCCATTGCCAGTAATGGATGCTATAGCAAGAAATTAAGAGATTCAAACTGTAACTGAATTGAATCGATAAGGTTCATAATTAGATGGAGGATGAGTGAGAAATCATAATTAGGGGATGAATTTTGTTATCTGAAACCTATCTCCATGGTGTCACAGCTACAAGACAATTAGGGTACCATCTTGACATTTGCAAATATGATTTAAAGAGATTATTCAGTATCAGCATACATACCAGGGAGTGTTTTAGAGAGATGTGACAGCAAGAGACTTAGCCAGTCAGACGGCTCAGATGCTTTGCTCATTCCTTAACAGTAATAGGGAATGAAAAGCAGAGCTGCAGTTTACTGTATAAGCAGGATCTTCTAAAGGATGTAAATGTGGGAGGTAAAACAGATATCCACACTAGTCTGTGCAGAGTCTGTAAACAGTTGCTCCTACAACGCTGTGCACACCTGACCCTGCAGATCTTAACTTTTCTTCATCTATGTGAGATCATTGCACCTGCTGGGAAAGCGGCACACATCCAGAGAGCCTCACCACCTTTGTGCTGAGAGAGGATTATGTCTGGACACAGAAGCTTTTTCTGCTTTAAAGGATATCATAGAGAAAAGGAACCTCGAGAGGGTTTATACTTCATGCAAGGCTAGCTGCTGTTTTGTTCTTGGAGGCTGTAGGAGTGAAGGAGGGAATTCCTGTGGGAATTAGGGAGCAGAAGGCCCTATCTGACAGCATAGGTGAGGTCGTCTTTTAACTTGATGCTGCCAAGGGCTGCTGTTAAGCTGTACATCTACAGGAGCTTCACTTTCAGGTGAACCTGTTGCCACAGTAACTGATTTATCATTTTTCATAATTGGTAGCAATTTTGCCTCATATTAATTTTTATCTTTTAAGGGATTCTGTTATTTTTCATCCCCTGGCTGGGGATTTACAGCATCTTGAAGCAGGGTCCTAAACTGATGCAGTACTTGGGAGAACTGAGGGGTGAGATTAGCCTGTAACAGAACAGGGACTGTCAGCAGTACAGGAAATGCTTGGTACTACTTTATTTGATGTGACTTATGTCTCTGGTTAAGCTGTCATTGTAGCCACAACTGGCTGCTGCAAGCCACTCTCCTAGAAATGGGGGAAGTGGAAGTGGAGGCTGCATGGAGAAAGAGCTCTGGAATTGCTCCAGTGAGAGGCAGGTTAGAAGTGAGCAAGAGGGAGCATGAGGCTGGAGGTGGCAGTGCAGGAGAGGAAAGAGGTGACAGGGTGGAGAAGGAAGGTGAGAGCCACAGGGCAGAGGGGTTGTATGCTAGCACCCAACTCACAGACGTCCTAGGTGGCTCACAGAGCAGGAATTCAGGCCACTTATGCAGATATAAAGCTGACTTCCAAAGCTGTGTTCCTGCTCTTAAATCTTTACCCTAGCTCCTAGCACTGACTTCTCTTCCTGGTTTCAAACCTCTGTGCTGTTAGTGGATAGCTAAATGTCACTTGTAATGGCTGTTGTTAGTAACTGTTCTTTTAAATGTCAAAGTGTTTTCCTTTATTCGCTGAATTGATATGTTGACAGCTCTGCTGATCTATTCATCATTTTTAACCATTGTGTTATTTCATTTTGAACCTCTTCTTAGCAGTAAAAGATGGAAAAGTAACTGTGCTTTAATGGCTTGCGTGTCACTTCATTACAGTGATGCTGCTCATTCCACAGCTGAGCCCCACATCCCATTTTGACACTTTGATATAGCGTGGACTGTATGGCAGTGGACTGGTTTCAGTCAGTGCATGCCTGTAGGCTGTCTCTCTTATTTTAAAGACTTAGCCCATGATGGGCCATAACCGAATTACTGCCAATGGACTCCTGGGTGCTCAGAGCTGTGCACGCATTGTGCCATTGCTCCATGCTATATCCCAGTCTCTGTGGTGTAACACCCTGTGTGGAAAGCAAAGATGCAGCAGGGTGCTTTGAGCTAAGAATAACAGTGTTTCTTGAAATCAAGAAAGGGTCATTTGTTTTTGCAAGATGAATGAACAAACTCCTCTCAAGTGTGATTGTGTCTTGTGTTCAGAGGTGGTAGGCTGTCTGTGGATGATGTGCATAAGGAACTGGGTAGCATGCCTGTTAGTAACAAATACAGTAAGGAAATGAGCAGAAAATCTCAGGGAGGAAGAGTGTGTAACTGAGTGCATGGTTTATGGACTTGCAATATTTTACCTGATGTACTGGAGCTGAGATTTCTGCCACTGATAATCTTGGTTTTGCCTCTCTCCTATCTGCTCAGTTTTCAGAGTCGTATTGATGAGTGTGTCAAGCAAATGTCTGATATCCTCTGTCAAGTGAAAGGGACAGGAAATATTGCTGCCAATGCCAGAAACACAGTTGCACAAGATGCAGATAATGTCCTGAGGCCGTTGATGGACTTCCTGGATGGAAAGTAAGCAAGTGTTCAAATATGTTACACATACAGTGCATCGGATTGGGAACAGAATGGGGGAAGGAAAAACAGCTCCATGTTCTTGGATTGTTCTTGAGATGTCTGGCCTCTGAATTCTCAGGAAGAATTGATGGCTTTTCTTCCCATATCTGCCTCTTTCTCAAGCCATGGATCACCTCTTCAGCCTTCATTCAGTGCCAGAGCATACTCTCAGTTCTCCTTTCTCCCTCTGGCAATTATAGCAATCAGCAAAACACACTGCTGATCAGGTAGTGAGAAAGACTGAAATTCTAAATTTACAAGCTATGGTTTTTTTGCTATACAGATTGTACTGTAGTCAATTAGCAAACATATTGCAAACCAGACTTACATACTTGACACATATACTAGTCAGTATCCTAGTCATGCTACACGTGTGTGTTCTAGTCACACCTGGTGCTGTTCTGATTAGAAAATAAGCTTCTGAATTATGTAATGTACATAAGCTTGATCCATTGCTTTAATTAACTGTTGCCATTAACACCATGCAGCATGATTCAGCTGTATAGGGACTTTTTGTGGCTAACTGCATATCATTCTCATCAGCTAAGCCTTGATCTACAAAGAGAAATAGTTTTTAATCATTGTAGAAGTTAAACATCTTGCTGATGCACAGCAGTTCTTTATTTTGAAAGGGATGGCCAGCAATTTTCATAATAAATGCTGCGAGAGATGTGAAGCTTTACAAGTTTAAAATATAGTTTCTTTTGTTGCTCTTTGTATTGATTGTCCCATCTTTCTTTTGGGTCACCAGGTAGTAAGTGACTCTCTGCAGCAATCATTACATCTAGGAGCGCTCTCATTTGAGCATTTTCCATGCATGCCTTCACAAATTCTGAGAAGCCACCTTCTTTTGTATCACTGGGAACTTGGTATGCTACGGGCTTTTCGTCCAGCTGTGGAGCAAGTCATTTTGATTATGATAATCCGAGCCTGGATTATTTTCTTTCCTCCTTTATAGAAGGAGGGTCTTTTTTGATGCTTCCTGCACCCTACCCACATCAGTCTTGTCCCTGTTCAGTTTTGTTCATTTACTGTCTAACCAGCTGTGGGAAGAAGGGAAACCTGGGAGAAGATGTTACACAATTTAGAAGAGTCAGCTATCGCCTATGCACTGCTACTGGCTGCAGAGTTCCTGTTTTGTAGCTCTCCCAGTGTGATCAGTAAATGCCAAAGTCCAACAATCATTTTGAAGAAGAATCTAACATTTCTTGGCCTTTTTGATTGCCTGTGCAATAATAAAGGAGGAATAAATAGGGACATAAAGCAGAACTTCTTTATGTAAAAGGGAATAAATATATGACAGGTGATTGGTGGTGAATGCAATTGCAACAAAAAACAGAGGAGTCCAAGAAAGTCTTCGAGGTGGTTATAGAGATAGAAGATTTAGAGACTTCAGCAGCTGTCAGAAGCTGTGCAGGAACTTCTGCGTAACAGTTGGGGAAGTACCAATTTCAGTGGATACGAATTCATATCAAATTCAACAAAATCATATTGAATATCAATTCAACAAAGATTATTATAATAACCTCTTGAAGTTTAAAACCTATTATTCTATATTCGTTTGTAATTTTTTCCTGTATACTCTGTAAACCTGATACATCAGGAAGTATCTTCTTAAAGGGAACCAGTTCAATGGTACCTGCTCTTATTTGGACTTTCCCCAACCACCATAATTTAGTGATACCTTCTGTAATCCCCAGGTCAGTAAATAGAAATGGTTGAGATCAGAAATGTCAATAATCCATTTTGGCCACAGGTCTTTAGTGCTGGAACTCCAAGGGTGAAGACAGGCTGTACTTAATCAAAAGGGAAGATTTTTACCCTTAAAGCAGTCCTTACGACAAACTGCTTTGGATGAGGCACTGATTCTTCCGTACACATCTCCTTTTTCCTTGCAAATTGCATTCTTTGAACTTATTCAGTTCTTGCTCTCTCCCTGCAGCCTGACACTGTTTGCAACTGTGTGTGAAAAGACAGTGTTGAAAAGGGTGCTGAAAGAGCTCTGGAGGGTGGTAATGAATACCATGGAGAAGCTGATTGTGCTGCCTCCTCTTACAGACCATACGGTAAAGTATTTTCTCCTTCCTGACTCATAGCAGAAAGTGTTGCCATTGCCTGTGTAACTCATCTCCTTGACCTAATGAGTCATCTGTCCAGGTAAATTTGTCTGCATGTAGCCTGCTTGAGGATGGAAAAATATGCCTGTAACCTAGCAGAGAGCAGCTCTATTTATAGTAGGGTTGCAAGATGCAGAGCACACTCTAGATGAACAACAGTTCAAAATCTATGATCCAAAAGGAGTTGCCATCAAGTATATCAAATTGCACTCATTAGGGATTTGCAGTTCTTTAAAGAAAGCTGTGTATATGGGATTATTGGGCAGTTAGTGTTGGCTTTATGGCATTAGATCAACCCCTGTAAACACTTTCACCTAATTATTGTCATGTATTAGTCAGGTGTCTCTCTGTATAGATGTGGTTAATTTGGGCTTGCTTTTTAATGACACCACCCCCCTGTTTTACCCCCCAGAAGGCTTTAACATCAGTATGGGTTGGCATGATTTCTGTGTGTCTGATGTTGAGGAGTTGGAAGCAAGTCCAGATAGTTTGCCTTCGAAGGCAGTCTTTTATATAATTGTTCAGCTGTGTGGATGTGGTGGATGAATGTGTGTCATGAATGTAGTGATGTTTTTAACAATGCAAGATTAACCTCTTCCCCAGTTTCAAGAAACCACAGAAACTGATTAAATGTCAGTCACGCATGCCCAGCTGCTCTGGGGGATGACACTCAGCTGGAGGCAGTGTGAAGTTTGGGCTATAACCTCATTATCTGGAGAAAATCCAGAACTTCTTTTCATCTCTGTGTTGGAGTAAACTTGCGGTCTGTGGCTAATTTATGCTGATTTAGTTTTTTTCCCAGTAGTGGGTAGAACAATAGTGGTTTTCACTATTCAGCAGTTGCCTACATATTTTGAGTGGGCTTCTTGGGTTCCAGTGTCTGGACAAGTGATGCAAACCTGCATCTTGCACTAGGTGTTTCTTGCTCTGAGAGGGAAGGCCTTTGCCTCTGGCCTTGATGATGACAACTTTTAACAAAACTGCTGAGATGCAATGTGCTGTCATACCTACTAAGCGTAAAATTAGCATGAGGTTTAAATTTGCTAAAGACTGGTTGCTCTGAGCTCTGATTTGGAGTAATTGTTTCTGCTTGCCTTTTTAATTCATAAAGGAGAAGAAAGTTATCTAAATTTAAGAGGATGAAATTTCTTTCCCTCTGTTGAATTCCTTTGAAAAGGAGTCTTTGGGGACAGGTGCTAAAATGAGCATGTAAGAGCAGCATTAACATGACCCCTTCAGAATGGAAGCAGTAAAATCAAGGGCCTCGGAGAGAACCAGGGAGGAGCTGCTCGAGCTTTATACTTGCTAGTTTTGAATTTTAAAGGTGGAGTAGGAGAGTGATTCAGTGCTTGTATCATGAAGAAGGCAATAACTGTGATCAGCCAATTCTTCCAACCTGCGGCATGTTGCTATAAACCACTTCAAGTTTTTTTTTTTTACAAGTTTCTTGTTGCCATCACTTCAGTTTCAAACTGAGAAGCTTTTTTTGTGTAATGAAGCACATCCTCAGTTTTCTGAGATAATGCAAAATGTTCATAGCTGGATTTTTAGCTGTCTAATCAATTGTATCGTAGTGAGAAGGCTGAACTAGTCCAAACTGGAAAAGAGTCACTGTTTCAGAAAGGCGGTTGTGAACACTGCAATGATTAAAATGGCCTTGTCTGCAGTCCTTGACCGGGGGGAGCCTGTGGCGAGGCTACATGGGCTACAGGGGCAAAGAGCTGCTTCTAGTATGCCCTGGGACATAGTGATTTATTCTGTCACCACCAGATTTTCATCATCCTGGTAGTCAAGGCTGCCAGGGCAAGGCAAGGCAAAACTCAGGGTTCATAGTGTGGGCAGAAGCAGTACTTTCCTTTTGCTATTCTGCTTCTCTGCCATGCACCTCTTATCCAGTTTTGCTTTCTCTTAAAAGAAAGAGCATCAGACTCAGAAATAACCCCAGGCACTGTAACTCTCTGTCCTGCCTGCCCTCAGCAATAGAAAACCCTAGTGCTGTCTCTTGATGTTTGAAGGACCACTGGATGAGGGTTTCCCTCCTAAAACTCCTCTGCAGCCCTTAAGCAGTAGGGGATATTTATGGTAGAAAAGAGTCCATTTTATGGAATATTTTCTCTCCTTTCTGTAAAATTGCTAGAGGTGCAAAAGTGGTTTTGACAGTGGTCATGGAAAGCATGCTCAGGTAGAAGGTTCTCAACACACTGCAGTGTCTCACTTGGCACTTGCATGACACTGTCACTGCACAGTGCTTTAATGCCTGTTAGTCTCCAGACTGATCTATTCCACTTAAATTAGCTCAGCCTGTGTTACACAGGGAAGAAAATCTGAGCTCTGCTCTTCCATTCTCTGCTGCTTCTGGAAGATTTTGTGTAGGGTGGGGCTCAGGTGAGAAAGCAGGCAGCTACTGCCCGTGAAGGATGCAGTGGGGACGGAGCAGTTTCACAGCCTCCTGCTCTGATGACCTGAGCTGCTGGTGCCTTAATGACTTTCAGATGACTGGCTTCTACCTCTCTGAGCATTGACTGCCCGTGGGTTGTGAGGTTAGTAGCAACATGATCTCCAGTAACTCACCGAGCAGTTCACACCTCACTAGTTTTAAGTAAAGATCAACATTTAATTAAACACTCTATGTCTTGGATGAGTGGATATGCAAACACAACTCTCTGGGAATCCTTATTTTGGGGTTCAGTTCAGCTTGGGGATATTAATGGATTAGTTATACATTTCTTTCTCCCTCGCTGCTTAGGGTGAAATTATAGCATGCCATCGGTGACTAGTCAGGTCAATGAAGAGTTGCTTAATTTACACACAGATGATTCCTCTGGAGCCTCTGCTTTATTTATTTCACACAGTACAATGCAGCCATTCATGTGAGGCTCCATTTGTTCTTGCTCCTGCTGTGCTTTTTTCTACTTATCAGACTTTTCTTCACTAAATGAGAATGTGGTCCAGCATAAGAACAATTTTCTTTCAGCTGCAGACAGATTTTACACGTGACTTCCAAACTGGCTGTTCTTCAGGCTCGTCTGCAAGCAGCACCGCTCCAGAGTTATTCTGTGGTGGAGGAGAGTGCGGCTTTAAGAGGTTTTCTGAACCCTTTCTTAACTTGTGTTAGTTTAAATGAATCCTCTCCCTTGTGCTAGCTAGGAGCAAAAAATTCCAAGGCTTCCTCTGTGATGAGGAGAAAAAGCTTTCTTAGCCTTGAATGAAATGATGATCGGTGAACTGCACATGTGCCCAGATCTCTGTACAGACAGGTAATTATTTTCCCTTTCTCATCCCCACTTTTAAGCCTATTTTCTCAGTGTTTAATACACCACAACACCTAAAAAAAAGCCTTAGTTTTTAATGGGTGATAGCGAACATTGCCTGAGGATACAGGTTTTTTTAAATGAACTTAAATGCTGCTAATAAATGATCAGATCTCATTGGTGTTGAATGTAGGAATTAAAAAAAAAAAATCTGGGAAAGGAATGTACAGTACCAGATGAAACTTCCTTGTACTGGTATGTCTCAGAAAAATAAGCCTGACTAATAATACGTTTTCCAAAAAAGGACTGGAATTCAAAAGACTTGCAGTAGGCTTTTGTTTCCTAACTTTGTCAGCTGAGCAGTAGGACAGTTAAGCTGTGAGAGTCTGAGCCTCTTGGAATATAAATCAGTGCAGTTCTGTTGGCTTCTAGCAATTAGACTTGAGTCAGTTGACGATCCTTCTCTGAATGCTTTCACTGGAGGGAAAAAGCCAGTCAGACCATTAACAAGAAATTTAAAATCTTTGTGTTGTGGACTATAGATGCCTTTCATGTTTCCAAAAAGTTTAGGAAGGTAAAACTAATTTCATGGGAAGAACGAGGAAAACCAGCACTAAGGTCTGTCCCCTTTCCAGCTATGCTTGTGACAGAGCTAGGCAGAAACAATTCATAATAGGACTTAGTTCTTCCTCATCTTCCATCCTTGACGTTTTAATCAATTCTGTTGTGGGCAGCTTTTTGCACAACTATCTGATATTTAAGTTTAGTCATTTTCATTTCCTGGAGGCGCACCTGGAATAAGTGCTGTCTATAGAGCTTTGTGATGTGTTTTCCATGAATAAATAACTTCTTTGAGGAGGTATAGCATCTTGTTTACAAGAATGCCATTTGGCAGAGGAAGGAGCTGTCCAGATTTTCATTAGATGTTGCCAGCATTGATGACAAACTCAATGTAACAGTAGAATAACTTCTCTTTGCAGACACATTGACAGAGATTGGCACTGATTGATGAGGATTTTCTTAGCGGGCAAGAACTGAGGAGTAGTTATCTGAGCAGCTTTGTTCTTTGAAGCGTATCAAGTCACGGGGTATTGCTCAGTGTTGCCAACCTGCCGTCCTTAGAAGCCTGCGGCAGGGAGACTACGTGCCTAGGCTAGTTAATGCTGTTGTTCAAATTTTAAAAATTAAAAAAAAAAGTGTCCAATGAAGGTTGAAAATACTGGATCAAGAAATGTTAATGTTAGTGTGTTTTGAGACTGCTCACTTTTTCAAAATTCAGGTTACAAAAATGTTAAATTTTTTTTTTCTGCTTGGTCAAGAGACATGAAAACCGTAAGTTTTAAAACCCGTAAGTCAAACGAACTTTGTGACCAATTATACAGAACAGCAGGGACATCTGTTGGGTACCAGGGCACTGGCTGAAGCCATGTCCCTTCGTGGAGTATTTGGTGTGGCCCACAGTGAAATCTCTGTGTTGGTCCTGGTGCGCAGTCATGTTCAACCTCGCTAGCTGGAAATACAGAGAATTTTGTACTCTTTCAGTTTAGAGAGTTGTACTCTAACACTGCACATTAGATACTGGCAGCAAGTGAAGCTCCCATTCTCATTTCAGAAGCTTTCCTTTATGGATGCATTGTCCTGGCCTGCACTTTCTTCCCCCCCAAGAGTTGTGAATTTAGTCAATTATCAAGAGCTTCTGTTTAACTACAAAGTCAATAATGTCCATTCTGTATTGATTTGTATTCAACAAACATAAAAAGCTGAGGAACAGTGAGGGTTAGGTGATGGTTTCAGATAGAGCAAATCAAGAGGTTGTCTGTGATTTCAGGTCACAGAGTCTTTCAGCTTGAAGAAATTTCCGAAGCTGGCAAAACTAAAGAAAAAGTATCTCATTTAAAAATTCATTTCTGGACTGCTGTTGTAATGGGCAGAGGGTGTCCAGTGTCCCTAGAGTGGGTCTCAGTCTTTCCAGTGTTACAGCTCTAAACTGTTTGCCTGCTTTCCTTCTGTAAAAGGGTACCTGCTACCTCTGGCAACATGCATAAAAACGCTTTTTTGCTGAGGGGAACCCATCAGTGGGGCTGATGTTAACTTTAATCCTCGAAAAAAAAAATAATTATTTCAGCAATGATCTTTGCAGTAGAACCCAGTTCCCAGAGCCTCCTCTGCGTAGTTCCTGCTCTGCAGAGTACTGACTGAAAAGGCAACAAATAAACAAATACTGAAGAAGGCAGCAAAGAAAACAGAGTGGCATAGGCAGGGGCAAAGGGCAATATAACAATTCTGGTTTTACATCTCGCTTTGTTACAGTTTGAGGGATTTCGGGGTGGGGAGTGGTCATGGCAGTTGTGGTTAAGTGGGAGGGTAAAAGATCTCACTGAGGTAAGAAAGGGTAGTAAAGGAGAGGGAAGGACGATTGTGGAAAGGAGAATTGGATTTACTGGAGACTTTCGGGGTAATGTGGTCCTCACGGAGCCAGCAGTCTCCAAGAAGGTGAGCTTCATCTTCTCCCAAGTGGTTTCCTGAGCAAAAATACCCTACTGGAAAGTGCCACTCACAAGTGTCTGTCCCTGGAAGCTTATTTCAGGCATTCAGTTGGGACATCCCCCAGGCACTTCTCAACTGATACCTGTGGTGACATTTACACATACTTTGATGCTAGCCTCTAATGACCAATTACAAGCAAGGAGAGCCAAAGATCATCCTTGAAAGGGCAGCTCTCCTGACATACCTAAGACATTCCTGAGAGAGATAATAGAGAGGAGGTTTAGTTAGGGAAGAGGGGTCACCCATAGCTTTGGCTTGGTCCTAAAGCCCAAATCTGACTAGCCTAAGAGGGCTGAAGTGGAGGGCAATACATGCACAATAGATGCACAATCCATAGCCAGAATTACAGTAGGCTGGGGTTTTATTCCAAGTGGAGTAATAGGCAGTTGTGACTTTTTTAAAGAAAAAGGCAAGATTAGATGAGTGAAAAGGAGCAAAGTGGAAGAAAATAAATTCTAGCACACCCCATAAAGCATCTCTGGGAGAAGAGGCTGGAGAATTGTGGTGTTTGCTTTTGGCTTTCTCATTAAATTTAGGACTTAACTCCCCAGGCAAAAGGAGTATTACACAACAGAGAAATGCTGTTGTGGGGAAAAGGAAAAATATTTTTGTTGTAACCATTGCAGAGAAAGTATGTAAAAATCCATTATACTAGAGCGTAAGTTACTGGAAGCAAGATTTCCTGTCATTGGGATTTATCTTCCCTTTTTGTTTCTTCATTGGTCATACAGCATCAGTGACCTACAGTGGGGGAAGAGCAATTGCCAAGCTTTTGACATGCAAAGGTGATGCTGTAGCATTTATTGGACTTTGTTTGCCCATCTCTTGCACGAAAACTTCTCAGACCCAGTTTTGTTTCTGATCTGATGTATGCTTACCCCCACCCCATTGACTGGGCTCTACTTCTATAGAGAGATTGTCATCAATTGTGTGATCTTCTGCTTTGGCCAGTCTTATACCATATTCACGTGTATTCACTTGACTTAAAATCTAGAGGAGCACTTGCAGATGAAGGCAGTGCACTGCCTTCGCCCCAAGGCTGTGCAATCCACTTGAAGGCGCATCCTGTTTAAATGGGTGGCTGCTGTAAGCAAGAGTGAACCAGTTAGCAGAATAGTGTGCTCTGAAATAGTTCTTGATGTGGTATCCACAGAAATGCCAGGTTTTATACTAGGTAATAAACTGGCAGGGAGTCAAGTTGCTGTGACCAGCCTTGGGGTGGTTATGTAAAGTTCTGACTGTGAACGGACTTGACTTGGTCAGAGGAAAAACATGCAAAGCTTGTTTATAATCTTTTTTTTTTTCCCCCTTCCTTTCTTTTCTAACTTCTTGCAATCATAGGGCACACAGTTGATTTTCAGTGCTGCTAAGGAACTGGGACACTTGTCAAAGTTGAAGGTATTGTTCTGCATGGCTTGTGTTAATGTCCATGTGTGTAAGCATGGAAGTGTAGTAGCACATAGTATGTCTTGTGCTTCCATTGGTTTGTCACTGAATGCGATTGTAGAGAAATGCTTTTAAATGCATTAAATGTGCTTTTAAATGCATTCTGCTAACATTAGTGTTATGTTTAACTGTTAAATTTTATTGTGAGTTTAACCACCAAAGTAGTTTCTCTCTTCTGTAGATACAGTTATCAGTTTGGTATATCAATTTAAAACAAAAGAAGTAGAGTTCTCGGTATCTGGCCAGTTCCTCTGTATCCCCATGTATGAAAGGGAGTCCCTTATGTGATCCTGATGATGAGATATCGGTCAGAAAGGTGATTGTGCTCGCTATTGATGAATTATATGAGCTGTTACAAAAATAACTGTTGCTTATGGAAGAGAGCCTGTGTCTGTAAATTCCTTCTGTGTGGGCTCTCTTTACAGGCAAGCTGGCATTTAGCATGAAGGCTATGTTGATGTGTTTTGACAGTGCATGACGTGAAAGTGCATGACATGAGCATTACTAAGTGCATACCACCTCATCATAAGCCAATCAAGCATTAATTCACTGGTCACGATGGGAATGGTATGAAAATAGTGACACCTTACAACATTCAAATTGCACTATGTTGTGGTTTGACTTGTGCTACCAAACAGGTATTGTGCAAGAGGAGATCTAAATCTGAAGTGTCACAGTGCACTAACTGTGCTGCAAGGAAGACGGAGCTGAACATGAACTCCATCTCGGAACATGATCAGGGAAACCTTCCCACAGCAAAGGGCATTCTCCTAAGCGATTAGTGCAATTTCATAATGCATTCGTCTTTTCCCATAATTTTTTTTTTGTCTTGCACACTTATTACAGCTGTCTTTATATTTCCCTTGCCCAGCAGCACATTTTACATACACACACTTATGAGCCAGGACAGTACACAATTCATTTAAGGTAGTGCTTATTAGCAATCCTAGTAAGTGATCTGGACATGCAGGTTTGTCATTAGATGCACACGCTTCTCTCCAGCTGAATTTTGAGGCTGTTACATAGCAGTTAACAGTGACATAACATAAACCTTCAAGCGTGGTTCCCCAGGGGACTAGCTGTCACTTGTGCTGGGGGACGGCTCCATGGACTCCTGCAGGCTGTCCTCCCTGGTGACATGGTGGCTCCTGAGGATTGTACTACCTCCTCTGCTTCCTGCACTTACAATGCTCTGTGTCGCTTCCATGGGAGAAATGGGGAGAGAAGAGCTTTGTAGCCAGCCTGGGAGAGTGGGACCTGGACCACAGCCTCCAAATGTGACTCCCTTTTCCTGTGAGTATCCCCTTCCCCTTTCAAAAACATTGGCAAGAACCCAGCATTTGGAGGAAGAGAAGACATCCCTGCCTTCTACGTGCACTCTGGGTGTCAAAGGGGGAGAGCTCTGAATTTGCTCCGTTTCTCCTCCCAGGTCACAAGGACAAGTTTATGCACAGACAACTGCGAGTTCCTGCGGCTTGCTTGCATTCTTGGGCATAGCCAATGACATTCACTGTTATCTTTTACTTCTACACTTTCTCGTTACTGGAATTTCTTAGTATATACAAGGTGCCTTTTGCCAGGAATGAGCTGGAAGCTTTGCTAGTTTCCGTTTGCACTGGTCAGATGAAGGCCATCCCTCAGCAGCAGCCTGTCTTCAGTTCAGTTACTGTAAAGCTTAACTTTGGTAACTCTGGACTGCATTTTTAGAAATGCATGTAATCATGCAAATCAGGCAAGCCCTGGTGTGTATTCAAGCCTTTATTTGCGTATCTACATGTAGGACTACAGCAGCACAGGTACACAGGATTTTATATGTGGCAAGAGAGCCACACACAAGTGCAAAAGCGCTCTACCACCTGAATTCTGGAGATGTGTAGTTCAGACAGATGGTGTGAACCAACATTGCATCCAAAAATTGCCAGAAGAGTAAAGGTGTTAGAAGAGTGTAAATTGTTTGGGTCTGTGTAAGCATCGTGGATATTTTTTTTTTTTCTCCTTATGTTTTTGCAGGCACATAGAAGCTAACAGGGAAGGCCATGAGTAAATGGCTCTTCAGAGCCCCTCTCCTGTGCATTTTGCAGTTCCACTAAAAGACTGGGAAAATTATGGGATGGATTTTAAGCTTTATTTGTCTTAAATAGAACAGGGGGAACAGAGCCCTAGTGAATCAGATAACTCAGCTGAAAACTGAGACTGACGGACCTGGCAAGCATAGGCTCTTGTCCTGATGACAAATCAATCTCAGAGTGTATTTTAAAATGCTCAGAAAACCAACCAGAAACCTGGCACCTTGGTGCCATGTATCTGCCTCCCATTTATTATCAAACTGTTCCTGCTGGAGCAGGGAGCAGCAATCTCCTCTCCCTTGCGCTGCCCCCAGGGTAACTAGCCGAGCTCTGACTGCAGAGGTTCTTCTGAGAGCACCTGTGGCGAATATAAGGATGAGTCTGAGAGACCAGGAACAGATCTTTCCTTTTTTTTTTTTTTTCTTTTTTTTTTTCTTCTGCTTGAAGTTGCCTAATTATTTGATGTAAATATTTGTGGCCTGCTCCTGGCTGGCAATCTGGGAAGTGCAGGGTAGCACTCTGTGCAGTCCTTCATAGGAACAGTGTGGGATTTGCAGAGAGCAGGTATGCAAGGGAATGACAGTTGTGGGCTCCTTCATGTGTAGGTACAAGCATTACCAGTCCAGTCATTGGGCTATTTTTACATAATGTGTTGAAGTAAATGGCACTGGGAAGCTCTTGGAAATCAGTGATGTGTTGCTGTGCAATGACAGCATGGGCACCAGCAGGGTGACTGCTCAGAGCGGGGCTGAATGAGCTCTTTAGGTGTTTAAGAGAAAAATGCTCGCCACCTGGTTTCTGTCACAGTGTGGGGAATCTGGCAGGCAGACCTCAAAAGTCATTTCAACAGACATGAAAGTCACTCTGCCTTGGGGACACAGCTACCCTGACTAAATTGGCCTCTCGCATGAATGTGGTCGTGGGCTCTGGCTGATTGTGCACTTAATCTGACTGTCATAGAGAGAAAGAATGTTTTACCCTCTGTGTACTGAAGTGTGAAGCCACATTGTCTTCAGTTGAATTACTCCCAGCTCATGAAGAAGAGGGAGGAGAGCTATTGCTCCCATAAGGACAGCTTGTCGCAAAAGAAGATATTTTGCGGCTTACATGCCATTGCATATAGCTTTGCAGACCGGGAGCAGCCTGCATGGGGAAAAGAGGCAAGTTGAGCCATGTCTCTAGTACTCAAGAAAGCATGCTGCAAACTTGTTTGAGATACTGCTGATTTGAGAGGCATTTTCTGCACGGTTTAATGCAGCACTGTGCAAAGGTACTCGCTAGATGTCTGTGAGAACTGCAGCAAATGCCTAGCACTGCGCCTAGACTGCAGTAAGCCCCATCTCCATCAGGCAGGAGATGGACTGTGGCAGATAATGAATGGTAACAGCACCAGGGAATGTGAAGAATCACCAGGCTGCAAGATAGCCGGCAGGCTTATCAGCGTGAAATGCACACACCATGCCACGCACTAGGCATGCTTTACTCAAAGACAATTTGGTAGACGTGTGCCCTGGACAGTGTCTCTTGTAAGAGGCTATGACACGTTTAAGGTAGGGATAAGTAGCCTTTGCCTGATTTGCCTGCATCTTGTTCATGAATGCTTCAGCACCCAGGCTGCAGGCAGCTGGCCTTGACCCTCCAGCAGCTCAGACAGTTAGAACTTGGGTTTGTGCAAAGCTTTCACTTCCTAAAATGTGCCGGTTTTCCCTGAGACCTAGACTAAGCATCAGAGAGAAAGAGCTTAGTGAAATACCAAAGCATGACACATCCTTGTAGTCAGGCAGGAGGCTAACAGGGATACGCTCCCACTGCAGGGAAAGGAGTCCCTTCCTGAGGGATTCCTGGCTCTTTACTGTTAAGAGATGGTGGGTCTTAATGGGAACAACTTCTTTTAGCAAAGTTATTTTCTAGGATACGTTGCTTGTATGTTTGTTTTTCTTCCTCTACGCCAACAGTATGATGAATTAGTGACCTTTGTAGATGGAAGAATTAAAAAAAAAATCCACAACCAACATCTAACAACTTTGCCCATTATCTGGTTCTCAGAATTCCTTGATTTAGGCGGTGTTTTGAGAGTTTTGTTGTAGCTGGTCTAGAATGACAGGGGTAGCAAGCAGACTCCTGTTCAGATTTTCCGAGAGACAAACTGTGATTTTAAATTGTCACTTATCTCTGTCCAGTTCCTTTCCTATTTCTCTCTTCTGTGCCCACAAGAAACAGAGAAAGTGGGTTTATTTTCAAATTAAGCTGTAATAAATGACTCTCAGAGACTCCATTAAGCATTCCTTAAACAGCTGAATTAATGCTGTGGCCGTGTAGCCGTGTAGAATCCAAAGAGGTGATACTGGGGGCTCCTTTTCCTTTAGTCTCTGACGGCATACTCATGTCAAATATAATGGTTGTTTGCAGGATCATATGGTGAGAGAAGAAACTAGGAGTCTCACTCCAAAGCAGTGTGCTGTTTTGGATCTGGCACTGGATACTATCAAAGTAAGTGATTCCATTTCTGTCACTCTCATCCCCTTGCTCCATCCCCAAATACTATTTGGGAAGATAGTGCCTGTCCCAGTTCAGGAGGTGGCAGGAGTCTGTCATTGCTGTGATACTGCTATGTTTGTGTAAACCTGAATAGGCTCAGGTGACTGGCATGCTCTGGGAGCCAGCATATTTATATTTAAGTGCTTTGGAAGAGGAAAGCCACGAGCAGTTGGTATCAGTTGGTCTGAGAGCTGGGTTTCCAGTACAGAAGCTGTTTTGTGAATTTTTCCAGCTCTTTCCCATCCACACACACAATAGCCCATAAAAGTTGGTTGCTGGTTGCAATTCTTCCTCAGTATTTTTCCTCTTTCTTTTTACTCTTAGCAATATTTCCATGCTGGTGGGAATGGTCTGAAGAAAACCTTCTTGGAGAAGAGTCCAGACCTGCAGTCACTTCGATATGCTCTCTCTCTCTACACTCAGACCACAGACACTCTCATAAAAACCTTTGTCCAGACTCAGACAGCTCAGGGTAAGACTCTTTTGTGTTGTTGGCAAAGTTGAATGGAGCTATCTGCTCAGTTCGTAATTGCTCTGTCTTGTACTGCCAGTTTGTAGAGTGCTTTTGGCAGTAACATTTCTGGAAACATGACAGTTCAGAGCTTTTGCAACAGGGAAGGAGGGAAAGGGGGTTATTTCCCACTCAACAACTACATTTTGAGAGAGCAGAAATACGTGAAACATAAGTCCTGGCGTGTTTGTGGTCTTTTTTTTTCTGCAATCCTCTTTTAACCATCACGTTTCATTAATTAAAGTGGGTGGGTGACTGAAACGAAGTGAAATTCAAAGTTATTGTACTGACACTTACACAGTGGTGAGAGAGACCATTTCAGCAAGACACCACGCAGAAACTAGTCGGTGCCTGTGTCACAGGCCAGCTGCCAGCAGCCCATGTAGGTCTGACTAAGGCTAATTGACAGCAATGTGATGAGTCACGGAGCGACACACTGCCTGTAAAGGGAAGAGTCTCTCAGCAGAGTTACAAAAGCCCTGTTTTGTCTGCAGCCAGTACAGGATATGTGCGAGCTAGATGATTACAAATCACCACAACATATTAGTAAGCTGCTAGGATGTGTCACTGGAGTTCTTTAGTAGCTCTCCGGGAAGGCACGGTAGTGGTGCTATTTCATTGATTTGGAAGGGGTAAACAGTTAATTGTCTTTTGTCTTTCATTGCTTTCATGTAAACATCTCCAGATTGTTGTACAGAATAATTTGGTCTGTAGTCAGGGACCTTCACTGGCTGACTATGAATCTCACTAATATCAGGAAGAGGGGACACACGCCATTAGAGGTTAGGTCAAAACTGAAACTGATGTTTTAAGTTTTCAGGCTCTTGAAATACAAGCTTTGGCATTGGGCTGCTACCTCTCAGCAGCAAAAATCATACAACTCCATGGGGGTGTCTTTCTGCCATCTTTTTGCTTGGGGTCCTTTTTCCTTTAATCTTTCCAAGCCTACGAGAGCTGGCGACCCCTCAGAGTGTACTAACTCCATCAGCATACTGTCGCACCAAGCCCTGAAATCAAGGGGAAAGCACTCCCCAGCCAACACACATTTCACTTGTGTGCAAATGAGACTGCTTGATGCTGGCATTCCCCAACCAGTGGAGAAAGTACTGAGAATCCTTGAGCAGAACAAGGTTTGGTTTTAAAGTTTTAAAGTGAAAAGTTGGGTATAGTTTTGGGGGACTGAATCATCCCTGCCTTTAGCAGCATGATATAGTCTTGCTTAGGCTGAAATATACTGCACTGAAACACGGAAGTTAACTAAAGAGTCAGTATGTGCATTTGAGAGAATGGTCCTATAGATGTGTCCCAGCAGAGCAACGATGACATCCAGTGGCCAGACAGGTCAAAGACTGCTACACCCACAAGGGACTCCAGGAACTTGGCTGTTGCCATTAGAGTTACACAAATGCTTTTTTTTAACTGGGAACTTGTGTGTGCAGTGTGTTTTCAATCGTTGCTGTTCTATGGCAAATGTTTCCCATTATATATACAGACCATGAATTGAAGCTAGTTTTTTATGTGGATCCTATTATGTTGTCGTGATGAGCCAAGATATAAGGGTGTGTGCAGCACTGCTGTTTATACTCCATGCTACAGCCAGGAGTGTTTAAAATTAGAGGAAGAAGATGCTCTGTTGAAGTTGCAGAGTGGGAGATTCAAAGCTGATATGAGGAAGCAGCTTCATGCAATGCATGATTTGACTGTAAAACTCCACTGAGGGTGAGTGTTTAGCAGATACACAAAGAGAATTTAACATAATCTGAGAGCAGCAGGAATACACAGAGTTGCCACAGAAGTGTATGCGTGTTGCATATTTTTATTTTTTTTAAGAAGCTTAGAAAGAATTAAGGTCTAGTTTTAGGACATCAGATGCACTTGTTATGAGGTCATGGATTATATCTCATAGCTGACTGATGACATTTCTTTGTGGCTTGTCTCAGCCACTTTAGGAGACAGGTACTGGG
>WAAD01028690.1:130662-144027 GCA_013389945.1 Fregata magnificens | reverse complement strand
GACAGGTACTGGGCGTGGTGGGCCACTGAGCTGGTCTGAATCAGCGTCTTCTACATTAGTAGGCTCGAGAGTTTGGGACCCTGTTGGGGGAACAAAAGACTGGAGCTACGCCACCTATATCTGTAGGATCAATGATGGAATATCCCTGAGAAAGGTGTGACTTGCTCCTGAGATTGGGGCTAGAAAAGGATATTGCTTGTATACACTTCTCAGTAACCCCCATTGGTAGATTGGTTTGGAGATCTGCACATGTGTTGGAGGGACAGAAGGGATAGCACTAGTATATACAGCTGACATCTGCTTACCAGAGCTCTCTGATGTTTCCCTTTGCCTAAGTCAAGCTTCCCACAAGCCTATGGGAGGAAATGGCTGCATGCAGAACTATTTAAATGCTGACTGCCTCTCTTACTTCACTGCTTAATGGTTGCATCTTCCAGTTAGTGAGGTATCTGTTGCCCTCGTATTCTCACTCAGCAGGCTTCTTTAGCACTATGCCACTAAATGTTTGCCCTGCAAAGTTGGATCAGGGCTTGCAGTTTAGTTATGCCAGCACAAATTCTGTTCTTGTTTTAACCCAATCTCTTACTCGCAGACAGCCTTGCTCTCCAAAGCCTGTGTTGGTGCAGAAGATCTAAGAGGATATTTTGTCTATTAAGAGCTAGAATATTTGTCTTGTATTTGTTTAAGTGACACCGCTAATTGGATTGTAATTCACACTCTTCTCTCTTTATCCTGCTTGCTTCTTGCCTTTTGAATTCATGTCTCAGTGCATGATGGGAAAGGTATTAGGTATACTGCTAATGAGGATGTTCTTCCTGATAAGGGTATGTTCAAGACTAATGTTGTTACCATAACAACATTAGCCAACTGCCTTGCTTTTGAAGTCATCTTGCCCATGCTCAGAAACCTTTTCCAGCGACCCGTTCCCCATAGCTCCCTGTAGAAGTCAACTTTCACTGAATGCTTGCATCCCACAAACGGAGCCACGGGTTGTGCGGTGTAGAATTCTGTACCCTGCCTGAGAGCCTGTCCCCAAGCTTGAGATTCATTCATGGGATGTGAAAGCTGTCTCAAAAATGGACTGTTTTTTGAGAGATGCTATGGACTTGTTCCCCTACCCTTTACCATGGGCTATGTATTGCTGTTTCAAGTCCCAGACTTGCATGTGTGTGGTCTGCTGAGACGGGCCGCTGTAATAAATGGTAATGTCTGATGTGCACTCTAAGGTTATGGCCAAGCTTGAAACATCTGGCTTGAAGGGGGATAGCTAAAAGTCTAGGTGCTCAGGAGAGCCCTAAAAAATTAAGTCTTGTTCTGTTTCGTGTCTCAATTTATTTTCTGCTGTCCAAAGTCTTTTTGTTATCTTAGGTGAAATACATCTGCAACATGTTGCATGAACTTAGTTCTGCAGTTTCACCTTCCAGTATCGCAATACCAATGAGACTTTTATGTCAAGATTTAAATCTGCTTGTCAGTAAATGTGCAAGTATGTGTATATACACAGTTGTATGTGATCAGAATATTTTTCACTTGCTATCTACAAAGTGTTTTTTTGTCTCTGAACATTTCAGTTAATAGAACAAGATTTTTGTATGAAAAGACAAGGATGAAGGTAGAAAAAAAAAAAATCTAAATTTTGTTTCCCTCAAAGGTAATGGGATGATTCCACTGTCATTCCTCTGAAGCATCAGTGTCTTGTTTATAACCTATTAATTACACTAAAGATAGTAAAATTAAGACCTCAGTGTTTGGCAGTCAATGTTTCTGCAGATGTGGCCTGCTAAAGTTGTTATATACTGTTGGCAATCTTGTCTGTTCCCATGGAAAATGCCGATGGTGTAAGTGACAGACCTGCACCATCAGATGGGTCAGGTCAATAATTAAGCCTACCAATTTTAAAGCTCTGTGCTTATATGCAGAAAAGAAGAAACACTGCCCTTCTAAGCAGGGAGAAAACAGTACATTCAAGATCATGTACAAACGTTACAGCCTAGAGGCTGTTTATTGTACTCAGGTCAAGAATGAGAATCTAACCTAAGATAATAATTTGAGGTTCTGTTATGTTTGCTCAGATACTTTTACTTGTATATTAATGTGACTTTCACTGCCTGCGGTTCTGTGCCATGTAATTCTCTTCAGAGAATTGCACAGATTAGCTCTCAGCCTCTTGGTTTTTAATCAGTGTTTTTGCTGCCTGCAGACTGTTCTTGTGAAAGTTGATGTGTTAGATCTGTCTAATCAAAATGTTTGTTTAATGATATCCTTCAAGCTCCTTATCTGGCATTTCAAACACACCAATTCTTTCACTTAGTAATGTGTCTTAGCCTCAAAATTGACAAAATAACACTGCTGTTCGTAGGTACCCAACTACCCTGTAGGTATCCCAATTACAACAGCATTGCTAATTGTCAACCTGAGATCAGACAGTTATCAAAGAGAAAGTAAAATCAGTCTCACTATCTTATCAAAGACTTAATTTTCATTTTGCAAAGCAGTGTTTTTCTGAAATTTACATGACATCTTGACTTTCCTACCCAGAAAAATGTCATTTCCACATATTGCATGATAATTATGATTAAAAATTAAAAAGTTGAAAACATCGTAATACATGAATTGTAAGGTTCATGAGATCTTCTCCCTCTGTTACAACATGTTATCTTTTCCTCTGTGAACCGACATCTTGTTTTCTCCCTGGCTGAAAAGGATGAAGGGAAGTAAGTATGCAAGTTGTGAGTGCTTCTCTCTCATTATTTTTGGTGCACAACAGTGAAGGGATTCTCATTATCCTCCAAAGGGAAGCAGATAGGCAGTCAGGATGACGACTTTTATCTGATGTACAACATGGAAAAAGCTTCTTGGAGGGTGAGACTGCACTACGGCTCAGTGCAAATCACTAACATCTTTGTCTTTTTTCCCCTAAACTTCCTCTCTGGTGTGTTTTTTTTTTGTTTTGTTGGTTTTTTTGTCCTCCCTTCTTCCCTGAGCAGATGGGAATGCCAATGCCCACCACTGGAATGCCTGCATGTGCACACAATAGCTTGGCAGGAATCTCTGAAAAATCCTTGCTCTCTGTGAGGGTCCATTGTCGAGCTTTAGGTCTCTTAAATTTTTTAAAAATTCTTACTAGTATTCTCAACAGGATGCGATCTTTATGGTGGAGTGCAAAAAACGTTAGTGTTCATGCGTGTTGGGCATGCAAACCTGATGTTATTTTGCATTAATGTTACATTATCAGTCTTGACTGAAAAGCTGGCTATGGAAGGTGTACTGTGAACACACTATTGTCTTGCTGAGGCCAAAAACCAAAGATGGGTGCCAATAAACAATAATCTGTGTGTGCACGGCGGGTGTCAATTTTCTTCCAACAGGCTCTGGTGTGGATGATCCTGTGGGTGAAGTGTCCATACAGATCGATCTGTATACCCACCCAGGAACTGGTGAACACAAGGTCACAGTGAAAGGTATGGCAAAGCATGTGTTACTGCTCAGGCTCTGTGACAGTGTTGAGGCAAATGTCCAGTTGGCAGTCATTATATTTCTGTGTTAGCTCATGTGGTGTGAATCCAGAATTGTTTTTTCTGTTTCACATCAGGAACATGTAGAAAAACAGCAAATGAGCTTGTCCAGTCCAGCCCGTGACATGGCAGTGTACAGTCCTGTTGTTTATTGGCAATGATACACAAAGTAAACAAAAATCAGATGATGGCTCTAACCAGGCACCACAGTTTAGCCTGTGCTGCACGCAGGACAGCGTGACAGGGCGATGTTGCGAAATTGCTCAGTGTAAACCGAGAGATTGCAGAGCCAGTAAGAGTTCAGAGGCTCCTCTCCCCCGTCATGAAGGCCCTGTTGGTCCCTGAAGAGCTGCTCTGAAAATAACCAAAGCAGTGATTCATCCCAGGCTTCCTCTTCCTCCTTCGTCTCCTTTGCTCGAATACAGCATATTTAACTACTTTAATTTCCTCCTAAAGATTTATATAAACAGCTCTTCAGGCCTCTCTTCTCCTGGCTAAATCTACGCTGCAATGCAAAAACTGATTTTCAGAGCTATTTCCTGTGCTTCAGTCTGCTCCCTGCAGTGACCTGAGAGAGAATGAGAATTAAAGAGCTAATAATTCTGGGTTCTGGAACCACCCACAGCTCGTGGGCTTTTTGTTTGTCTTACCTGCAGTCTCATTTTCCTTTTCAACAGAGACCTTAATATCGGCCCCCAAAATGCCCCTTTTTTTTCCTCATCCCACGCATAATGTAGAGTTAAGCACTGAACTGGCAGGGCAGCCTGCCTAGAGCTGCATGAATGCCTGTTTTTTTGGACTAATTTCTTGACTATGCATATGGCAAAAGCTAAGTGCTGTCCCAAGCATTAAATTCTCTTTACAGAACTTAAACTAGAGCAAAAAGACATATCTTGGTATTACAAAAAAGTCCTGCCCATGTGTGTCGGGACACTCCCGTGTTTTGAGTTGGACTTTGTCCTCTGAAACAAGAAATTGAAAGCAGACCGGAAAGGTGTCCAGAGCAATGGGAACAAATCAGTGTTTACTGTAAAACAGGTTGTGACTCTCTTTTCCAGTTGTGGCAGCCAACGACCTGAAGTGGCAAACGTCTGGCATGTTCCGTCCATTTGTTGAAATCACCATGATTGGGCCACATCAGAGTGACAAGAAGAGGAAGTTTACAACCAAGTCAAAGAGCAACAACTGGGCTCCCAAATACAATGAAACCTTTCACTTGTAAGTGAAAAATAGCAAGTGCAGATGCAGAGGACAGATAGGTTTTTCCAGTGTCCGTGAACAGCCTGCTCAGGGCCCAAAAGAGTACTTGAACCAGTAGGCTGGCCAAGTGTTTGGTGTCTTGGCAGGAAAAGCTAGATTATGGGAGTTTTTCCTGTGGGTGGGATGCTGAGGTCTGTTCTATACCAGCAGTGTCCTTTGGCTACCTTCTGAAATGCGTTGTTTGTCCTATCAACATACTTTACTGTGCTCCATCATTTTAATGAACTTTGTATCTTTTATTGGTAGAGTTGAGGCTAAAAGTTCATTATGTATTTTTAGTTCTTTTAATCTTAATGTGTGTTTTTATCCCAACTTGACCTGTGGGACATGCTTTCTGAACTTGTCTCCAAGGATACAGCCCTTGGAACTGGTAGTAAGTTGCACTGCTAAAATTGCAGTCTTTCTCAACACCAAGTATTGAGCTCTTCTTATTTGGCTTTCATTATTACAAAGGCATCTTCCTTCTTGGAAGGTTCAACAAAGGGAGCTACAGACTAGTGCTCACCCAGCTGTACACTAAGAATGGGAGGAGAAGAGATGACCAGCAAAAGACTGTAAACATCTCAGGGGAGAGGGACTGTCCGTATAATTTTTCTTTGATTGTGAGAAAAGGCAGGCTTCCTCTAGGTAAAGGGATTTTGTCCCTTTGTTTTTATTCTTTTAATTTTAGAAACTTCAGAAAGATTGGGGATGTATTTTTATTAGCTTTTGCTTTAATGGAAGGTTCTGAATCTTTAACAAAGACTTCATCTAATTAAAATATTAATTACTGAAATGAAGCAACCCTGAATAGAAGCAGAAATGTTTAAAGTCATCTGAGTTGAAAATCTGTTAACATGGCTTTAATGTTTTCCAGCCTCTCGTTTCACAGCTTAACACACACGCACGTGCAAAGGCACACATGCACGTGCAAAGGCAACTTGATAAAGCTTGTTCGTTTTTTCTTTTTAAGCAACCAGGTTGTCTTTATCAGCCGCGAAACAGCAAAAGTGCCCATACACCATAGGTTTTCCTTCTCCCTCTCTGACCAGGGTTTTCTGTAGAAAGGAGTTTTCTGTGGTTCCTCTAAGCGCTCTAGTCAGCTGCTGACACCTTTATTTTGCAGAGGAATTTACTTACAGTTTCTCAGAATGTATAAACCTGTGTGTGTTTTTCAGCATACTGGGGAATGAAGACGGCCCTGATGCCTATGAGCTCCAAGTCTGTGTGAAGGACTACTGCTTTGCTCGGGAGGACCGGGTACTGGGGATAGCAGTGATGCAGCTCAGAGACATAGTGGATAAAGGAAGCTGTGCTTGCTGGTGCCCCCTTGGGCGCAGGATTCACATGGATGAGACGGGACTTACAGTCCTGAGGATTCTCTCTCAAAGAACCAATGATGAAGTTGCCAGAGAATTTGTGAAGTTGAAATCTGAGTCCCGCTCCACGGAGGAGGGCACCTGAGCTGCGCTGTGTAATGTTCCCTTTTCTCTCCTGCCTTGTGCCAATATGTGCAAGTGTTCAACAATTCTCTTTTATCAATTACAAAATGTTTTTCCTTGTTGTCTTTGTCCGTTCCAATAGCGCACGTGTGCTGTACAGGAAACAAATCCATCAATCTGATGTGAATTATTTATTTTTTAGTAGCTGGGTAAGAAACCATAGAGAATGAGACAATCTCTTCTTATTTAAGATGCAAATTCGGCTTCGTGTATATAAATTATTTTATATTGGAGGCTGGGTATGCTGGGTTTTGTTGATATGCAGCACTGTGATTTTATCCTCTGAAGTTGGCAGACATTAAAAAGGTTCTGCATAATCACACTACGATACAAACACACAACTGTGTGGAAATGGGGAGAACAACAACAATTTGGGGATTTGGCAAAGCACAGTTATCTCTCATTGAATTTGCATACTGTGGAGCTGCCAGGGGATGTTCTGGCACAGATTATACCAATGTCCCAACATGATACGCAGACACCTCAATGTCTGCTTAAAAAAGAAGTTGCAAATTGTTCTGAAGATGCACACCGAATGAATGTATGACCATGGATGTGCTGCTGTGAGCATGGGCAAGACCAGTGGGACAAGTGCAGAGGGGCCTGAGATCTCAGCCAAAAGCTGCAAACAAAAGGTGCAACACACCAGGAGCAGACTGCAGCTGCCCTGCCATTGTAATTAGATGGTGTGTCTCGGAGAATATAAATCCCTGCGTGCTGCTGGGAATCCTGCATCACCATGGGGGTGCTGTAAGCTGCTGAACTCCGCAAGTCACACTTTGGCTACCGTGACTGACACGGTAAGGAAGGGAACAACATTAAAGCCATGACAAATAACATGGCTGCTATATACTTTTTCCACTTCAATATTCTTTGGTTAGTTTTTTGACATAGGATTAGATAATTTAATACTTGCAGTCTTTCTGTAGCATTTCGTTACCCTGGAGTAGCTGAGACCATTCCTCACTATGAACCCAGAAATGATGGCTCGCTTGGGAGAGAGCAACATGTCTCCCCTCTGCAAGCACTCAGTCTGGAGTGGTGGTCAAGGGGCAGCAGGTCCATTCGGTTCTGATCTTGAAGCCACCGTTGGCCGTGCTGCGCTTGATCCATGCTGATCGTCATTAATCTGTGATTTAACGATACCATTGAAAAACCTTTTGCACTGTCTTAAAGAAGTGTCCTGGTTTTGTTTTCTTGCAAAACAAAACACTGTCCTGAGCAAGGTGATTGCAGGGAGGTCAGAATTTGACTGAAAATTCATAAGCAGGAAGGTCTGGAGTAGTGATGGTACCTGAGGTATGTTTGTTGGAGGGTCTTTATTGTTAATGGGGATTTTTTTGCTATTTCCAGCTGCCCTTGTACTCTGGAAAGCGCAGCTGGAACAAGCCAGTCCTTGCCCATAAAGTACTGTAATACTGTCAATAAATTCAAGGACTGCATATTGAATGACTTTTATTTTTATTTGTTTTCTATTTTCTCTGATACTTGTACAGCTGTATGATACAACTCCTGTATTTCATGGGCCTGCTCGTAGAGTTCTGAGACGGCACATCTGCTTTGTTCTTGTCCATGGTGTATTACAATAATGCTCTTCAAAACTCCACGCTATTTGTCATGATTTTGAATCATTGTACGTGCCATTGTTATGAGAACTGTTAGTACAGTCTTTAATAAACTCTTTTAGCAGCATTTGGAGTCGCCTGTAATTGTGTAACTGTAATTGGGTTTGCTAAATCACATCGGGCAGAATCGTTACTGCAGCTTTGCAAATCACCCTCATTTAGTAGGTAGATATTTCTGTAGATGCCCAGCAAGGGGTATGAGTCAGACAATTCCCCCCCTCCTCCATGATGCCTCTGTCTTTGACATCTTTCCCTGAAGTTCTTGGCTCCTGATAACACACTGAGACACCACAGAAAAGCCTAGAGAATAACTTACTTCCTTATGCTTCTCCTATCTGGCCTTTAAGTCAAGTTTCCTTTGTACTCTGGTAGTCTCCTGAAGGTGCTGAACAGGGGATACTTTACAGATAACACATGAAGAAAAATAATGATACACCAAACTTGATTCATAGCTTTCAGTCTGATATGAGCATTAATACTCTGTAGATGGTATTGACAAGAGATGAGAAAATAAACCTTGATGTCAAGTAAACTACTCCCCCTCCTCATTTTTGGGGGATGCTGCCAATTTCCAGCAGACAAGCTCAAATAACTCGGAGGCTTATGTTTCATGGTAATGTGGGTCTCTGGATTTTTGTGATCCGAGATGCAGTTTTTTCCTTAGGTAACATATGCTCAGCAACGCGAGTAACTGGGCTAACTCACAGTCCAGCTTGTAGATGTATTTCTGTTTCTGGCGTCATCATGGGGAAGTTACTGAGTTTGATGGCATGTCCCATGTGATTTGTTGTTTAAAGCACGACTTTACAGCCCCACTTCAGTACCAAGTTAGATGGTACACAGGTTTCCAACTCATCAGTATGCTCACTTGTCATCGCTTCAGCGAGCACTGCAGCGGAGAGAAACCAATAAAGAGCTATTCGAAAGAAAAGTGCTGCTTGTAACCATGGGGAAGAGGCCTGGGCAGGGCAAGAGTTTTGGCTGTTATTAACAGAGCCAGGAACCCAAGGCTCCTGAATATATTGCTTATCCACCAGCCTAGTGCTTCTCCTGGAAGTTTGTGAACTTTTTAATCATAGAATCAATTTCCATAAGTGTTGCTTTGTAACATGTCTGCCTAAAACTGTCTGCCCATCTTGCCTTGTTTCTTGGGTTTACGCTCATTGGGATGCTTTCAAATTTTCTTTCCTGCCTGAAAAATCATGCAGACTTGAGCTACAAACACTCAGACTTTTTCTTGTACCTGTGGCAACAATACTGCATCGTGCACATGGCTCTCCTCACTCTATCCAAACACTCCTCAAAGTGACAGCTGGATATAGGATATACACAGTGTGTATCAAATATAGAGACATATATAATAATAAATATATTAAATGAATAAATAGAATATGTAATTTATAAATACATATATACACACACACACACACACATGCTGGTGTACCTGGGGTGGAAACGGCTATCCCGAGTTGGAAAAGGCTGTTCCAAGAACATCGTGGCAAAGATGACAAGCAGCAGGGAGTGGTAAGTTGCTGCTGTCCCATCCAGTAGGACTGTGCAGAATGGAGCAACGCTAACTTCAGGTGGGACAGGAGAGGGGTGAGAGATGAGCTGGGTGCTGGAGGCATGCAGGTGAACTTTGCCAATGGTTTGACTGTTCTTGCCCAGGGGCCTGAGTCTGTGGGAACAGCAGAGTGGTTTCAGACCAAGAATCCATCGAATCCTGCCTCCAAGAGTGGTTACAAGCAGCTGTCCAGAGGGAGAGTAAGGAGGAGGTAAACTAATGATGCTTCCTTCTGATGCAGTTTAAGGCGCTGGCAATTTTTAGCTCGGGATGTTCCTGACTCCATGATTTCTCTCCAGCAAGTCCTAAGCTATCCTTCTCCTATCTCCCCCTGAACCCCTGAAAAGGAGTTCCATGGATTTACAGTTCGTTGCACGAAGACCTGTAATCTTTTGTTTTGAACCTGGTTCCAGCTAATTTAATTTGCTGCCCTCCATTCTTGTGTTCAGAAAGATGCTCAAGTGCTGGTCCTACCTGCCCTTGCCTGGGCAATGGAGGTATTGTAGACCTCTATCATATCCCACCCTAGTCATTGCTTTTTGAGGCTGCAGTGTCCCAGTTTATTGAGTTATCCCAAAATATACCCAAACCTTAGATAATCTTTGCCCTTCTTTGAACCTTTTGCATTTACATGGATCACTTCTGAGCTGTGAGGACCAGAACAGCATCCAGCATTCCAAATGTGGACCAGCTTCCAGGAGGAAGCCTTCTGAAGGTAGAAGTTCACTCCTAATCTTAAGAGCAATAGTCAGTAGTTCAAAAAATCTTCCAGGCTGCCAGCAGAAGATACTGAGAGGCTGCTGGGAGGACCAAGGAGCAGACATGTTGTCAGACTTCCCAGGTCACAGGGAGACCTTTTGTAGGAACCCAAAAGGGGAAATTCAAGAGGTTGCTGCAGCTTGGGAAGTCAGCGTTACTCAGGGCAAACCTGAGAGAAAGAAGCCACCCCGGAGAGATTCAGTGGATGGTAGAGAGCTGTTAACAATCCTTTTATTCTAGCCTTTATTGGAAAAGATGAGGTAATTTTCTAAGAATAGAGAGAAAGCAAGCAAGCCTGGCTTTTGGACCTAACGACTTTTTGACCTTTGGGAAATTCCCTTCTAAAGTTGTAGCCAACTCAGGGCTGTGACACCGTCAGAATAATGCATTGGAGAAGCGAGATAGCAGGACTCAAAGGGATGACACGTGCTTGTGAGCCCGTGATGGGGATAGAAGGGCCTTACGGGAAAGGATGTTGTGTCTCTGGGTCTGTGATGGGAGAGAGCGGAGACCCAAGGGCAGAGGTGGGGGGCGGTTTATCAGTCTTCCTGGAAGAGAGTAGCAAGTTGATGGATGGAGACAAGAAGGTGGCCAGGAGAATGGGAGGGTTTGGGGAGAGCCTAGAACAGACTGAGAAGGCAGCTGACACTTCAGGCATGGGATTCGGTTTCCCTGTTTCTGGGCAGCAGCAGGGAGGGAGGCAGCAGCGTAGTGGCAGCGGAGGAGGTCAGGCTGCTCATGGGATTTCCTCCAGACATGTCATCTTCCTCCTTTTCTGCTCTTAGACTCTTATTTCCTCCCTTCTAGAGAAAACTCTGGATGTAGGCCTGTGAACATGTGCAATACAGCTAATGAGGCTGGTGGTATCCCCTGGTGCTTGGTGGAACATACACTGTGGGTCTGAGCCCTCCCTGGGGGTTGTGGGATAATCCCCCAAACTCCTTTTTTAAACCAGGAGTGTGGACACTGGAGGATTTTTTTCAGGACCTCAGTTCTCTCAAACCTCAAATTATGTTCTCACTTGCTGCCTGTGATTTATGGCCGATCTAGAAATACTTGTTCTTGCACCACAGTGTTGTTTATCATGATGAAGTCTCTTTAGTAGCTGCTGATGCTTGGATAACATTGACATCTCCACTAAACTTTGTTCTGCTAAACTGGACAAGAGCTAGGTTTCTGCTTGTAAGCCGTGCTCTCCATTTCCAGTCATATGTGCATAATTTCTTTGCATCTGCTCTAATGTACAGTCTTTCTAGCATCACTTTTCCCTAGCTGTAAGAACTCCTCATTATCACTCCCTGCCTTCGTGGCCTTCTCGTACTTCTCAGCCCATTTCCATTATGTCACCTCATAGTCCTTTCACAAACCCCTGTCTCCTTCAGTTTCACCAGAAGCTCCCGTCTAACATTGTATGCAATGGGTTTTTTAGGTCCACCTAGATTTGAGCTGCCAGATGTCCCTAGAATTAGCTTTGCCCAGTTGCAACCTGTGGTAAGATTCAGCCGGTTCCCGAATGACACTGAATGCCTCTTACTATCATGCATTTAGTCCTGCAAGGGGCCACTGCTCCCAAGTCATCTCAGGAGCAATGGAGCCAGCTTACGGGATTGTACGCCTTTGACAGGTTAGAGCTGGGAAGTCATTTATCAGAGCCAGGGTCAAGTTGGTCCTGCATATTCTAGCTTTGCCAAACCCACGTTGCCTTCTGTCTCACTTTCCATCCTTCCTTTTATTATTCTTTCCTTCAAGACTTCTTCTAAAACGTTGTGTGCTGTTCTGGTCAGCCCAACAAGTTGGAAGTCACTTGGATACGTGATATATTTTGCATGTTATTCTCCAGTCACATAACCTCCACCTTCACAGTTGAAGAGACCCTTGCTGCCAAACTTCCACATTTTGGTGTTATCAGAAGTGTAGTATGGAAGTGATCCTTCGCCAGGGATCAGAGGGGTTTGAGCCCTCTGAACTTTTAGTGACTGTAGTGCAGTATTTTCTGTTTCCTCATTTTCTGTTTCAGGCTGTTTGTTTCTCTATGGGCGGTCCCTCTTAGGCCAAGTTCTTCTTTTGTGGGTTCTTTTTCATCTGCCTGTCCTTGGCCACCTTCTTTCTGAAAAAAAGCACATGACGGAAGGAACCCCTCTGAAGCCTGTCCCTCAGTCACCCGTGACCATGGAACAGGCGTTAGACTCAGAAGAGTCCCCAGGAACATCTGCTCTGCTCCCCCTCAGACCGGAACGCCAAGGAAATCCTCCAGCATCATATCAGCAACCTCAAAATCTCAAGAAACTGTGATGAGCTACGAGGAGAGAGCAAGCCAGAGCCGCAGCTCTGCAACCACCTTAGCAAATTCCTCACTCCTAAACGTGCCCAAGTCAAATACAGCCAGAAGAGCAGGCAGGTGAACTCTAATCCCCTAACTCTCTCTAATCCCAGACCCCAGTGACATCTGCCAGTCTGACCTGAGGACCTCCATACCCACAATCCTGCTTAACACTGAGCAAAAGCAAGATCGTGAGATGTTTGAGCTGATTTCTTAGCACCTTTTGTGCATTGCAAAATACACTGAAAATTAGAGCAGTTACGCACTAGGAAAGAAGAGCTATGGTTTCTGGCAGCTTGCAGATGACAAGCAGAAGTCTGGAAGTGTAGCATTAGTTATACCAGTACAATGTAACACTGTGTGATAAATAATGTAAACATATTGAAAGTTCAAGGAATATCAGATAAGATTCAGAATACTTGGAGACTAAAGCTTTTATCGAAGATACTGATCTCACCCTCCAGCACTCAGGATGATGCCAGGCTGGCAACACTCTTCACAAACTGTGTCAAAGACTTCTACCAGCCCAGTAATGTTTGCACCTGGAGACCAAAGCACTACCTTCAAGTTCTGCCACGACAAAGTACGTAGTGCTCTGTGCTCTCAATCCATGTGCCTCAAAGAACCTTTATATTTTCTCTGTTCCCTTCGCAAGATTAATTGAGATGAACTTTAACCAGTTCGTATTTATCTTTGCTTGATTCTCAATACATGTGGGGTTTTTTTTGTTGTTGTTTCAGAAATTAAAAGACCCTTTACTTATCCTTGCATTAAAACTGCAAATAACTATTCACTAGAAAGTAGTGCTTTTATGAGTTGATCTTTTTAGTATTTTCACTGC
>WAAD01028690.1:74243-121016 GCA_013389945.1 Fregata magnificens | reverse complement strand
GTTAGAGTGGTTTTGTCCTTCTGTTTGGATCTTCAGGATGGCCCAACCCAAACTTTGCATCATTCTTAAACAGTAGCTTTTTAACTCCAAACAAAGGGAGTCATGCTACAAAAGCTTTAATCTCAAGCTGTACTCTTAGTTCCAAGTTGTTAACCATTGTTAATTTGAAGTTATTTTTACTTTAGTGACCAAAACAGCAAAGACAGGAAAGAATTGTAATTTTGTGTATCCTCCAAGACCGATCCCAAATGCTGTGTAAAAGTCTTCCTACTAGCACACTGACTCATGGCTGTAGTGCTTGGGGCAAAATGCTAGCAGGAGAGGATGCCGTATTACTATTCATATTAAACCTGAAATCTGCACTATGGGGCACCTTTTTCCTTAAGAAGACATCCTTCTCTTTCAGTAATAGTGTCATGAACTAATACAAGAACTGGAAAGTGAGCAGAAAAAAGCTTAGTCATTTGTACCACCCAGAAAGGTGAGTATTCCCACTTAAAAAAACCCCTGTTTTTACCAGGACTTTGGGATAGCCTGTGCCTTTGTTACATGAGAGAGAGACTTAGCAATTCTCATGAGGTTCTCAGCTCACTGAGATGTCACTGGTGTGTTTCTAAACACCTTGTAGTCCCTGATGCCTCCTACTTGGTCTCTTGAGGAAGTGAAGAATTATTATTCCCTTTTATGAATAAGAAAATAGAAGTACAGCAGCATTAACTGACTCACCCAGAATCTGTCACAGATGCGAGAAAGGATTTGAGTGTCATTTCACTGTTGTTCATTCTGCTATCCTTCCTTCTTTAGCTGTCCACATGACCCTATTAGTCATAACTATGGCCCATTATCTGCTGGGAGAACTTTAAATAACACGGTAAGCTTTCACTGCCGTGTTTGCAATCCTATCTGCAGCACTGAAAACCAAAGAACAGATTTAATTTGAAAAAGGCTGCAGAGAACAGGGGTACTGACGAGTCTCTTTTCATTAGCTGAGGACAGACAGCACAAAAAGAACCCCAAACAGACAAGATGGCTAAGGAGTTGTGAATTACCTTTTAAAAAGCCTCCCACTTCAATAATTTAGCATATTGCAAGGAATGTTAAAAAAAAAAAAGTGTTCCTTTGAAAAAAATCCTTAATTATTTAAACCTGACACTAATTCTGAATTTTTCAGGCAGAAGATGTCATCAAACCTAAAAGTAGGTAGCAAAAAGGCCTACAGGAGCAAATAAAAGCCTTATCAAATTGTAGGAAAATCTGCAATGCTGGTGTGGCTTGATAAATGCTATTATTTAGATTTTTTTTTTTTATCTTAAGTTTTCATATTAATCCCTATCGCAGTTGTACTTAGGGAATTTTTTTAGATTAGGTCTGTCTCTTCTCTATCTCAGAATTATCTCTATAAACTTTTTTTTAGGCTGAAGAGGGCATTGAAACAAATAACTTTGTGTCAAAACCTGAACCTACATGTTTTGTTCGCATAACCATGGCATCCAGAAGCCTGAATCAGGATCCTGTTGTACTTGGTGCCATAAATCCCCCAAATAATCGATTATCCCACAGAAGTTACATACATTTTATACGTCCTTATGGGAGGTAATGAAATGTCTGATCTTTGAGAAGGAATACATTTTGTGATTGAAATTCTCCATCTGAGTGCTGCCCAAGAAAATAAATCTGCTGACTGCCGAAAGTTGAGCACAATGTCTCATTTGCATCTCTCAGTGTTGCTTTAGCTGCCGCAGTGTGCACCACCAGGTTTTTAAGGCTGCATTTCTCTTAGACAAAATACAGAGTCCTGCCTGTCGTATATAAACCTTTGTAATACCTGATGTCGTACCCAAGTCTAACGATCAATTGCTTTCTATTTACTCAGTGCTACACAGTGCCATGTTCCACCCACGGCTTGGGGAACTTTGCCTTTTCTCTTGCAGTCCTTATCAAGTACACGAAGCACACCAAGACATCCTGTAACTTCTGGATCTCGTTCAGTGTGTCCCTGCATGCGTTTACCTCTAGATCCTGGAAAGCGTGGTGTTCCCTAGCGAGCTTCACGGCTGAGCTGGGGAGAAGCCTGGCGTGCTCTGCTGAGAAACCATCTAGGGATTTTAAAAGAAGCTGCAGCTTTTTGCATGGTGCTGAAAACAATCCCTTCTGATTGTCTTGACAAACAGCTTCAGGTAGAACAGAAGACACAGAACAGCCAGGTAGGACAATTTCTTCATTTCTTCTTCTAGAAGAAAAGCCTAAAAACTTGTATAGGAGCCCAGATTTCAGCTTTTCTTTCCTGTGTATTTTTTTCCTGTCACATAGTGGATTAGTCTGCATCTGTAAATGTTGGTTCTCAATAATTGGTCTCATGTCTAAGTTTTCTTTATGTAGTGCCAGCTTTAGTGTGTCAGTGACACCCAAAGATAGAGTGAGTTGGGACCACTGCAGTGAGGCTTTAGCAGAGCTCTCCAAAGTCAGTGGGAAAGCACAAGTCCATTTTACTGGCTTTGGATCTAGGTCCCTCTTCTCTCTCTGTTTAAAACTTCTGAAGGGAGAGCCAGGCTTCTCCTTATCTGTGTGCTTAAATTTAAAAGGTGCTCCGAGCTCTCCCTATCCTCGTTACTGGCAATTGCCTTTTAATTTAACAGTAAAGGCATGAAACACAGGAATGTCTTGGCTCCATCATAGAAAGATTTGCATCATAACTGACTGTCTCTGGTAGATGGGCCAATTAATGAGCCTGTTCTATACTAAGTTATAAATGGTCTCACTGCCTTTAAAACTGGAGGGTGGAGGACAATAATGGGGGATTTGCACCACTTGCTTGAGACCCTTATATAGATATCACTGGTTGTTAGGTTTCACCCGGATATGCTTTCACTTAGCATGGTTATTTTTGTTTCATTAAACTAGTATGTGCCACACTGTGCAAGGAGGTGAGGCCAACTCATGGATGCCCAAAGACTTTATGAATGTGGAGAGCTGATTAGATGAAACATATCCAAAATATCTTCTGTACTACAGAGAAAAATAACCCCTTCCCTCCCAAATCCTTCCTTATCTGACATAGCAAATCTTCCATTGTTACCTCATACTACTTTGACTCTCAATCCAGGAGTAAGGCACTCTAGCCATGTGTTGAAGGAGGATTTTCGCTACAAAGCACAAAGCATTGCTCTTCTCTCTCTGCCCATGAAAATATGACTGTTCAGGTATCCTGACTCAGGCAAAAGTCCCACAGGAGCCGGCGGGAGATTTGCTAAGTGAGGCCATGATGGGAAGAAACCTTTTTGTTTCAGCTGAAGTTAACTTGCTGCACTAACATTAATGTATACCTCTGCAAATGACAAATTAGTTCAAAAACAGTATTGAAAAGAAAGGTTAAGGCCATACTATTGTTGATACAGGCACTCTTTATCTCTCAGTGTTACTTGCTTGCAAACCACCACAGCAAAATAACCTAACCTGCAGTTCACATTACAGAAGTAACTGTATACTTCCTTTCAAGTGAATGGCTTATTTTTCTTAGCGATAAAATCTCTCGGTGGATCTCTATTTAGTCAAATGTGTGACTTACTGCACTTCAGCTTTAGTCCTAGTTGTTAGCTTATTCATGCCCTACATATAGTTTAGCATCACTGAAAGTCACTATTCCATGCTTAAGCAAAAAAATAACTGGAAGGAAGGGAACAGTGAAGTATGCTAATTTGCTGATATCAAAGTAAATCATACTGTTTGCTAGGAGTATAACTCTCTTCAAGTCAGCCTGGAAACCTGCTTCCAGTTTCACGGGGAATAGTCCATCGCCACCAGACAAGACAGATCCCTAGGGCAAGACCAGCCAGTTGGTTGTCTGCATTAGAGGGACTACTCTGCTCACTGGTGACCCACCTTCCACGCACTCGGTCCAGTCTAGGACCCATAAATGTTTGCATGTGCTCAGCATTGGCCCCAGGAGGAGCAGGATTAAGTTCTTGCATGTGTGTAAACTGGTATAGAGGTGATGATGAAAAACCACCTGAGCCCCCAAGACTTATAAGGCAGGAAAGTGCAAAGAGGTGAGTTCTGCTCTACTGTCTGTAGCTACTGTATATGTGTAAATATATTTTGATATACATCTAAAACTGAACTTCCCATCTTAAAGGTTGAATTATGCAGTTTTAGCAGTGCGTCCAATGCCATACTCCAAGCAGGAGCATTGAAAGGAGGAAACGGAGGTCGATCACAGTCCCTTAAAAACTTTGCTTTTCCCCATATAGTCCAGTGACGGACAGCAGTGTGACATGCTTAGACTGAGGGTTGGGCAATACTATGGTGGATCCAAGGTCAAAGCTCGGTGCATGACCTGTACACAGGGCCGATAACTATGATCTGTAGGAAAACAAAACTCCTTTTCCCTTTCCCTGACTCACTCCAGGGGCCTGTGCAGCTCCATGCCCACCTCCATAGGTTATTCAGTGTTATTCTTTCATCCATTGTTTCCTTCCTACTCCATTGTTCATGTGATCCTGAGTTTACTGGGACTTGCAGCTACTGCAGGTTGTAATTTCAGTGTCCACCTGGATTACCTACTAGTTTAACATTAAGACCTTCACTTTCTTTCCCCTGCCCTTTCATAAGAGCTGTTGTGTGCAATTTATTCTGTTGTTGTTGTCGGGACTGTTGCCAATGCTTTTTCCCACCTACCATTTCACTTCTTAGGCAAACAAGATTTAGTTTACTTTTCCATCTTAAATCTACAGCTTTGGCTTTACGACAGTACAAAAGATATTGATACAGGTGTGAGGGGAGCGAGAACAATGGTTTTGCTTAATTTATGCTTGGTTGCAGCAGAGTGCTGTCTTGCATCCCAATTAGGATTGCTCTCCTGGCTATTCTCTTCTAGACCCCTCCACCCTTGGTGCCCTGTCCTTGTAGGCTCTGGGGAAACAGCCTCCATCCCAGAGTGTTTCTTCCCAAGAGCTCTGGCTCTGCACCAGGGTGGGATGGCTGGAGTGGTAACTACCTCGCACGTCTCCTGAAGGCTGCTCCCCCATAACAAAACCATCCAAACTGATGTGTCTTTCCTCCCGAGTTGCTGTAATTTGTAGGAACTGTCATGTGAGCATAAACCGAAATTGATGGTGATTCATGTTTATTTGCGGGGCTGCAAAGCATGACTACTCCGGCTAACATCCTTTTCAGCTCTATCTGCTGCGAGACCAACCAATGCCTCAGCTGCCTGTGTTAGACTTCCCAGCTACCTTACAGGAACCCCCAGGCTCCACTCATAGCAGACATAGGCGTCTACCTGTAAGCACATTAAACTGACTGGTTTCCAGCGCTTTTCATTAACATTATATTGTCCTGGTTTTGGCTGGGATAGAGTTAATTTTCCTCCTAGTAGCTGGTATAGTGCTGTGTTTTGGATTTAGCATGACAATAATGTGATAACACACTGATGTTTTAGTTGTTGTTAATCAGTGTTCATACTAAGTCAAGGACTTTTCAGCTTCCCATACTCTGCCAGGAAGGGGGTGCACAAGAAGCTGGGAGGGGACACAGCCAGGACAGCTGACCCAAACTGGCCAAAGGGATATTCCATACCATATGACATCATGCTCAGTATATAAGCTGGGGGGAGCTGGCCCGGGGGGCAGCAATCACCACTTGGGGACAGGCTGGGCATCGGTTGGCAGGGNGGTGCTTAGTTGCCAACTGGAGCTAAACCACAACAATATCCATCAAGCAGTGAGTTTGTCTTTCAGTTTAGGTCTGACTCTAGGGCTGTTTCACTTCATGCTAGTATCATAGTATCCTGCCATCATCATAGTATGCTCCTAAATTTTCTTTTTTTCACATGTGAATCCTTTTGCTTCTGCTGCCTGGCCTTCACAGCTCCATAAGTGCCTTCCTTCTTCCTTTGAGTCTTTGCTTTCAAGTGCTGTAAGACCCTCTGGGGAGGCCCGTTCTTGTTTCATTAACCAACAGAAGACTAGAAACATGAACCAAAAATAGACAAACCTGACCAAAATTGTTGGACACTTGTAAGATGAGCTGCAGACTGAAACCAGCTTCCGAGAAATCATTCATTCAAGAACTTTCCACCACACCAGGTATTGATTAATGAAGCAATACACGCATGCCTCGCTGCCATGGTTGCCTCATGTTACGAACATTTTCAGGAGTCTCAAGATATAGACATGACACCCACAACTTTACCACATGCCAGAGAGGTTTCCCAGCTACAGCTGGTCACCAGAGACACTTTTGACTCTGGCTCCTTGTCAGAGATCATCATTCTCTGGATTGTCACCACAGTTTCCTTTCTGATCAACCCTTGCTGCAAACCTGTGCTGCAGGTGGGCTGGCCAGGCTAACATGTGCTTTTCTTTATTTGGTTTACAAACAAAATTTCTTCTCAGCATTTTTCCTGGAGTAGTGTAAATATGTTCTTCCCAAATATGCTCCACAAACTCACTTGGGACACCGCCTTTGCCAAACCCCTTTGTGTTTTATGCTACTTTTTCTCCTATGGCCAAAAGAGCAATCTGACTCTAGGAAAAAATACATGTCCATGCTTTTCTGGGCAGATACAACCTGTTCAGCTGATGGCATCCAAAGAAACACTCAGACCTCTGCCTGAGCTGTTTACATCTCTGTACTGTGCTCGCCCCCAAAGCTAATCCAATCTTGCTTTTTCTAAGAGCAATTATGACTTTCATTTACTGACAAAGGGCATTTATTCTGTTCTGATTACGCCATCGCTGCAAAGGTCTTTGGGGATTACATGTGTTTTCTAGTACTCCGCTTCATTCCAGGGAACTTGACCAGATACTAATGGTCCTTAGAAGACATTTCTTCTTCACCCAAGCCCTGCAAATATTAGCTGTCGAACTAGCCTAAGCAGTTACATGGGCAGCTGTACACCATTAGCCTAATGTCGAGCTGGGCAACGGGCAGAGCATTGCAGAGCTCTGCTTTTGAGATGTGCCACATCTGGGATGAGGAGCGCTTTGTTGCTTGCCAAGATTCAAGGTTGTAAGAAAGTTAAAAACACAGATTTGGAAATAATGGAACATGGCATAAAAAAGAAGCTTAAATAACAAAACACACCCTGAAGATTATGCTTAAGAGTTTCTCATTGGCTGCACTAAGCCTCATGTAGCTTCTGCCTCTCCTATTATTTTAAGTTGGGAAGTCCTGTCATTATCTGAAGATTATCTATCTCCTTGCGGGGAGGAGGCACCGACAAAAGGTTGAGCTTTTATTTCTGTGCCACACCAAGCCAGAGGGCCATGGGTTTAGGTTGGGTTTTTTTAATTCCTTGTTAAGAAAACTCCTTTCTTTATTTCTCCTGACTAGGCGTTTGGTGCCGCACAGTACTGCTGAAACCTTACTTAATTCCCTTTCCTCTCTCAGCCTTTGATTAAGTTTTCTGTTGTGTGCCTTCATTAGCACATTCCTACCTTCAGGCTGTGTGTCATTGCCTTCTGGAGATACACCGGTAAAACCTTGATCACTCTATCAGAAACAGCAAACGCTGTCTCTTCTTATGGGGCCCACAGGTAGTTTTCCCCTGCAAGCAGCACATGAAAACCAAACACGGTGTGACAAATTGTAACACTGGGAACAGGGTGTTTAATTTAAATACCTGCCTCCCTACATGTCTCCTTGACTTTAAAAGGATCTTCTGAGATACTGCACCACACCCCAACAGGAGAAATGGCAACAGTTAACCTCAAATAAGAGCTACAGCCCCAGCATCCTTGTGGCTGTGTGCACTGCAGCACCCTCGTCCCTGCATTTCTCACCGACTTAGCTGCTGCTGCCTTCTCCCCCTCCAGGTTGTCCTAAATTGTTGTAGTGCTTTTGGGAGAAGAACACACCCTCCTTAACTCTGCCATCAAGTCCTGAAGGCCCTGTGCACCCACCAGGTTATTCCTCTCTTTCATATGGCTGCAGAGGGATTTATATGCGTAACTTCCATTTCATGGGAATTTACTGTTTAAGCACCCAATGGTCCGCATGCATGGAGATGAGAATAATACAGGTCTTTGTTCTCAACCGCGTAAGTGCAGAGGAACACGCATTTCTGTTAAACACCTGGAGAAAGATAAAGGAACAATCTAACATCAAATAAACTTGCACTGAATAAAAGCAAAGCCTGACAGTGCCAGGACCTGGCATGCCTGTGCTGTGGCCGTGCTGGCGCAGCTGTGGTTATATATGGCTTATTTACTGCTAAGGTGATGCTGCAATTGAAGTGCAAACTGTTGGTAAAAATGTCATGCAGTTTCCTTGGGGAAATCTCCAGGGAAATCAGTGGGTTTGTGCCTATTTATGCCAGGCTGTATTAGCGCAGACATTTTAGATGTTTGGTTAATTAGCTAAAATTTGACATTTCGGAGGGGAGCCAAATTCTCTCTTCTCGATACATTAGGCTCCCTAGGCCTTGTTTTATAAGATGGCTACTTTTTTTTCTGACTCTGTCATGACCATGCTCCTTTGCCACCAGGCAGAGGTTTCCTTATTCTTCTCAGAGCTCACAGAACTTGAGTTATGACAGGTCAAGAAGTCACCCAGTCCCAGTGATCAGCGCTAGGATAATATACTCCTATGTGCTCCTGTCCCCTTTTGGGACCATGCCCCTACAGAGATGCTGGTGCTGCTGCACATCCCTAAAGCGAACATCAGCCGGCTGCCCCTGAGCTCCCCTTGACCTCTCTGAAGTGGGCCATCTTATCACCATCTAGCCAGCAAAAGCGATAGTAATATAATAAGGACCTGATGCAGAAAATACTACTATAAAATATACAAGAGATCATTGATACTAAGGAGAATTTCATGGAAGGCAGCAGGTTGCCTCCATATTTTTCCTGGCAGGATAGATGTGATTGTAACCTGGAAAAGAGACAGTACAGATACACATGCACATGTTGTATTTAATTTGGAGTTATGGTTGAGGTGTTTATGAGCTTAATGGATGTGACATGATATTTAAAGGAATCCTCTCAGAATGCCACTGAGTTTTTCCTGTGAAGGATAATTGACTGTCAGAGCAATATATAATGCAAACCATGAGGGGCTTAAAGAAATAAATCCCAGATGTCTTCGGTGGTGCTGTAGGGAATGCAGAATCTGCCATCCTCTCCACACAGGCTTAATGCAGAAAACTGTGGAAGTGGCAATGGGGGACAGGGCTGCATTGCCGCAGTGTGAAACAGCCTGTCCAGCGTGGTGGACACTGCTCCTCAGTGTCCCCTGTGATTACCATCTGGAAAACTGAAGGGAAGATCCATTGCAGCCCCGTCCTCCTTTGCCTGCTGAGCTCCCCTAGCACATCTGTTAGGCACCAGTGCTTGCTCTCCCAGAGCAGTGGAGTTTACAGAGAGCACACGGGATAAGCACAACCAGGACTAGAGCATCTCTGGGAGGCTACAGGAGATTAAACATTGTATAGCCATTATACAGCCCTTCGGGTGATGTTATACCGTGCCAAAAGTGCCGCTTCTCCCATGAGTGCAGCCCGTTTTTCCCATATGCGCAGCTCGTGGGAAGGCTCTGTAAAATGCCAAGGCTTTTTGTTGGCTCTGCATGGGTTGGATTTCCTCTGTGTGTTCAATCACAGGGTCCCACTGAGGGGTATCCTAATTCCTCAGCGGTACGAGCTGGGTTTTTTGATGTGTATCTGAGGAGTGTGCATGTGACAGTGTTTGAAGTGTCACCAGATACAGCATATGTGTTTGTAACAGCTACTGCCTTGCAAATAACAGCAGGAGGTCTTGTGTAATACCCGTGTTACAAAGGGCGCTTTAGTCAGAGGCTCTAACAAGCTGGGCTGTGGCTTTGCCCTCAGCTATTGATTTTTCTATTCACGTAGGCATGATTAGCTTTTAACGAGCCCTCCCAAGCGTCCCCCCACTCTGAGATTCCACTTTGTTCACTGATGGTGATTAGGAAATATGTGCTAAAAGCAGTGTGGACACATCTGGGGTTTGCTGCAGCGGCTGATTAATCCCTGTGCTTTCCCTGTGCAGTCAGGCACATGCAGTGTCACAGGCAAATGAAGAGACACAGATTTATAGTCCAAGAATGTAAACCTGAGACAGGTGGATCTCCATCAGCTCCCACTGATTTCTGTGTCCATCAAATCATCTGATTTCTCATGGCATCACAGCAAACATTTCAGGTACCCAGGAGACTTCCCACCTTGCAACAGACCCTTCCCTACCAGAGCAATGAAATCATTGGCCAGAAGGGAGTTCGTTAACACAAGATCCCAAATCTGGTGGGAAGTGGACCTCAGAGATGAGATGATCTTGGGCCTCGTTCCCTGCAGAACTGAGCCCAGCCTTATGTCCCCTTCAGTGTAATCTGAGTAGCTGAACCCAGATGAAAGCTCTTTGACCAAAAGGTTTTCAGCTCTGCTCCATCTCCTATGAGCTGCAAAGGGGATGATTGAGACAGACTACTTTAATTTCTGCTTTAAAATGTCAGGAGGTACACATTTGCAGGTGTCGGTGCCAGTAAGATGAGATCAATAGTCACCAGAGCAAGTTGCTGCTTTCTTTTTAAAGGCAAGAGGCTGCACCTTTGTGGATTTTTTGTTATTTTTCCCAGCTGATCATTGTTTGTTAAGGGCCTGGAGTACTGGGCAACGGGCTCTGATGGAGAAAGGGAATTTCTAGCCACGCACCCTTCCTTCCCTCCTGCAGGCAAGTGGCGCTCCAACGAATCCTGATCAGTATGAGTCACGTTATTCTGCTCACACCCTCTGAAACTATTTTCTGACCATTTCCATTTGGCATGTACCTTACAGCACTGTGCCGGCTCCCAGCTGCTGCAGTAACCAGTGAGGTATGGGAATATTTCTGCGTGAACCTGCAGTGCTGAAGCTGCACGCTTCAGTTCAGATCACACCCAGGGAGGTGGATGCACACGGGTAGGAATCCAGAGCATCCCTTCAAATTGAGTTACTTTGGATTTCTACCAGTTTATCAGTTCCTTGGAGGAGTAGTTAAATGAATTTGGCTAAGTAGCAGGGACAAGATGCCCATCTGACCCCTTGTAGCCATGGCAAGTGCTCATAACAGATGTGTCAGTGGTCCCCAAAGTGAGGTACGCTCCTTACCCTTCCCCTAGACAAGGAGCTCCTCACTGGCCAGGACTAGTCAGGAAAGGGTAGAAAAGTTGGGATGAGGAAAGCATAGGCTGTGGGAGGAGATTCGGTCATCTAAGGCTGACCCTTGGCGCTTTGTGAGGAAACCCTTCAGCACCATGTAGAAAGGCTTTTCTGGAGTTGTGACTCCCATGGTGAGTATGAGCAATGCGCTTGTCTTATTTTGGGAGCTGGAGGTGAGGTTGTTTAGGGGGAAATGATCCCTGGGCATTGCACCAGTTCCAGGTGTGGGGGGACCCCAGCTTGGCTTAATCGGCCACAGATGCTTCTCAGCAGTGAGAGGTACCAGCTGTGGTGGAGCAGGTCAAGCTTCAAACCTTGCAGTTCAGGAGTTGCAGACTGGAGTTACAAGACAGTAAGGGAAAGCAAAGATCATCAGTGCTCCTTTTGAACTATATAGGATGTTTGGGAAAGCATCTAGGTTGACAGTAATTTTAAAAATAGCATTGACATAGGGAGGGCTTCCCACAAGGACTGGTGTTTAGTTTAAGTCTATGCTGTGGGATGCTCCAGGGTGTGTTTCTCTCCTGTTTCTCTCCTATCCTCTAGTTATCCTCTCCAGTTACTCAGGGGCATATTAAGCCATTCAAAACCTTACTAGGTCACCAGGCATGTTTGGGTCTTGTGTGCTCCAGAGAGGGTCCTCTGCTCTCTCAGCTTTGCTGTTTGGAGGGAGAGCGAATCTGGTCCAGAGTGTGGGCTGAGAGCATCCCTTAAACATCAGTGTCAGTAAGTCTTCAGTTTTGCATCTGATCGTAGTTCAAATCCAGCACAGGCTGAATGACTGGAAGTCATTCTCCCAGATACAGTCCTAGGACAAGCTCTTAATGGCATGAATTTAAATCCATCCCACTCTAAGCTAGTCCTCTGTGACTAGTGGGCCATTGGGAAAGTGGAGGATTCAAAAATGAAGCACCATGGTTTGGAAGTAGCTGCCTGGCCAAGAAAACAGCTCATTTACTGGAAAGGCAACCAGCTAAACTTCTTTCTCCCACAACTATGGGTCACAGCAAACTCACTGCTCCCTTGCTGCAGCCGGTCAGCTGAATCTCTGCCCAAACCATGCTGGCTGCAGCGGGAGCTCAAACACCCAGCATACATGTACACCTTTTATGCAGGCACTGAAATGCAGACAACTGGCATTGCAGGCTGTAGCCCTCCCTGATGTGTTCAGAAATTTGCAAAGGAGGATGCAAATCGTGTGATTATTGGGAAGATGCTACCCAGGAACCAAAGTGTCAGGCAAGGACAAGAGACCTCAGAGCTGAGTTCATAACACTGAGTCACTCCTGCTCTTCTGAGTGCTTCCACACATGCTGAACTTCCCTACATGAGCAGGTTCACTGAAGTCCATGAGGAAAGCATAGCTGAGGAAAAAAGTCATTGCCAATGTATGTGAGGTAGGCTTCAGTCCAAGAACAATCATTAACAAAACAGTCTACCCAATTTTTAGCTATTTTAAAGTCTAAACAAGCCCCAAGGCCAGCTGATTTTATGGCTAGGTCCACTCTTTTGTCAAAGAAAGGAGATGAACCTAACTCTAGGAAGGAAGAAACAACTGTGGCCGCGGTCAAAGTGGTAACAAGTGAGTATAAAGACAGTAGCAAAGGAAGTGGGAGTAGTGTGGAATGAATCATCATTAGCTAACATATTAAAATGGGTGGTGGGGGGGGAAGCAGAAGAAAGTTCTAAAAAGGAGGAAAACTCCAGAATGAAGCAACAACAAGGGGGTTCTTCAAATACATTGAAGGAGCAAAATTAACCCAGATCCTTGTACTTTTGGTTGCAGGAAAAAACGTGATACTTCTGTCTGTTGCTGTCGAGATGGGGTGTGGGTGGTGAGAACATGAGAAATGGCTAGCGCGCGGGAATTTCCTTCTCAAGTTAGATGCTTTTTGGTTCAAAATCATCTGAAAATGACCTGGGTCTTGAGGAGATTAGTCCTTCATGCCATGTCCTATGTTGGCTGTTTGTATGGCTCCTTTGTGTTGGAATTAGAAATCCAATTCAATGAACGTTGTCTCAAATACGTGTAGCTTGGAAGAATAACCCCGGAGTCATGACAAAGGGGCTTAGGCTCTTGTTCTTCCTTCAGAAATTCCTTCAACCTTCGTGGCCACTGGAGTACGGCCATTGCAACACCCAGGGTCCTCCATAGCTTTTCTCTTAACAGGACTGCAGAAAATTTCACCTTCTAGAAAATGCTCTTTGGCAAAGCCTTGGGTCTCATGTTACTATAATTAATCATCTGATTAATGCATTCAAGTGTTTGTGGATGGGTTTGAAATTAATTCTAACAGTGTCCACATAAATCCGGTGGGAAAACACCGAAGATGAAGGAAAAAACAGAGATAAATACATATAAAAATCTTTTATGTTAAACTTTCTCTTGCTGGCTGCAATAAATTGGCACCTTCCTGCAGGCATTATTGTCAACGCAACTTAGGGAAATAATATGGTGATCTTAGAATAATTGCAGTTCACAGGTATAGGGAAGCAGGAGGTGGATTAAAGCAGTAGTTGGCCTAGTTTTAGTCTTGTAGTGTACCTGGTAGGTAAAATGCCAGGGGACTGGCATATAGGAGGGCACTATATTGTGAAGGGTCCTGCAATTTGGGGGAAAAAAGTGAACGTGTGGTTTGTTGAAGGTGGGAGAATGAGTGGGAGGGTCGGGAGGCTCATGAGAGTGCTGAGGGGTTTTGGTGAGGAGGGTCCCCTCGACAGCAGTGAGGCCAGGCAGGTGTCCCAGAGGCCAAAGGGAGGTCATGCTCCCAGGGCTGAGCAAGCCCTGATGTTTCAGCGCCGAAGCAATCCTCCGACTGGCTGGAGGAAGCTCTGTGGTTGAGTTATGCAATTGTGCTCTGTGAGGTTTTTCTCCGCAGAGTTTTTGCTACTCACAACTGTTGGAGACTGGATGAGGTGGAGCCTTGGGATCAGCTTGCAGGACAGTGTCTCTGCATTTAAGGAGTCCTGACCAACTCCAGCATTACGGACGCAGAGAGGGAGGCTGCTGCTGAGCAATGGATCCCTTACCAAGGTCATCCTTTTTTAAAACAATTTGATACGTTGGACTCTTTTACTCCTTTGGTTTCCTTTTGAAAGCTTCCGCGTCAGCAGGAGGTAGGTAAGGCAAGCAGCAGTTGTCTCTGGAATTAATTGGGGTGTCCCAACCCTAGGTGCTCTGCTTTTCTGCTTTACTCTTTCGCAGCTTGTTGTGCCGAAGCATTTTATTTTTAAGGGAGCTACTACACTCTCCCTATCTACAGGAAACAGAATTAAAAAAAAAAAAGGGGAAGAATTTGGCCAGGAGCCAAGCCCAGTGACTGAAGTAAGAAGTTGGGAACTTGGAGTAAGTTTAGTTACCAGGACATTGCATGGCAGAGCGGGTCTGCGGTGGATTTTAAGGGGCTCGGAGACAAGCACACGATGCCCATTTCACAGCGCAAAGAAGCTGTGCATTCTTAGATGAATGTCCTGGCACTGTGACTACAAGCAAAGCTGTTGGTCTTGGGAGGGGATAAAGCTACGTGTAAATGAGAAGAGAGGAGTGTACCGGAGTGCTATGGAGGGCAGCAACTTTGTTGTTGTGACTTTTACAAGCCTTCAAGGGTAAGATTTAATGCTTTCCTTCCACTTGTTTGTTTTCTCTCTCAGTTTTTGGGGGCAGAAAACTTGCAATTTTTTCAGACCCAAGAGCTTTGCAAAGCTTAATCAAAGTGCTTGGGGTTGAGCTTTTTCTGCAGGAGAGCTAATAGACTTCTGGGTGGAGTGAGCTGCACTGTGCATGATTTCAAGCAGCAGCAGCCGCCCGGGAAAGCTGCTATTGTTTGCATTGTTTCGGAGGGAGCAGACTGCAGCCTGCATTTCTGTTTGGGAACTCTCTCTGCCTCAGCTGTTGATCGGTAACTTGAGCATTTCAACTAACTTACCCAAAGGAGCTGAATGCAAATTTTTGACTGCCATTCTGGTGTCAGTTTAAAGAGTGTTTTAATGAGGACAGATGGAGGATATTGGATCATTACTTTAAAACGTGGCAGATAACAGACTGAGTCTGTTTCCCAGCAATTATAGCTAATTGCATTGGCACATTTGAGTGTAAAGGGTAGGAGCACAGTTTCATGCGTTTCTGTACGTATAGCTTGGAACAGCACCAAAAAATAGCTGGAGGGCTTGCTCACCTCATCCAGGATACCTCTTCAGGTATTTAAAAAGCTGGGGAGGTTTCAGGAACACTTTCAAACTCTGTGCACTGAGCTAGTAGATTTGAATGAGAGGCATCGCTCCTTTTGTAAACCCTGGTGCCAAGAGTGACCATTTATAGCTTCTTAAACTTATTCCAGGCTGAATTCAGGCAAATCTGATTTCAGCCCTGAAAGAGTGTTATTCTGGGGTTAAAAACACACGTTTCGGTTGTCTGTCCTGAAGCTCGCTTTCTGTGTTTCCCAGTTGCAAAGCAGGGAGTGGTACAATACATGCTACTCCCTGTTTTGCTCTTGGGGTATTCAAACACAAGAGGATGTAAGGAGGGGTGGAGAAATACAAATGCTAATGTATTTCGATGTTAAAAGCTTATTAGTACTAATTATTTCTAACGGCTGAAATTCTTGTGTTTGCTTTTGATAGGGGAAAGCAAATACATTGTACTCTTTGGAAGCAAAATTTGAAGAATTTGACTGAAACAGTTAATACACCAGAAGTTTAAAGGGGTCCCTTTGCAAACATGCCTTTGCGTGGCACATTACATGGTCAGTCCCTGCCAGATGTGCCAGGCCTTTACATTGCTCTTGCCAGGGCATTAGCAAACATTGCACCAACTGTGATGTCCTTCTCTGCGATACCTGGGAGTGAACATGACTCTCCTGCTTTAGCGCCTGACAATTGTGCACCCCCTTAGTAGGCATGCAGCTAAGAGAGTTTGGGAACCTAATGTATTTTAAACCTTTAATATTTTCCCAGTTGTGCCTCCAAATCCAGTTTAAAGTGATACGTGTTCAAAATCTGGGGAGTTAGATTTTGTTCATCTCATGGTATTTAACAGCATTGTTCCACCAAGAGCACTAGGCAGCACAGGCAGTCTTGAACCTTGTCTGTCACAAAGCCCAGTGCTTGGGATCTACTTTCTCATAGACTGAGCTATTGCTTGGATATTCAGTACTTTAGCATGAAAAAACCCAGAGTTCTAAGACCTGTGAGTATTTGTGATTGTTACACCCGCTGAATATAGATTAAAAAAATTTAACTTACAAATCTTGCTCACCTGCAAAAACTGACCTGACTTGGAAAGTTGGTGAGTGAAGGCACGGCACGCTTTCTGAATTTTCACCTGGACAGGGCTTAAGTTTTTTAGGGTGTACACATACCACACTATGTTTGGTGGCAAAACTGACTGGAGAAATGCTATTCTCCTGTGTAATTCCCCTGGACTCTGCATGATTGTTTCTAGTATTAAAGCACAATTCGCTGCCGCCTCAGATGTCCTAAAACCACTGCTTGGGCAGGAATTTCGGTGTGTACCAAACTACACCCCATGATCTGGATTAAAATAACCCTTCCAAAAATGATTGTATTTAACATAGATCATTTCACAGAGTCTGGGAACAAGGTGATGGGAGCAGAAGCACCATTTTCTAATCTGTATTTATCATTGAATATGATGTATCATGTAGCTACGTCCAAAGAAACGGGGCCAAGAAACTAGCCATGTTTTCCATCTGCAACATTGCTCTCCATTCATCTGAGTTGTGCCATGTCTTTCCTCATTTTGCTGCTCATCACTCCGGCGGTGGGAAGTGCCTCCCTCCACCTCCAGTTTGCAGTACAGCCCTTAGCGAGCCATGGGTTTGGATTAGGCTGTAGCCTTTGCAAATTCCACGTGCCATAGCTCATTGCAACCTGCCCCTCACGCAGGAGGAGCTTTGCAGTTGTGTTCTCAAGCCAAATCTGGCTCTTGTCTCTCTTAAATAAGACTGAGCTCGGTTTGCGGGAAAGCATTCCTTCCCTATTCAAGACCCGTCAAAGTAGCTTCTCTCTGGATATTAAAGTGCTCAGAGCCCATGATTAAACTGTCAGTAGCCATAAAGCACGTGGATTTTCTTTGCAGAAGCGTAAGCTGCAGCTAGACAGGTTGTAGAGCACTGTACGTACAAAAGCCTTCTACAGTGAGAAGGGGTAATTTATTCATAGCTTATACCCCCAAATCCCCATAAATGAGGAACTGGGAATTTGAGCTTTAAATAAATTTTGCTATAGGCTCTGGAAACATGTGTCCTCTTAAGCACAGGAGGTGGACCTGCGTGATTACTCAAATACTGTGAGCCCTGGTTGATTACTGAACAGCGCAGGGTACCTGGAGTAAACAGAAATGAAGAAAAAAAAAAATTGAGTGGAAAATGGAGCCGCAAAAAAAATCCAGAAAGGCTGACACAGACTGTGGAAGGCAACTTGAGGAGATTGAAGCAGTGCTTCACTTTGCATCTGAAAATAGCTGGTGCCAGGGAAAATGAAGGCAAACAGGAAATTGCCTTTTTTCTGACTATAGAAAATTTTCATGTCTTTTATGGGTTTTCAATTAACTCAGGAACAGGTGAAAGTGTCTTACCAAAATTTGAGAAGTACTTCATGTCACATGAAAATAGCACATGAGAGGGATCATTTTTTCCAGAAAGCGCAAAGGGAAATTAAAACCATAGCAATGTATGTGAGTGATATGAGGCTGAAGACCCATCATTGCAATTTTGGAAGGGAAACTGAATCTCAGATTTAAAAAATAGAGAGGTACATAAAGAAAACTGAACAAGGACATGAATTTTGATTAGAAGTGGAATCTGGGAAAAAAAAATACCCTGAGGGAGATTGTTGACAGGTAGACGTGCAAAGATGATGCACCCTGCAGCTAGGATTGAGAGTCCAAAATACCTCAAGAAAAAGACCTGGGACTGAAAGACAGGCAGAGGTAAGGTCAGCCAAGAGACCACATCTGGCTGTAGAAGTTGTATAACTGACACAAACAGGAGCAGTACCTGGAGCACCACCAAAAGGGACAACTCCACCATCATTTGCTTAGGTTTGTTTTCACACTTGCTGCCGATGGTCGATGAACGCTCAGACTGAAAACAGACACCTCGAAGTGTGAAGGTATACTGGCACAAACTGGGCTGTGAGCAGGTAGGCATGCACAGAAGCTATAGCCAGCGTGAGAGTGGCTTGCTAGGTAAAGGAGTATGAGGATTAGATGTGTGAGTCAATAACAAAGCAGCAAAGGCAGATATTTGTAACATTATGAAAATAAAGGGTACACCTCAGTGCAATAGGGGTGTGTCAAGCCCTTAATGCTATCGTGTGCGTGCCCATTGAATACTGACACATTCTCAAATTACCTTGTGGTTTGGGCAAGCCAGGAACTGAGCTTTTCATGAAGGGTCAGGTCAGCTTGGGAAGGATTCATAACTCCTGGGCTTTAACTAAGTAAGCAGCTATGATAAATATGTGTGATGGAAACGATGTACCTGAGAGGTAATTGGCACAAACGGATATGGCAAAGTTATCACCCACATCTGCCCTAAAAGACAAGGTTTTATGGGAATGGTGGGCCTGTAAGGATGTTTGTGCTGGCCATGATTGTAACTTAAATTTGCTGCTGAGTGAAGATGTTTAATGAATACAATCCTAATCAAATGCACTGAGAAGCTGAAGGAATTAAAGATGCCCTCCATGCCAAAATAGTGTATTGTTACAGTCTTGTCATACTATGGTCACACCAGAAACCAGTGATTAAAGAATCACAGTAATTAACAAAAGCCATGTGTCCGAGCCCAAGTAAGTTTCAGGTTTTTGTTTGTGAGATGCGGATCTTAACTCCATTGTTTGTTTCATGTTACTACTGCTGAAAGAAGGCTTATAACCACCCTCTCTTCTCTGCTCCCGCACAAATATAAACATCCTTTTTTTCCCTCTGCTGAAATTATATGCCTTGTCAATTGAGTACACAGCTGGGAGAGGTTTAGTAGTTGTGGATAGTCTTTCTAAAATATTTGGTAAATACAGCAAAATCCGGAGTTCAGCAGTATAGCCATATGATGATTACAACCAGCCAAGCTTCTGCATCCTTGTGCTGCCAGTGGACTGTGGTTATCAGATCTGTGGCTCCTGGTGCTCTAAGAAATCTGAGGTCTTTACCTCTGGGTATGTGGGTCTGTCTTGCTCCTCCCACCAGTTTATGGGGAGTTCTCAGTCCTAGTTAGGAGAGTTTTGAAAGACATAATAGTCATTCTAAAACATGGAATAAATATGTTCAAAATGATAGACTGAGGTCAGTTAGGGATGGAAAGTAAGGTTGGCCAGCAGGGTTGAGAAAGCTTTAGGTTGTGACATCGAATATTATAACTTTAAGTGGTTTAGCTCCATGGACAGAGGAAATTTTGGGAAGAGGTGTTGCCGAAGCATTTGTTCTGGCGAGCAGAAACAACTGGATCTACATGAGCAAATAGAAAAAGGATCTCTTTCAAGCACAGTGGGCACAGAGGGGTTCCCGAACGCTGTGGTGAGCAGCAGGGAGCACCGTGCTGGGGGTATGCTGTGCTCAGGGTGTGCAGCACTTAGCTGTCTGGCTGGTGTTTACCTGCTGCTGTTTCCCTTATCTCAGGCTCATTGAATTGCAGCTGCTAAATATAGCTTTGCTTTAGCATCTGGAATAGAGATCTGCACAGAAATGTTCAACCTATGCAATGATTGTAGAGTTTTCCTTAAAGTTTACCTTCATTTTCTGAAAAGATGTGAAGCCCAAGCTTGCAGTGGGCACAGTCTGGTGATGTTGTACCAGGCTTGCATTTGGGCACTTGCATAGGCTGTATTCGCATTTGCATGTTTCCAAAATATGATATATTTGCTATACTTGTCTCCTTAGACACCCTTGCTTTGCACAGATAGCATAGGATAAAGTGCACAAACTTCATTCTGTCATGTAGAAAACTTGTTCTAGATAGATTGTGATTCCCTCAAATGTCTCAGCTTGGCTCCACTGGCCAGTTAAGCAACTGGTACAACGTTCTGGTTGATTCAGGATCCCAGTCAGCCAGGCATGCCAGGCAGTGCTGGCTTTTCCCATGCTCACAGATCTTCTCAGGCTGTCAGCACCAACATCACCATTAAGTCCTTTAAATAAACTGTCTGATGCTTGGAACACCAGAAGTTTCATTACTGACAGGTTTTGATGTGATTTTGTTTAATCCTCAATTCCTTTGCATTTCAGGATATATTCAGTGCCTTAAATGCATTTCTGGTGCCTGGCTTTTGGCTTCTGGGCCAGGAAGTTTGCAGCCAGCAGGGGAGAAGTTTTACTCAGAGCTGTACAGGCTAGTTGACCCCAAACATGGAGGGTGACCAGCAGATGGACAACAGTGTGAGCCAGCACATGTTGAGCACAGGCAGATGTAGAGGAAAGCAGTGTTTCCCACTGCTTCCTCCTCTTCAGGGAGGCTGGTCTTGCTCTCGGTAGTCACACAGTTCCTATATACCTTAAGTACAAGCCCTGTGCTTGTATTTCTCCTTTTCACATAGGGCCAAGGTAGTAGGAATGTCCTCTTCAGTCTCTCCTCCACTGGCCCCTTCTTTGTGCCATGTCAGAAGATGAACAGATCAAAACGCCCCAGGTAAGGTAGCCCACAGTGATGCAGCACAACTTGAGAACCTGAGATGGTTTTGCATTTTAAAACACACTATGTGATAAACTGTAGTTGTTGGCCACAGTGCTTAGGAGTTTGGTTGTCCCATTTTATGGGCACAGAATTACATGTATGTGCTGCATCATGTCATGCTGCAGGACTAGAAACCCCCATTGTGAATTACCTTCTCTTTTCTCTTGCAGAAGTTCCATGGAGTTGGACTAAAATAAAGCTTTGGGATGTCTCTATTTGGATTAAAATTTGGAAAGAAGAAATTGAAAGGTGAGTGCGGTCTGGTAATGCCATTGTCATGGGTGACAACTTAAGGAATGTAAATACAGCACACGTGCAAGCCCTTGAGAGCACGCTTGGGAGCATGTCTTACGCCTGCAGAGCAGGTGGAGGAAGGCACGCTTTCTTTACTTTTTCTGCATTTCATACTACTTGGGGGAGTGCTGCAAACTGTGTGCCAGTGAACGGGGGAACATCTGAAAGAGAACAGGCTGCAAAGTTTGTGCTCTGTCATGGCACATGACTGGCTTGGGGAAGTTGAGTTTTGGTGTCTTTTCTACAACGATCTTTTGGGGGAGTGGGTGGATGAGCAATGCATGGTGCCCGCTCTCTCAAGCAGTTTATAAAATATGCTGGAAGCAAGTTTGTGTGAAGGTCTGATGCAGTCTTTTGATGATGAAATGTGTTAATGGCAATGGCCTGGATATTCCCTTCAATGAGAGGTAGGAAGAAAAGCAAAGTACAGAGATGCACCCTGAGAGCACCCCAAAAGCTGCTGAGGGGAACGCTAACTCTGGAGTACAAACCAGAGCCTACATAATTCCCTCTCTGTGAGCTCCACGTGGCACCCAAATAAATAAGTGTGGAGATAGGGAGCAGCCATCCCCTGCAGCATGATCCTCACCAGTCTTTGCAGCAGAAATCCCTGCAGAGATGAATGCTTGGACTAAGTCCAGCAGAAGGGCTACCAGCGTATCCTTAAAGTGGGCCAGCTTCCTACAGCATCTTGCGGATGCATCTTCATCAGGCTTTGCAGCAGGAGCCACTGAACTGAGTCTTGTGTTTTATCACTTCACCTCCAGGCCCAGGGTGCAATCCCTGGTCAGGGATCCAGGTCCGCAGACGCTGTGAAGAGGGAAGGTCTCTAGCATTTCCTTTCCAGGGTGTTCCTCCCTCTATTTGATGCAGAGATTAGTGCCCTACTCGTATTTTGACATGAAATGATTTTTTTCCCAACCTCTCTGAGCTCAGAAGACTGAATAGCTTTTTCCCAAGGGTTTATTTTTGCAATTGTGCTGCTGTTTCCCCTTCCTGGTGTGGGGCAGACCGTGAGCCCTGGTGTTAAGACAGGGGCATCCGTTTGCTGCTCTGGTAGTCCCAGGAGAGGAGGTTGTGATTGCTCCTGGGGAAGGATGTCTGCCAGCCTGAGGTCTCCTTCTCCATCTTGGCTTTGGACATGAGGGAGCACAGGCTTGTTTGTAAGCCACCATCCACCCAGGGCATTCCCACTTGTAGAGCAGTAGTTGTTCTGATTATCAAGAAGATTATGTTGTTATATTAGGAAAATTTTGTGTTTTGCATGGCCTTGTATCTGGGTTTTAGCAGAGCAGGGTTCAGCCCACCCTTTAACCAAGTGTCTAAGAAACGCAGATCTTTCTAGATATAAAGGAACATACTTTATAGAGAAAAATAATTTATTTTCACGTTATGTGCTTTTGATCACCAGTTCAAAACCAATGAATTCAAACTGGAGGAAGTTCAGAGAAGGATAAGGGAAGCTGGGGTAATAAGGGAATGAGGAGCTTCCATAACAGGATGCTAAAAGAGCTTTTCCTCCCCTTTTATTTTTAATTCTTACATCTCTTAGATAACCAGCAGTAGTGTTTCTGTGGAAAAGATGCCTGAGATCTTTTACACTGAGGTTTAACCTACAATGAACATTGAAGAAACAGAGAGGAATGGGGACACTTTCGTTCACAGAGTGTGTGGGAAGAAATAAGGATCCTGCCTTGGTGATGGCTGATAAACGTGGAATATCTCTGCTCACTGGCTTGATCCCATGGCAGCTTAACTCAGCACTAGAGCTTCGTATCTCAAGGATGGGGATGGTCAAGTACTATCTACGAAACAAACAGAAACAGGGAACAGGGAGAACTCATCTACACAAATAACCTTATCCCAAGGTGTGTGCTTCCAGTGGATGGCAAGAGCAGTCATTGCTGCAGTTTCACCTCCATAAGCCCAGCCTAGGGGCACTGTGAGAGGAAGAGGAAGGATATAAATTGAGCCAGGGCTTTTGGAAAGCTCCGTTGGGTTTTCCTCCTTGCTGCTAGGGACAGCCTGCTCTCCAGGGCAGCTGCTCTTCGAGCAGCCAGGCTCTGGGCAGAGCTTGGCAGGGGTGAGCAGCTCCCTACAGAGAAGGCAGCCCAAGACTGGCCCTACCAACATAAAGCTTGGCTGCCTTCTGGGACTCCCATTCAGATCTGATAGGAAATGTCTCACCACAACAGACATTGAGTATGAAAAATATATTTATTTTTACATAATTTCCCATGAGGGAAATAACTGTGAATTGAAAAACTACTCAAAGTTTGTTTCAGAGCTGTATTTATTTTTGTGATTTTTACATCACTTCCTATCACTGTGTATCGCTGTTATTAACAACATGTGCAATTGTGTCAAGCTGTGGCATTACCAGCATGCCTAGGAGATACTGTTTTCTAGGGAAGGAAATAATATGTGCCAGCCAGTCACAGTCAGACTAGTTTTTAAAATAAAAATAAATGACTATTTCAGCTGCTTTATTTGGCATGCTGATATTGGCCAAAATATTGTGAACTACTATTACAAAACCAGCATACAAAGTGATATAAAATGATAAAGAATTTTGAAAAAATAAAATTTTCAAAATTAAAATTTTCCAAAATGAAGGAGAGAATTTCCACTGCTAATACATTTGAAAAATGCATAATTTCATTCTGAAGTGGACTGAAAACAAACATGAAAAGAGGTAGATGCTTCTTGAGAAATAATCTGTTGTAAGGCATTTGTGAGACGTGGTGAGTCCCCACCCCTTGCCCAGGGCCAAGGCAGGTGGGTGAGACATCACGGGAGGAGGAAGCGAAGGAAAACCAGAACTGGTATTATTGCAGGAGACGGGGAAAGGGAGAGACAAGGCAGCCTCTGTCCCTTCCCAGAATAACCTAAAAGGGAATATTTTCTGTTTTGAGGTTATCTAGCACTTCTTCCAGGCCTATGTCCCAAAAGTGCTGTTTGACCACGAGTGTTGTACATGCTGGGCAAATCTGAGGCATCCTTTGGAGCTCTCTTTTCTTGTTTTCTCTCTCTTTATGGCGATAATATCAAACATTGCCTTTAGAAAGGGGCGGGATCTAATATTGAACTTTATCTTCATATTAAAAATTTACTGGACTTGAGGCAGAAATAATTCCAGTTCACCCTCAAGATTTTTGGTTTCAGACCTTGCATCTGCTATATGAAAATGGAGATATGTCAGCACATCTCCCAAGTGGGTCCTCTGTTAGTAACGCCAGAAAAAAAATAATTCTGCATCAGTACCAGGGACATATGCAATGTTTTACCTCTGTGGGAAATTCCAGTTGCCATGTAGTGTTTGTTTAGTGCTAGCAGGAGGATGAGCTCAGTACCAGGCACAAAAGACACAATCCCTGACCACAAAAGTGTATTTCTTACATTTTATTTCTTCATGAGGAAGGAGGATTCTTGTTCTATCAAGGCAAAAAGACAGGATAAAGATCTTTATTTAAAAATGGAGAAACAGGCAGGAGGGAATAGGGCTAAACCCATTTATGGTGGTGTATCTGAATGGTTTTGCCGCAGGTTTTTTTTTAAATTAAATCCCTCACAGTCAGTACAAATGAGTCCATTCCAGAGATGAAAATGTATGTGATTGCCAGCATAAATCCTCTCCAGCCACAGCAGCCAGAGAGGCTCCGTAAAGGAAGGGACATCTACACGTTAAAAATGTGCAGTTTTGTAACATGGATGCCTGGTGAGCCCCTCCTTTGAGCCAATAATAAAAAACCACGTTTGTTTGCCAAGCAGCTGGGCATGTTCCTGCTCCGAGCAGGGCTTGGCTGTGACCTTCCCCTTCCCTGTTTCCATCCCACCAGGTTCTCACCGCTCCTCCTGCCCCAGCCATGCTTGCTGCACCCTGCCAGGCTCTGGCTACGGTTCAGGGCAGGGATGGGCTTCGGTTTCGTGCCGCAGAGCAGCTGGCACGCCAGCAGCAGGCAGGTTACAGTGTTAGGTTGACACTCGGGTAATGAGGGTTCGGCTTTTGTCTGTGTTCCAGATTGGCTGTGCAATATAGTTATTTAACCAGTGTGAGCCTCAGACCTGTCATGTGGCTCTTCCTTTCACCCACGTATCCTCTGATCCAAATTAAATGTTAAGGTTGTTGGGTAAAGACCCCTGGCTTTGGTTTTGGGTAGAGTTCACTCCGTGCAGCTCTGACCCCAGTAAGGCACTGCTGTACTGTGAACGTGAAATCCTATGGTATCGCTGCTATAAAATATAATCCTGTTCTCTTTAACCCAACAGTAGGGGGTCTGCCCCAGTACAGTGCCTGCAAATCGAGAAACTTGTTGCATGGTTCCTTCATCTCTCATGATTGCAAAAAGGAGCATTTATTGCTTTAATGTGAAAGGAGATTTTGGCTAATAGCTTGTATAACAACCTCCCTAGGAGCAGCAATTTTAGTTGCCTAGTACAGTGTACAATGACTGACCCTCTCCCATGGAGTTGCCTTTCAATGGACACCGTAATTAATTTTTTTGGGGGAAGGATAGAGGTACCAACGCACCACGACAGATTTCAGTTGCTTGCGCACACAGGCTAACAATCCAGCAAAGACCAGAAATAAGGGCTAGGATTTCTCTGCCTGTGAAAAGATGTGTGATCTCCTGTGTGCTGGATGCGAGGTGGCACTCACTTGCACCATTGCTGAGAGTGGATACCAAAAGCTGGGTCACACGGTGATGATGAGGTGCTCAAAAGTAGGGTCAACAAAAGCAGAGGGAAAGATGGAACAGAGGGGAAGGAGGCACATCGTGAGGTTTGAAGCAAAGAATGTGCTGTGACTGGTGGAGGTCTCTGAGACTGTTTATAGCCTGTTGCAAGGGAGACCTGAATCACTGCTGCCTGAAGGACAGGCTCAGGAAGGTCAGATATGTGCCCTAGGGAGCAGAATAACCGTGTTACAGCTTTCACAACCTGGTATTGGTAAGGTTAATAGCTTTGCTAAGAGCCACTCTGCAAGGGAAGCTGGGGAGATGAGCCCAGCTCCTGGATGCCACTCTTTGTAGCTGGTTCAGGGCAGCGTTCATGCTCTTGAGGTCGCTTGTTTAAAGGGTGGAGTGGAGATCATTATTTTTACAGAGTTTATGTTGTCTCTGTTGTGTTGTCAGGCTGAGTTATGCCAGCACTCCCCTAACTGGGCTGTGTTCCTTTCATGCATGAGGTATCAGGCCCTAGTTTGTATATGACTTGGCAAAACCAGGCAGACCTTAACCTCCTGTTTCTTGGAGCCACAAGACCTAGTATCTACAAAACTTTTCCAACAGCCAGTTGAAAGCAGTGCTCTTGGCACATGCTCCTTAGCAGAAACCAGAAACCGATTTCCAGGCTCTCTGACCAGATCTTGAATCTAACCTTTTGCAGGACTTTTCCATGCAGCAGTCCTAAATGGAGAAGGCTGGTGGGCTGGCTAGTTACATTTATAGCTGATTTTTGGCACGGGTTTAATGTTATTAAATACAGATGTTATTCTGTGGTTCAGCTCCTAAATCTGTCTGCCTGAGAAAACATCCACTTTCCCAGTGACTTGGTCTCGGTGGTTAGACCAAGAACTGGGCACTAAGCCATATTTATGTACACTGAGTTTCCACTGATGAATAATTTGAAATAGTTTTCAGTGGCAGAGAAATGCTAAGTTGGAGCACAAATCCCATTCCTTCTTTCCAGTGATTTGTGACTGCAGAAGCAGAAAATCTGAGTTGCTTAGAGATATAAAAAAGTTTCAAGAAATGAAAAACTTCTCGTCTGATAGCCCTTCAAGTTTCCCCTCCCTTATTCCTCAATGCTTTCAGAATCAACAGAGCATGATAAGACGTGCGTGCTGGGATCTACAGCCAAAATACCCTGAGCTGTGGTTTCCAGGCAAAGCTTTTCGTTTGTGGTGATCATCCAAGAGGCTTCATTTCTGTCCAAACAGTTCCAGAAACAAACAAGAGTTGTCTGGTCTATGATAGTTGAGAACTGCTGGTTTAGGAGGCACAGCAGCAGGACCTCACGGTCCTCTGTTGGCAAAAATAAAACCACTGAGACAGCATTGCCCTGTGCATGTGGTCAGTGGTGGTTCTCCTTTGGTGTATCCAGAGGACAGAAAGTTCTGCTTGCTGATGTTGTTGGATGAGGCACCCTTTGCAATTTGTTGTGGTTGTTCTTGTTTTAGCCAAAGGTATTGGCTGTTACCCAGTAAGGAAAATGAAAATCTTGCCACTAGAAATTAGCCTCGTATTTTGGCCTTTAGGGGCACCACCTCTGAGAGGGATGGGTGGCTACGGCAGGCCAGAGACTTTCCATTCAGTTTTGAACCAGGTTCATAGCTATCTGGGGCCTTCAGAAATGGGTTGTCCTAGAAAACCTGCCCTTAGGTACCATATGATCAGGCACAGGAGGGCAATGCCTTGACTGAGTTTCATTTGCTGCTCTGTTTCATGTCTTACTGCTTCATGTTTCTGTGCCATCCCTAAGCTGTTTGCAGCTATTTGTATGTCTCACATAAACGCCATTCCGCTGGGAGAGTGCATCTCTCACCGTGGTGAGAAGCCAGGCTCCTTTCCTCGCTGGAGCAGATACACACGTGGTTTCTTTCTAGGAGCATTTCAGATCCCTGAATTCAAATGCATGTGTCAAGTGCCTCTTCCCTGGCTGCACAGACCCTGGGGGCAGGCTGAGGAAGGGGGACGGCTCCTCACTCCCCCAGTGAGCCCTGGAAAGAGCAAAGGAGCTCACGGCATGTCCAGCTGCTTGCCAGCAGCACTTGGATTTCTGTTTCTGTGTGCAGTCCCATCGAGAGCTGCCCTGCCTATGAAAAACAGAAAGTCACTGCGGACTTTAGAGACTCTCAGAAGCTGCCGTGTGACCCCGAGGCTCTGCTGTGTGCCCTGTGTCTCATGTGCTGGCAAGGGAATAGATACCCAAAGGGCTCTAGCCCAGATGAGCAGCTCTGGGTGTCTTTGTGCCTCTCCGTCCACCATGCATTTCCATAGCTCCTTCTGGCAAGGCAGCCGGGCAGACCTGCTGGCTGTGAGCAGCACGGACAGTGTTGTCCCCTGTGAGCGTTCAGCCTTTCGTTTCAGGGTCACCACAGGTCTTTGGCTTGCTTGCACTGCTCCACGGAAGCCCGTTGTGCATGTAAACAGCTCTGCCCCTGCCTGCCGGTTCTCCTTCCCAGGACCAGCACGGGCTCTGCAAGCGTGCCTCTGTAGCCCGGTAGGTTCTCAAGCTTTGTCATCTATTCCTATTTACATTTAAAGCCGTTTATCTTTTCTGTGGCATATATTCCAGGACTAGACTTGGAGCCCCTGGGGAGGGGATAAGAGTAGTACTTACTGTATGGGAGGAAACATGCGAGTGTTGGGAAGTTCTGGTTTTAACAAAAAGCTTTATCTTTCGTGTGCTTTGATAATACTGGTTGCTCTCAGGAAAATTGCTGAAGGGGCACATAACACAATAGTTGAAGCCCTGCAAGCCTGGACCTTTTGAGCTCTGCTTCTCTTTTCCTCTGGGACACCAGACAAGTTACTCTGATCTTTCTGTACATTGTTCTCCCCATTGTGAAAGCTGAGGAAAATGTGTCTGAGGTGAAGGATTAAGCACTTTGAGGCACTTTGAGGGTCTTGAATGAAGCCTCTCTGGTTGGTCTGAATCACCCAGTTGGAGCAGATGGGAGCTGATTCAAAAATGCCTGACACAGCTAGATGTGCCTGAAGAAAGGGAAAAGCACATTTACCTGCTAACATAGCTTCACGTTACTAATTAGAGGGCTTGATGAAAACAGCCCACAGACAGAGACAAAAAAAATGGTGTTCTGAAAAAGGGCTTAAAAATTAGGAATGCTGTGTTATTTATAAGGTTATTGGAGAGAAAGGAGGAAGGATAGCAGTTCAATGCACTGAATAGCTTAGACGCTTGCTAATGCAAGAGTGAATAAACAGGAGGAACTAGATGTCTTAACACATCATTTAGTAGGTGTAATAGACAGGTGCTGGGATAACTCATGAGGCTGGAATATTAATAGAAAAGAATAAAGCTCATTCTGGAAGGGTAACAGAGGTTTTCCTTGTATGTCTGTGTGCTCTGAGATTCAGTGTGGAGAAAGAGATGAACAAATCGCAGATCTCTCAGTAATGCTACAAGGGTAAAGAACACAGACATCGAAAACCAAGAAGGGCAGCCTTTTGTGGAAAAAAAAAAGATATATAGTTTTCTGAGAGACAGGGCATGGTGATAAATGAAGAATTCTAGCTATGCAGAGGCAGAGTTGGAGAGGAGCACAGGGGAACATGACCTGTTCAGCTGGCACAGTGTTTTCGTGCAGGGTAATTTTTTGGAGCTAGAGAGAAGGCTGTTTCAGAACTGATTCTCTCCCACAGGGAGGAGCTGGCTGGTGCTGTGAAAGCAGGAGGGAGTGTAAACGGGAATGATTATGAAATGACAGGATGATACTTAGGAAAAAGTGACAATAGCAAAGTGTTTAAAAGGGACTTCAAGAAGGAAATCTTCAGTAAATACGAAGAACTAGTAACTGAGATCTCACGGGAAGGAAATCTGGGGTGGAGAGAGAATTAAGCAGAGCTGTCTTTTCCTTGAATAATTGATATTAGGGGCACAGGTGTAAGTTATCTTTCAGGGAAGGGCTCAGAAGGGTGAGTGAAATGGACCACAAGTTCCTCATTCACTTCAGGCAGAGGAAGGACGCCTCTAGAACGTGCAAAGAAGCTTGTTTTGTCCAGTACAAACTGTGTGGCAAAGGCTCAAAGCAAGAAAAAGCTTCGAGGACATAAAGGGCAATAAAAGTTGTTCTGTAAGAGTTGGGCTCTCTGGGATTCTGTAACCCTTCTAGTAAAAGGGAGATCAAAGATGGTTTATGTCTGCTACTCAGTGAAAAAAGCCTAGCAAATAATGCTAAGAAATCTGGTTTGGTTTTTTTTTTTTTTTCTTTAGACATTTAACATAATAGTTGCCAGAAGCAGAGGAGAAGGGGGGAGGTTTGGGGCTGGAATCGAGAGGGAAGGGGTTGTCTAGGTAAGGCAGAGCATCGCCTGGAGCAATGCTGCCTTTGAGAGTTTCTGGTTCACAGACAGGCAAAGTTCAGAAGACTGGGAAAAGAGCAAGCATAGCATCTATCTTGAAACAGGGGAAAAAAACCGCTGAGCAATTATAGATATATTGGCTTCACTTCTTGGGTAAAGGTTGAAACAATCCAACAAACCACTTCAAAGTAACTAGAAGTGTGTGTGTGTGAAAAAGATGATTAACAGTCAGCAGTCCTGAAAAACTGCATCAAACCAAAATTAATTCTGTTTCAGTGGTAGCCAGAGGGCTAGTGAAAAAGCCTTAGAGAGCTGTCATATATCTTGACTGTCACTTACGGCATTTTTACAAGTAAACTGGAGATACAGGCTCGAGATAAAATCACCATACAGTGAGTGCCAGACTTTTCAGAAAAAAAATACACCGACAATAGTTATCAATGACTGATTATGAAACTTGAGAGGTTCATCAGGGATGTATCCTGAGTCTGGTATTCAATCTTTTCTTCTACATCTTGGCTGGCAGAATAAAGAACACAGTAAATCTGCGAATGGCACCACACTGGCAGGAGCTACAAGCACACTGAAAGATGGGATTAGAATTGACTAGTTGGAGACATTGTCTGAAAAAATTTGGATGCAGTTCAGCTAGGACAAATGAAAGATTTGCATTGCCTGATGAGGCATTGGCTCTGCCAGAAAGGATCTGCCAAAATAGATCATATTCTGGAATGCTGTCAGCTGCATGCTGGTGGGGCATAAGGATATTATTTTAAATTACTTCTAGGTGAATTCCCATGTCAAATATGCACTGTCTACAAGATAGGTGGAGTGTCCGTTTTGCTCCAGTCAGCTTTGGTAAGGCCTCAGCTGCAAACTATGGCCCATTTTGGTCACTGGGCATCCAGAATGAGGTGAACTAGCTGGGAAGCCCACTTGAGAGCAGCAAGAGTGATGCTACTTGTGACAGACTGACCCATAAGAAGTGACTGAAGAAACTGGAGTTGCTTACCCTCAGGAAAAGAAGACTACAGTAAGGCATAACAGCCTTCAATACCTAAGGACTCATCTGTGCTCTGCATCCTTGGCAAGTAGAACAAGGAACTGAAGGGGAGCAGAAAAGCACCATTGACCATCCTGGGAGAAGATATAATTTGTTTAAATTGAAGTAATGAGTTTTATGTCAGATAACGGGGAAAAAAACTTCCCCAGGGGAAGGACACTGCAGTCGTGGAACAGGCAGTCTGAAGAACAGCCATCACTGGAGTTTTCTAGGACGTTTATTGGGAGTGACAGGCATGACCTGTCTTGAGGTAGAGAATAGATATGATGACCTTTCAAAATCCCTTCCAGTAGTTTTTGATTCTATGATAGCTATGGTGGTGATGTCCCATGTGTGGGATGATGCTAGGAGATGCACTTGTCCTGGAGGAAGGGTGCTAACAGCAGGCTAATGGCAACAGCTCCAGGGACTTCAGAGGGAAGGGATGAAGTAGGGCAGGAATAGTGAGCACTACTAGTTAAGTGGTAATTCTTACCCAGGAGAAGGTGAACAACCTGTAAACCCAGTGCTGGCATTGCAGGGGGTTGTGGGCAGAGGAGACTTGGAGTATGGGCTTAGGGTGCTATGGTACCAGTCTGCTTTATCAGTATCACCAGCCTCTTCAATTCCCTGACATGGGGCAGTTAGCCCAGAACACAGATTCCTGGTGACATTACCTTTTAGCAACTCTGCTTGTGTTTTCTGATGCTTCGTTCATATCTGTATTGATTCTGCTTACCTTCAAGCATGTCTGATGTGTTTCCTCTTCTTTACAGAGGAAGAGAGACAACTTCAAGCAAACAACCGGGATTTTAATCTGCAGTTTGAATATGCTGTAAGTGACCACCGTATGTTGTTTCATGCAGATGTAGTCACAGATGTAGCTGCATCTGCTTCATGTCTTGAATGTTGTTTCAAGGGGATGACATGACTGCACGCTAGCTATGACTCTGCAAACAAGGCAAACATGTGCCAGATGAACCATCAGAGATGGTTCATTGCTGAGTCAACCATAGGAAGCTCTGCCTTTGGAGTCAGTCCTGTGAATGGGCAGTTGAAGGACATCTAATGCTGGAAAAGCATAACACAGTGACTTTACACACTTCCAGAAAATTATTTGTGAGTCAAAGTGTTTGCAGGATCAGGCTCCAAGGTCTTTCAATAAAGGAACCTGCGGGAAGTTTTCTATTGGAAACGTGTCTCCATTTAAAGTAAAACATGAAAGGAAATGTGTCAGTTCCTCAGCTCTTGCAGTGAAATCCTCTCTGGCAGGAAGGTTTTGAATCTGGCCTTTTTGGCTTCCTGCCAGCTTTATTTCCAGTTCCTTAGCAGCCTACTTAGGTTCACATTGTGCCATGAAATCTGTGACTCAAAGGAGTATCATGACATGGGGTGGCTGTGACCCAGGTCTGCCAGGCTACAGTGCCAGGCAGCCCCTTTGGCAACTTGCTTTCCAAAGCTTCTGGACCATTTGCTGACACTGTGAGCGAGGAGGGCTAGCTCAGTTGCTAGATCTGTACTGCCTGGCTGCAGGGTCATCTCCTCCTTGAGGTGATCCTGAAGCTGCCTTCTTTCAAAGCGTTTGCAGCTGCCAACTGATATTGAAATGAATTTTGTGAATTTTTGTCCTCTGCATATCTAAATTCCAATGGTGAAATTCATCCTTCAGTTTTACTCAGGAGCTCCTTTGAATCATGTTTTGGTTTAGGAACATCACAAGTATTTTCTCAGTAAGAACTGGAAAAACTCAACATTTCAGATCACTGTAATTTGTCGTGAGACAGAAAGTCTGACTTGCCAACAGCTTTGACTAAAGATCTTAATGTAGCTGATCTGTTGGCAACATAAACTGGATGGTTTTCAGGGGTCACCCTTCATCCATGAAATAACCAACACAGGTTAGAGACTTCCTAGGTACAGAGCTGCTGCATGTGTCCTGCATATGAAATGTGTTGTAGTTAATATATGTAAAGGACTCTGCAGCATGAATGCCTTATCAAGCCTGGTGATTTGAGACTGGGAAAGCGCATTCAATTTGCACAGAACCTGCCAGTAAAGTACTGGGGTGGGTATTGCCACTACGTACAAATTTGTGATCTTTCATTGAATGATTGCAATGTAGAACATGTGCAGCAGTGGGGCAGGGAAACGGGAGGGAGATGTACAATGATGTCAGGGTAGAGACAACAAGCAACTCTTCTGGTTCTGAGCCTATTTGTGTGAAAAGCCATTCATAAGGCTGACTTTGCATGTCACTGCTTCCCAGCTGATTGCTTACATGCCCAAGGATTTGCAAATAACCAAAATTAAAGAGAGCTCTGGAGGGTTTCCATGACAGCCTATTGATTAGGTGTGAAAGTGGAGGCAGCCAAAAAGCCAGCTCAATATAATCTGTTAAAACTTGGCAGTGAGTTTCAGTAATCCTACTCCTCATTTTAGTCAGCTGTGGCTCAAGATTTCTGGAGTCCAATGTAGACCGAGGCTTAGGAAATCTAGAAAATTGTCTAGAAAGAGCCAAGCCTTGAAGTGGTAAGTGGGTGGTGAGGTACTAAAAGACTTTAAGTGCTGATGCAAGCACTGCCCTAACTGTATGGGGCTGCACATCATGTCCTGGGCTGCTCATTTCCAATAAGTCCTGGCAAAAATTGAATTTATTAAACCCGCATTACCATGGTGTATGAAAATGACTAACCTTGCTCATAAGCTACTTCAGATTCCATGCTACAGGTTGCTGGGTGCATCTGGAGATGCCAAAATGGGAGATAGCCTTCTGGTACCCTCCCATCAACATATGCATGATGCTCCTGAAAGTTACATCTTCCAGTCTTGCAGTCCACTGCAAGGGTCAAATCTGGGCCCCTTCCTCATGTTCAGATTTGTCTGAACATGGTGGGGTTGCACTGTTAAGCAGTAGGATGTGGTCCAGGGGGACCAAGGCTGTCCAAACACTGGAGCCTGCCCTGGGGTGCTCAGGCACAGCAGCTATTACACTCAGTTTTCTCTCAGCACGCTGACATTTTCTGGACAGAGTAATTTCTGTCTCCTGCAGCCACAGTCCTCCCTCAACTTGTCTTCCCGCCCTCATGTATTTAATTTGACCTGCGTACAAGAAAACAACAGAAGCGTTTGGACTGTCTGTGCTTCATTGTGGTTCTCAGCTCTTTGGGACGTGAGAATCAGCGTACATGGGCAGCCACATGGTGATTTGAGTCTTCTTTATAGAGCCAGGAGGAGAACAGCTGTCCTCCAGCGCTCGGTGCCACAGCGAGGACCATTAGTCCTTGTCCTCCTGCGCAGGAGTCTTGTCTTCCCTCAAGGCACAAAGAAGGTTGCAACAATAGCTACTCCAGGCAGATAAAAGGGGCACTGGGCAGAAACTGGAAGGAAACCCAGCAATATAACAAAGCTTAGAAAGTATTTTAGACAGTGAAAGCCACAGGAGTGAGGTTTACTTGGTAACTTAAGACCATGTTAGCCATAAAACCTATAGAACAGGTTCTTGTAACAAAGCTAGGTGAGGCAGTAAATGTTTCTTTAGGGTGAGGCAGCTGCTGAGAAAGGCCAGTAAGGAAAAGAAAGGGAAATGCAAACAGAGGTGTAGTGTACTGCCTTACTGCTGCGGCCAGGCTGTATGTCGCAGCTGGTGTGAAGGTTCGAGCCTTTCACCAAAAAGAGAGTTTCTATTATGTAGGCATGGATCAAAGGTACAGAGATGCTTTGTCCTTGTTTAGTCTCAGTGAGAACAGGGAAGTGGGAACGTACAATCAGAGGTGGGTGTGTTGTCCCTCAATAGTCAGTGGTTATCGTCCCTTCCCGGTGCAAAGTCTACAGGATATCTGTGAAGGGAGAAGAGAGGAGCTGAGAAAGACTTGGAAACTCTATTGTGTGTGGAGTCTGACATCAGCTCTGGCAGCTGCTGAAAGCTGGCCCTCCTGGTATGAAGCAAGACTCCCGAATACACGCAAACGAGCTTTGCAGGAACCTGATGCTGCACCGTGGAAAGCCGAGTCTGCCAATGCGTGCAAGGGCATGTCCAGATCCATCACACTTGGACTTGCAGGAGACTTTGGAGGGCAAATTCCCTCCTAGAGCAAGAGGCCAAGCTGCAGTGCATCCCTGCCACACAGCTCCAGCCACGGAGCTTCTTTAGCTGAGCACTGGCTGGACAGGAGGGTTGGACAGTGCGGGAGGCTGGACTGATGGGGTAGGATGAGGATAAAAGGTGGTTGGGAGCTGCACGTAGTGCCCCTTAACACAGAGCCTTCAAGGTGAGGCCGGGGGACAGTTTCAGAGGAAGACCTGAATGTGTCCTGTGGGCATATGAGATGTGTCATGCAGTGGGCTGGAAGATTGGAGTGGTCTCCTTCATCTGTGTGAACAGAGGCTATACAGACTGAGAGGGGGACAAGGGAAGTGTCTCTTATCTGAAGAAGGCTCTTATGTGTCTTCTGATGATTTTTGCTGTGATTAAATAATAGAAGATAACCAGGCACTGTGGCTAAGGGCAGCAGCTTCAAGCAGTGGCAGTGCTTGGGTAGGTCAGGATTTATTTGGACTTAGTGTGAAGACTGAAGCTGAAACTGGGGCTCTCAGACTGCTGCAACCCCAGACATCCTTGGCCTTATCCTGCACATCAAGAACACTGCAGCTTAGAAAAATAAAACAAACTTTAAAACAAAGTGCTGTGCAGTTAACTGGAAGGGCTGAGTGTGAAGGTATGTACTACCCACCAGCTCACAAAATTAGTTAGGAATGGCTCAGAAAGCAAGTGTGAATGAGTGGCATGCAAAGGCACTTAGTGCAGCACAAAAACGGACTCAATATAGGTCAGTAAAAATGAAAGTCAAGTCCTAATCCCATGTTTTTTCACACTGCAGACAGGAAGATCCTTCCTGACTTCAGTAAGAGATTTGCCTGTGTAAAGACTGAAATAAAGCGAAAAGCCGGGTGCCAGATGTGGTCTAGCAAGATTTAAGGGCTTTAATCAAAGTTCTTATCTGAGGCAATTCAATCTGGCTGCATTGTCCCCAGTCTGGCTGCCCTGTCCCCAGCACAGCCACAGAGGGGACTGCCCCATGTGGGTCCACCACGATGGGCTCTCTATCAACACTCTGGAGCAGAAAATCTCTTCTGAAGGCTTTTAATGTTCGCTCTGATCCCAATTCCCTTTTCTTTCTTTGCTTTCACATTGGAATTTAGCACAGCTGCACTGGGATGTCACAAAGGGCTGTGAAAACAACTTTGAAATTGGCTTTCAGACAATAGGAGAGGAAATGCAGGGCCCATGAGTCAATGACAAATTTCATCTTGGATCAGGATCTAGGGTCAAACCAGCATCCTTTCTGCAGGACCAGCAGCAAGGGGGCTGCTTGGACTCTAGTTTTGTTCTCCCTGGTGACTGGATGAATTCTGTAGTGAAATAGGAGGGATGTATATAACTTCCTATGGCCAATATACATTGCCCTGGGCTGGATCAGCAGCTGGGTTCTTATCTCTTTGAAATTTAATTGGACAGCAAGGAACCCCGGTAGTGGGCTCAGACTCTGCTCCACCTCCTTTGCTTGCGTGCTTTGATCTGAGAAGGATGCCTGGTGGGTTATGCTCAAAGACCTTGTCAGTATGATCAGGATGGTGGCAGCAGCTGCCTTCTCTTCCCGTCTCAGCCTGCAAATGTTTCCCAGTGTTCATCACGCTCAAGGCTGAAGGGGGTGTTGTCTGATCATGTGAAAAGTGGTCTGAGTAGCCCCTGAAGGAATAGCTACAGCAGCAACCTGCACTGCTCCTTCTGCATTTAGGAAGGTGTTAGCTGGATTCATCTGAAGACCAGCTGAGGCACTGTCAAGGAGCAGCCAGAGCAGGGCTGCCCTACAAGAGGGGACAAGCTGGGAGCTGAGGGTGACCCCAGCACAGGCAATGCCCTCACTGACCAGGGTGCAGTCCTCCAGCATCTGGTCGGGGGGGACAGGGCAGGATGCTAGTAATGGGGCCCATCCTGGCCATCCCAGACAAGGTGAGGTGATGAACCAGGTCCAGGGTCCGTCTAGGGAGCCCAGTCAGGAGCAGCGAGAGACAAGGCTGAAGACAAGACTACACCATAGGTCCAAGTTCCATCCAGGAGGCAGAGCTGGATAGGTCCATCTGGGAAACTAGGACAGATGTCAGGCTGGAGACTGGTACTCCTACAATGTAGCTCAGGCAAGGACTGAAGGCCCATGGCTGGGCTTAAGTGAACTCCTGAGCCCTGGACAGGGGGTGTCAGGTTGACGCCAGGTGAGGTCAAGGCCCTTAAGGCATATTAGGACCCTGACAAGCACAGAAAGGTTCAGCTGAGCCAGACATGAGCTGCAGTGAAATCCATAGACTCCTTTGGACCAAGTCCTCCACTCTTCATCTTAGCTTAAATCTAATGGAAACAAAACTCCTACCATACTGGTTGGGAGTCTGGTAGTGTGAGACCTTCATGAACAGGGTACGGTGGTTTGGAGTTTGCTTCCACTGCAGCACTCGGCAGTGCTCTGCCCTCCCCTTCACTTCTGCTCCCTGCCTGGCAGCAGCTTCACGTTCTGAGTTGAGCAGCAGAAGAAGGCAGTGTAGTCGAAGGAGATGACTAAGAGACAAGATCTTTAGATCCTGTACTTGGCCTGTCTGTGAGTGACGGTGTGAGGTCGTCAAGCCATGCCACCTCCGTCTGCCGCCGTGTCCTCCTCTGCATCACCATGATGAGGACACTCGCCACAGTGATGATTAACTGCTTCGTACCAGGATGACACCAGGCAGAAGGAACAGCATAGGAAAACACAACCAGTGACCACATTTTCCTAGAGATTTTCCTGGAATACCCAACGCATGATGGGATCCTGGAACTCACTTCATTATTGCTGCCAAGAGGGGGTCGAGGGGTTACATATGTAAGAAATTCTCAAAGCTGTTAAAAAGAAAAAAGAAGAAAGGAGAAGGAAAAAAAAAAAAAAGAAAAAAGGAAAGGCGATTGTGGGTTGGATATAGATTTTTTTATTTCTGGTGTTTGGCCAGTCTTTCACTTCTGGGAGTCAAGATGAGATCTTTACAGGGACTGCGTCAGCATCCTGTTGGCCTTTCCCAGTCTTCTGTTGAGTTGGGGCTGCTGCCCACCGTCAGGAATAAGGCAGTGAACTTGGTACACTTAAAACTGATCTGGTCTGACTATTCTGTACTCCCTATGAAAACAAAGCCTCCATGGCACCACATGCCCTGTTACATGCATTTATTAAATATGTCCTTGAGCACATTCACAGCCCTATGGTCACATTTCTGCATATGGCATCTGCGTGCTTTCAAATTGCACTGCTGCAGTTAAACAAAGTGCCATTGAATTGCACTCCCGCCACCTCCTTGCAAGGCTTTATCAAAGCAGCTGGGAAAGCCGTTTCTGCCTCTCAGCTGCTTCATCAGTGTGTGCTTTCCGCTACACAGGTACCAGTGAAGTTGCCAGGTGTCGTGGCACACCACCTCCCTGCAGGATCGCCAAGGTTCTGCTAAAATTTGCTTTGGGCCAGGTTGTCCAGCTGCTAGCAACTAGTATGTCACTGAGCCAGGGGTATAAATTCAGATGGTCAATACCCTACCATACCCTGCCTTTTCTGGGTATCACCCTTTAGCCCCTGTAATCTAGCCACAAAAGCAGCAGTGTCTCTTATTTCCAGTGACTTTTATGGTGAGGAGATGATTTGTTTGCTCAGGGAACAAAGGTAGGAGCCATCTGCTGAGTGTTTGCCCGCGATCGGACGTCACAGGCGGCCTTCTGAAAACACCCCCAAAGTAACAGCTCATCCACCAGATCTGGACTTGTGTAACTGTGGCGCAATGAGCACTATTCTTAGGGACAGCATTTTGGTGGAGTCACACCTTCAGGAGGTGTGAATCTAGCCCCTGAAAAGAGCAGATGAGAATAATCCCTCACCCACAGACAACGTTGCTCTCGTGTCAAGCTTCGCATCTGGAGAGCTTGAGGCTGACAGTGGGTAACCACGCTCAAGCCTATTCATTTAGGACACAGGCGCAGGCAGGGGCTGCCCACGGTCAACCAGAAGTCTAGGGCAGATCTGGGAGTAAGCGTAAAGCTCCTGATTCCCATTTTTGTGCTTAGCCCATAGAGCTGCTTTTCTTAGATGTTTGATTTTTATAAACCTATAGGAGAACCAGAAGTTCCTGTAAGGCCTCTTAATACTGAATTGCTGCTTCAAAGATATTTCCCCTCCATCACTTTTCTCATATGGGAGTCTCCCTCACTGAAGGCAGAGCATGGGGGAGGTAAGACAGATGATGTCTTAGAGGCATTGCTCATAAAATGATGGCTGCATATGGACTATTTAACACACTGCGGTGCTGCAGGTTCCTGTAGGACCCCTCCCACCCCAGAGTCAGGTTCTGGTACAGCTCTAAAGGAGTGACAGGGTGTGATGGTGTTAAGCATCATGGAGTAGGATAAGATCAAGAGCAGAGGCCAACTGAGATTTCCCTGCAGTCAACTGAGAGCCCGAGCTGTCAAAGCACGCAGCTCTGGAGTATTGTATGAAAACATAAATGATATCTTACACAGAGCTTCAACTGTATCAGTGATGTGGGAATGCAGAGCTTTGAATTGGAAAGGCTGAAGTTTTCCCCAGTTTGTTTTTATCATTTTATATTGATATTCCTTTAGCCCCTGAGGGCCATGAACAAGTTGCTTGTTGAATTAGAAATCTTCATAGTGATTATGAGGAATTCTTTTTTTCTGGTGCTTAGTTTTAACTATAGATTCTAGAATAAGTAGAAGATCCACTATAATACTCCCTGTCCTCACCCTGAGGTCTGTAGTGTCCCAGTGTCCCAAAAGACAGTGCATGTCAAACAATATCACAATCCTGAACTACTATGGACAAAATATTGCATGTCCAGATTCCTGCAGTTAAGCATTTGGAAGCTGTTATGTCTGGGTTTTTTACCATGCATAATGGCAATAGGAAACAAAATGAATGGCTCTGGTTCATTCAGTGGTTTTCCTGACATAATTAATGGACAGAAATAGAAGGCAGGAATTGAAATAAACCACTCCCATTCTTTTCTTATCCCCCTCTGAGATTTTTGCAGGCAAAGATCTATAAACTTTATGTGAGTGTTTACTGAGTAGTTTTTCCCATGTTGTATGTGACCCTCTGAAATCTGTTGACGCACAAAGGTCGGGTCCCCTGCACTTACTTTTTCCTGCAGCTACTGCCTTCTCTTTTTTTAAGTAAGTGGCTGTGATATTGTTCTTCAGATCAGTGGGCAGGGAGCATCTTTAGATCCAGTTTTTATTAAAAAATCTGCCAGGCTCTGCATCCGGTGGACAGAGACTTGTCAAGCAATTTAGTTCTCTGTATGTTTTTGCAGAGGATGCTGCTATTCCACTGCTTCTGTTTCAGCAGTGTCCATGGAGCCTGTGTGCACCACATATCCCATGGTGAAGAATTTTGAAATAAACCAAATTTAACTATGTGTCATGACATTTATATTACAGGCAGAGTTAACCACACCCAGAGACGGCTACATGATGCCAGGAGACAGGCAATATTGTTTATATGATGATCACTGATAAATATCTTTTGTTGCTGGAGTGCAATCAACAGGCAGATTTGGCTAGCTCTTCCATGAAGGGCGTTTCCATCTCTGCTCTTTTAGAGACTTACTCATTGGCTTGTACAAGGGATAAAACATGAAGTTAATGCTGAAGAATGTTGCTGTACTTTGTGTCTGGACATAGCGAGCAAAATCCAGTAACTGCCTAAAATGGAATAGCTTCCCCCATACACACCTTACAGTGGTAATTTAAATAATTGGTTTAATCGTGGAAACATGCTGATGTGTGTCAGTTTAGATGCCGAGATCCTGGATTAATGCATGGATTGGAAGTGGCCTGTGATTCCTACTTAGTAGCTCCTGTCCCCCCACCAGCTTAGCAATATCTAAAGCCTATTACAATACTACAATCACCATTTTGTCTTCCGTTGAACCAGAAAATCTATTACTGAATATCTGTGTAATACTGTGTAATATCTGCGTAATACTGTGTAATATCTGCCTCCTTATGCTGTCACACCTTACGTTCCCTGTGAGGGCGTTAATAGGCATCTTCTGGAGAGCATCTAGGTGGGGAATTTTAGATGTGCTGGCAACAGATGGCATAGATGCTTCCAGGGCTAAACCTGGATCAGTGCTTGATAAACTTCATGTGAAAAGAAAGCCTAGCACACCTAAAAACTGAAGGGACAGCCCAAGCTGGTGGGCTCAGTATGATGGATTGAGCCTGTCTATCAGGGGGCAAGAATTGGACCAGAGTGCTCTGATCTTCAGGGAAGAAAATACCCAGTTCTGTAATCTCGAACTTGGGTCTTTCTCAGATTTAAAGGAGACAGACAGGGGAGCAGCCATTGCTTGTGGCTGGAGGGGCAATTAGAAAAGGAAACTGGAAATAGGGAACAAAACTGCAACTCGCTTACTGAAATGGGGAGTTCTTGTATTAGTGGCTGTTTGCACAACACCGCATTCAAGTGATCTTTGTGGAATAGAAACAAGCCATCTCTCCAAGTTGCCGAGTTGAGAGGCTGCTGAATCAGCTGAAAATAATAATGTCATGTTCTACTCCTGGGAGGACCTATAGCTCCTGTGGGGTTGTCCAGCCAAATGGTGCTTGAAAGCCTCAGACAAGTTATAGATAATTGACCTAGCATGCATTTTCCAGCACTGCTTTGTAGACACTACCAGCAAAATTGTTGCGTTCTGGTTACAGTTTTTAATTCTATTTGTGCATCATGTAAGTAGGAAGACTGTTAATAAAGGCAAGATGCGTCTCTGTGAGCAACTACATGTACCTGTATCTACCTGCAGTTGCACTGGCATAAACTGAGCATCATGTTTTCACCAGTTCTGAGAGGAATTCCGTCTGTTTATCCAGGCTGGGCATGATTGTGTGGGGGAAAAGGAAATGTTTTTTGAGCTGCTGTTGGAAACAATGCTATTGCTAAATATAAGCAAGTAAAAACACAGTTGAAATGGGTTGTGCTGTAATTTTGTTTCCTGTTTTACCAATCCTATTTATTTTCCTTTTTTCCCTACAGAACAATTCAATTAAAACATCGAAATACAACTTCTTCACTTTCCTGCCTCTCAACCTGTTTGAACAGTTTCAGCGAATAGCCAATGCTTACTTTCTTTTCCTGCTGATTTTGCAGGTATGAAGTCACTGTGCTGTTTCTAGCAGATTGCGTCGTCTGTTATCAAAGCCGGTCTGTGTATTGATAGTTGTAATAAAGTGCAAGCTATATCCTTGTTATGAATTAGCATCTTAGTAAAACATTAAAGTAGATAGAAAGTAGGGCGGGAAAAAAGCAATTTCCTCTCTTACCTTTGGATATGAGGGTTTGAACTAAATGAAGAAAAAATTTAATTAAAGTTTTCAACAAATTGTGTACCTTTTTCATGCCCTCTACTGTCCTACCACCCCTTTGTGTCTACATCTGAGTGCTCCTGGCTGTTCTCGGATTTGCATTACTTATTCCTCCTGTAGTACAAAAGGAAGTTGTCTCTTATCCATAGGTTTAAAGGCAAATTCCATTGGCAGTCTCAAAGGAAAGAGCAAGAAGAAGAACAAATTTGTAACCTGTACTGTTTCCCTTGGAAGGAAGGAGTTAACATCAGGAAGGCTCAAGGTTGGAGCTAGTTTGCATAAAGCTGAATATTGGTGCTCCCTGCTCAGCAGGGTGAGGAAGGTGTCTAATATGGAGCGTGTCAGACACTGGCAACGCTATTGAACACTTTGGCTCATAATGGCATTGAGTTGCACTTTGCCCATCACTGTTGGTAATACTACTCTGTCTGAAAGCTGAACACACTGGAGAAATTGATACCAGGGTTTCTGCCCCTTTGCACTTTGCTAGAATATGGATAAATGCAGTGTACTCTGTTGTTGCTGAGTCATGCTGGAATACATGTTATCAGAAAAACGGTATAATTTTGATTATGTTTCAAGTATGATATTTTAAATTTGACCATTTCAGTGCATGAGTTTGCAAAATTACCTTTTTCAAATGCTCTTTTTCAATTTCAGCTCAAAAAAGCATAGGCAAAATTTGGTAAGCCTGTAGCAAGCTACATACAAGCTTCTTTGCTTATTTACAGGGAAAGAATTTGGGAAATTTCAGCCCACGTGTATTTTTCAAGAAACTAGTGAAAGTGCCTTTTCAGCTAAGCTGACAGCACTGTTCCTGTGTTGTTGTACTGCACTCTAGCTGTTTGTCTATCAAATTCATACTACTTCAAGCTATTTGCCTTAAATTATTCCGCTGTGTCTTTTGCTGAACCATCTAGGAGCAACTGTATATAAAAGCATACTGCTTTTTCTGCTACCTGCATCAAGGTAGGCTAAAGAGGGCAGCTATTAGTCTTTCACATTTACATATTCCTCCATTTAGTTTTTGCCCTCTTCTACCCACTCACTTCATCCATGTAGCACTGGGAGTATCTCTTCCCGCATCAGGAGTGGATGTGATGGGTAGGCTCTGGGGTCTCTGCCTCCCCGCTCCTTCGGCACAGCCCAGTAGGACATGCATATTCTCAGTTAGGTGAGAAGGCAGGAGTTATGTCTCTGCAGCCCCCACAGCTGAGCAGGGCTGTGCTTGCCTCTAAATATCATTCCTCCTGGCTGGATTTGGTGGCACCTGTAGGATCTGGGCAGCTGCTTTAGTGGCATAAATGTCAACTTCACAATGCACACAGAGTTGGCACTGCCCAGATCCAATCTGATGGACACAGTGATGCTGGTATCACATTGCTTCCACCATTAGTGGTGTTGTTCTAGAGAAAGGGGAGGACTGTGCCGGGGTAAGACGTCCATCTCTGCATCACTGAAGGCATGACAAAGTCACGTTCAACTGTCAGGTCCTCTCACTATTAAAGATGTGGGAAACAAAATGGCACTGTTGATCTTGGAAGGGCAAGGACAGCCCTGGAAACAGCTGTGTGTTGTTTATTGGTATGAAGTTTACTCCAGCAAAATGTGAAGAGTTACTGAAACAAAAAATAGAAGCACTTGAAGGCTCTGCACAGCAGGCCTTGCTCAGATAGGTCTGGGTCCCTCACAGCAGGCTAGTCCATGTCAGTGCCTCCAGAGAAATCCACTGGGNATAAGTGATAGAGCTGCATTTCTGTCTTTATTCTGTATTCAGATATCATAGAAATAGGTTACCTGCAGCTTCCACAGAAAACAGTGTTTTGTTTCCATCTGTTTGCTGAACTGGCAGGAAATTTCTCACTTCAGATCTTTTCTTCNTAATGTTACAAACAACAAGAAAGAGCAACCCACTGCACTTCCTGACAGCTCCATGTTTGTATCCTAAACTACAGCTTGTCTTGTAAGTGTCCTGGTTTCGGCTGGGGCGGAGTTAATTTTTTTTCCCAGTAGCTGGTATAGTGCTGTGTTTTGGATTTAGGATGAGAATAATGTTGATAACACACTNATTTTATTTTATTATTTTAGTTATTAAACTGTTCTTATCTCAACCCACAAGCTTTCTTACTTTTGCCCTTCCGATTCTCTCCCCCATCCCACTGGGGGGTGGGGGGGTCAGCGAGCGGCTGTGTGGTGCATAGCTGCCTGCCGGGTTAAACCACAACAATAACAAAGCGTGGGTTCCCTGGCTGTCCCACCTTTGTGGGGTCACGTATAAGTGATAGAGCTGCATTTCTGTCTTTATTCTGTATTCAGATATCATAGAAATAGGTTACCTGCAGCTTCCACAGAAAACAGTGTTTTGTTTCCATCTGTTTGCTGAACTGGCAGGAAATTTCTCACTTCAGATCTTTTCTTCCTACAGTTGATTCCTCAGATTTCCTCGCTGGCCTGGTTTACAACAGTGGTGCCCCTAGTGCTGGTGCTGGCTGTATCAGGAGTCAAGGATGCCATTGACGATTTTGTAAGATCTGTGTTGCTGACCTGTACTTTGGAGTTTGTCTGTGATTCTTCAGCACAATGACTAAAGCAAACCACTTAAAATAAACACAGCCAGTGGCAGGCAGTTGGAGAACTGGTCTGTGGCCAAGATGCGATCTGGGATTAGATCCCCAAATCTGTGGCTCATTACCTAAAAAGGAGCTAGAATTTCTAAATTGCTGAGCAGCCCAGCAGCTCCATTGACTTCCTCTGAAACTGCTCAGCATGTCTGAAAGTGTGGTCATCGATAGATATATCTGGACCCACGCACAGAAGCCTGTTCTCAGGCTTCCACTTTGGAGAACTCATCCTCTGCCATCTAGCTGCAATGTAGGCAGAAAAAACATTTGGTAGGAAGTAAGCATACAACCTGCGTGTGATTATTCAAACTTGCACAGCTTTGGCTGAAGTCTGCTCCCATCAGAGCTAATGGTTGAAGTCCCATTGACTTCACAGGGTGACGTTAGAGCTGAGTTTAGCATCTGATTTTCTCTCATTATTAAATAATTTTGATGCTCTATGGAGACTCGGTGCAACTTTCCAAGCAGGCAGGTGAGAGATGGCAAGGTGCTCTCCCAGGGAGCAACACCAGAACGTCTGTGGCCACTTTCCGTATCAGAGCAGAGGAATGGATTTCTTTGTGTGCTTAGCTTACAAAACTGTGACAGGCAGGACCAACACCAGTTGAGTCAGGACTGTGCTAAGTGACATATAAGGCTCTGCCCTCCTTCTTCCCTCCAAGAGCAAGCCCCGTGTTGCCTGTTGCTCTTTGCAGTCCTGTTATGCCCTATGTTACTAGTGTAAACATGGGCTTGACTATGACTCAGTTGTGACTCCAATCTGCTTGACCCATTCAGCCAGCCAGGTGAAAACCTGAAACGTTAATGAACTGCCTACAGCTCTTGTGTGCTTGGTTTCCTGGAAATGCGTTTTAATGTACTAATCAAATTTTCAGAATCGACACAGAAGTGATAAACACGTCAACAACCGCCCAGTCCAGGTCCTGATCAATGGCATGTAAGTCCTTTTTCTTTTGTTGTAATTTTGACTGGAAAGAGCATTTTATTAATAATACCTTTTTTTTCTGTGATTCCCAAGGATCACTAAACAATTTAAAATTGAATTGTCTTTCACACCATTAGTTCACCGTGCAGTTCTGGACTATGTGTCTGATTAATGAACCCAAGATACAGTACCACAATCAGTGCAGACATTATGGCTGTGACCTTGCACTGACAAAAATTAAACTCTTTCTGTTCCTGGCTACATATAAGTTTAAGTAAGTGATACTTTGAGAGTATTGCATTATTTTACTCCTTACTGTAGAAGTGACAAGCAAGGCTATCTTCCCATGTCCATTTCATGTTCATAGCATTTATTTCTGCATTAAGCAAAACTAGGCATTATCAACAAGTTATTTTAAATTAAGAAGCAGGAATAGCTTCCTCATAAATGTCATAATACTTTCAGTGTGTGTAGGACTTCTGACTTAGATGTACTCAAAACATTTCAGCTGTATGCTTTGGACATTGTACTGCTAGCACTGTTCTTTCCTGCAGAAAAAA